>JANUYF010000001.1:1200000-1567500 GCA_026167975.1 Phrynosoma blainvillii | reverse complement strand
TTGTATGCCGCCTTTTTCCCGGAATAGATGCAAGGCGTCTTACAGATCAAACCATTAAAAATAAAATTCCAATAAAATTTAAAACAATTGAAAAAAATCTAAGAACAGCATACAATCCACATTCAAAATATACAAACCTTAAAAGCAGGGAGACATCCATCCAGAGCGTGGAAAAAGTTACTATTTACGACACAGACACCCTCCCAGAATCTACCCACTTTAGCTGGTTGGGGGATGCTGGGAGTTGTAGTCCAAACCCAACATTTCCAAACTCCGTTTCTGTTGCATTGAAGGCCGGGAGCGGCCGCAAAATCTCGGACTTGGCCGATTTTCCTTTTGTTTTGTTTCTTCCAGCCAAAACTTGAGTAATTCCCACATCATGATGGAAAATAAAAATAAGAATAAAAAAATAAATCGCTGACGAAGGATCAAGTTGTGTTGGCGGCAAGTCCTGGGAGGTGGTTTGCTGGGCTACAGAATACTTTTCTAATAGGCTGCATCCATACCGGAGAAATAATCCAGTTTGATACCGCTTGAACTGCCAAGGCTCCATGGTAGGGAATTCTGGGAATTGTAGTTTGTTGTGGCCATGGCAGTTCAAGCGGTATCAAACCGGATTATTTCTCCAGTGTGGGTGAAACCCAGGACTCCTGGAATGGGGAAGAAAAGAATTGTGACTCCTTGCTCCTCAAATCTTATGAAACAAGGGGGGGGGGGAAGTCAGATGAGAAATATTGGCTGCAGCAGGGTGAGCCGATCGATGTCCTCCTCACTGCAAAGGAGGACAAGGAGGACCTTGAAGGCCAATGGAGGACGCGGCCAAAGCAAAGCTCGAAACAGAAATCCATGCTGCTTAAAAGCCTGCTCCATCCAAATCGAATGCCTCCTGGGCAGAAGGTGGGAATGGAGGACAGGTCCGGGAAAAGGAGGACGCCCTTGACCAAGAGGCAGGAGGCTGGGTTTCCTGGGGGCTGTTTGTTGTGGGGACTGGTTGATCTGGACTGTGCCAGAGACCTTTAGGATAAGAGAGAGAGGCAGAGCTCAATTGCAGCCGCCAGATGTTGGGAGAGCGCAGGCAGTCCTTTGGGTTTTGCGGTGCTATACTGCCCTCCAGTGGTTCTTGCTATGAACGGCAGGCATATTGTGTGGAAGGGTGCTGCAGGCTGTAAGGGTGAGATAGATGCCTTTAGCCTTCACAGATATAGCCATGTTAGTCTGTAAAACCAGTATGTAGAGAGATCTTGTAGCCACTTTTGAGACTAATTGAAAGAAAGAAGCTGGCAGCATGAGCTTTCGTAGACTTAAGTTTACTTCCTCAGATGCATTTGGGATGATGATGATGTAGTCTGTAAAATGAGTGTGTAGAGAGATCCTGTGGCCCCTTTGAGACTAACTGAAAGAAAGAAGCTGGCAGCAAGAGCTTTCATAGAGTTAAATCTACTTACTCAGATGCATGATGATGATGATGATGATGATGTACTCTGTAGAATCAGTGTGTAGAGAGATCCTGTGGCCGCTTTGAGTAATTGAAAGAAAGAAGCTGGCAGCATGAGCTTTCGTAGACTTAAGTCTGTTTCCTCAGATGCATTTGGGATGATGATGATGATGATGATGATGGTGTAGGGAAATCTTGTAGCCCCATTGAGGCTAATTGAAAGAAAGAAGTTGGCAGCACCAGCTTTCGTAGACTTAAGTCTATTTCCTCAGATGCATTACTATTACTATCACTATTACTTACATGCACCTGAGGAAGTAGACTTAAGTCTATGAAAGCTGGTGCTGCCAACTTCTTTCTTTCAATTAGTCTCAAAGGGGCTACAAGATTTCCCATCATCATCATCATCATCATCATCATCATCATCATCATCCCAAATGTATCTGAGGAAGTAGACAAGTCTACGAAAGCTGGTGCTGCCAACCTCTTTCCTTCAGTTAGTCTCAAAGGTGCTACGAAATCTCTCTGCAATGCATTTAACTTGTCATTGCAACACCTCATGAGTCTCTTTTCACCCCAATGCTTTCCTCTCCATGAAAAGGGAAAGGATCCTGTGTTACCATATCTGCCTTTTTTTATTGCTAGGTCACACTGCATGTGGTCCTCTAGAAAGGCCACGGTTTGTTTGCTGGTCTTATCAGAACATTGTTGTTTGCCTTCTTTGCCTACTTACGACGACTCTAAGGCAACCCTGTCACAGGGTTTTCTTGGCATGTTTCTTCAGAGGGGGTTTGCCATGGCCATCTGCTGAGGCAGAGAGAGTGTGACTTCCCCAGGGTCACCCAGTGGGTTTTCATGGCTGAGCAGAGATTCATACCCTGGTCTCCAGAGTCCAATGCTCAAACCACTACACCACACTGGCTCCTATCAGAACATTGGAGTAAGGGAAATCCAATCTCATGCTGATGATAGGATTCAACATACACTGGAGAAATTGACATGAAAGTTTCCTTGACATCTATTTCTGGACTTTAATATCAGTATTTGTTGTTGTTGTTGTTGTTGTTGTTGTTGTTCTGGGATGGCAAGTCAGCTTCAACTTATGGCAACTCTATGAACAAGAGCGCTCCAAGAGAGATGGTTTTTATCAGCCCTGCTCAGGTCTTGCAAACTCAAGGCTGTGGCTTCCTTGACTGAGTCACTCTACCTGTAATGTGGTCTCCCTCCATCCCTACTGCCTTTAGCTTTGTCAAGAATTATTTTATTTTCATGTTGTGTCTAATGATATGTCCAAAGTAAGATAGTTTGAGTTGAGTCATTTTGGTTTCTAATGGCAGCTGAGAATTAATTTGGTCTCTGAACCATTTTTAGTTGTTGTGTTTTGGCTGTCTGAGGTATCTGCAGAATTCTCCTCAAGTAGCATATTTCAAATGAGTAGATTCGAGGGCAGGGAACATTATTTTAATTTCTGTGTTCCTTCTATTGACAAACTCAGGGTCCATGTGCCCACAGAAACAGATCCATATCATAACCATCAAGAAACAAAATGAAGATATTCGTTTCTGTGGACCGTTGAAGGAATAAGGGTATACTGCAACATTTTGTTGCAGGTCACACTAGTGATTGTAATAATTTCACTTGCAATGGATTACAAACTTGATAAAGGGTGACTGCTCAATCCTAAAACCTTTTCGCAGTGGACCGTGTAATATACCACATAGGGATGCCCACGAGCCTGTGCAAAGTAGATTTCTCTCAGTATTGAAATGGCCACAGGCCCACAACTACTCATGGCTTTTCACAGTATGAGGTATAACAGCTAGGAGTCTGAGACCTGTTTCCTTAACTGTTACAAACTGGTAGAATATACAGCTCCTAAACATGTTAAACTTATTTCCTCTTATAGATTCTACTTAGTTTGGTTAAGTAATATTTTGCCTCTCAAGAAGTGAATGTGAGCAGTGTGTTTGCATATAAAATGGAAAAAGAAGTACATTAAATAAATTTTATTATTATTTGAGTTTGTTTTTAATTTTTGATTGTTTAATTGTATTTTAGGGGGTGGGCTATTGGGGGATGGGATTGTTTGTTTTATCATGTAAGCCGCCTCAGTTGTATTTTACAGAGAGGCGGGATATAAATAAATTTTATTATTACGGTATTTTTATTATTATTAAATCCAGCACAAGGGTAGGTTCAGATGACAGTTTCTTTAAACCAGGTTGATTTCCACCATCAACTTTGGTAGCATATCGTTGTGCAAAGTTTCACTTAGGAATAATCCAAAGATATATACTATTGATGTATCAATCTGAGCATGAGGTTGTGATGCTTTTTCAGTGGCATCCACAGTGTGGATCAGTGAACTAGACTCACTTAGCCATCAGTGTATTTGGACAACCAACTTTATATGTTGGTTGATGATTTACCTCTGTACCTAATAGACCTGTGCATCCAAACACATTCTCCACCCATATAGGACGTTATCACACAGGGCCCAATCCAAACAAAATCCACACGAAATCCCGACCGAATACGTATTATTGGCCCGTGTTTTCACACGACGTCGCACAGAACCCCGACAGAAAGCGGAATGATCCGAGATCTTTTGAATTTCGGTTTCTTCAGGAATTGCAATTGCACCACAGGAATCATTTCGCATTTACCGTAGGTCTGATAACCAAATACGTATTGTGGCGCATTTCCCCGCTGTTGCCATGGTTCCAGCGAGCATTCCTCTCTCTGCGCATGTGCAGGAGGCTCATTTCGGCTACATTTACAGGTTTTTTTCTCTTGAGTGTGGATGTTCGATACACTTACTGTAAATGCGCAATGAAGGTAATGACGTATGCGGAAACAAGGATTATTTCCTGTTTATTTTCGGGATGCCTCATTTCCACTTTTATTTCCGCTTTCTGGCCCACGTGTGATAACGTCCATATAGTGTCAACATCTGCTGCTTAAATCTGTTATTTTTTTGGAAACATTTTTTCAGGGTATGTTGAGTGAGCTTGTACAACAAGGATGGTCAGTCTGTGTCCCTCCATCAGATTATATGCGAACCTCCGATTAATCTTAAAAGCCCAAGGCAGGAGAGAAAGATGGCTGAAAGAAAGCCAACCAGCACTGGCTTCAGTACTGTTCACCGCCAGCATGTGGTTCCTGGTAGATTATTTATTGTTGTTGTGTGCCTTCAAGTTGTTTCTGACTTACAGAGATCCTAAAGCAAACCTATCATGGGGTTTTCTTGCAAGATTTGTTCAGATGGGTTTTGCCTTTGCTTTCCTCTGAGGCTGAGAGCATGTGACTTGTCCAAGGACACCCAATGGGTTTATATGGCTGAGCGGGGATTCAGACCCTTTTTTTCCAGAGTTGTAGTCCAGTACTCAAACTACTCCACATTGGCAATCCTGGTAGGGAAATACAGTCCTGGACAGAAAAATGATTTTACTCCAGTGAAAAAAAACCACCATTGTATGGTGTGTTGTCTTAAACTTGTATCTGTGGTTTCAGATCTGTTATGGCCCATATGTAAGGAAGCTTATGTCTTTGTGACTTTCAGTTAATTGTATTTAAAATTTCACACTACATGTACATCCTAGATCAGTAATGGCGTACAATAGATGATAATCTGTTACCTAAACCATGAGATGTTATGTGTAGAAAGCATTAAATATTTCAGGTGTTATCTTCTCTTTTTTCATGAGAAATTGTCTATGGCAACAACTTAGGTTGAACATGTATAGGAAATGAGATGGAGTAGCTTTACAAGTGAAGCAAATGTTTTTGTTGTTGGCGTGTGTCTTCAAGTAGTTTCCGACTTATGGCAACCTTAAGCATGGGTTTTTCTTGGCAAGATTTGTTCAGAAGTGGTTTGCCATTGC
This sequence comes from Phrynosoma blainvillii, assembly GCA_026167975.1. NCBI lineage: Eukaryota > Metazoa > Chordata > Lepidosauria > Squamata > Phrynosomatidae > Phrynosoma > Phrynosoma blainvillii. The sequence goes on along the minus strand of JANUYF010000001.1, from coordinate 1,562,181 downwards.
CATCCTCTGAAGCTGAGGAAGTGTGACTTGCCCAAGGTCACCCAGCATGTTTATAAGCCATATACACCTTGTTTATGTTTGCATGTTTTCTTTTGCTGTCATGTTTTAGAAGCCATTGTTCTTGGGTGAAATTCTCTTTGTGCCAAAGAAAATGGACTAGTGATTCTGGAAAGGTTTTCTCAGCTGTGTGGCTAGCAGATATTGGTCTGCTTTATTAAACATGTTCTATGCTCAGCAAGATGCACCTCTGTCATGGTGCATCTTGTTCTGTGCTTGTGGCACACTCTGATTAGAGGATGTTCATATAGGGCAGGGGTAGGCAACCTAAGACCCGGGGGCCGGATGCGGCCCTCCGAGGCCTTTGGACCGGTCCCAGGCTGGTGCTGCCGCCGCCGCCGCCGCCGCCGCTACCGCCGCTGCCGCCGCCGCCCACCATGATGATATTGATTATTGTTGTTATTACTTGTTCTTGGGGTTTTCTTGGCAAAATCTCCACAGGGGGTTTGCCATGGCTTTTCTGGGGCTGAGAGAGTGTGCATGCATATTTTTAAATTTTTTAATTTTTTTAAAAAAATATTTATTTATTTATTTATTTATTTTTGGTGTTTCGGCCCCCCAATTGTCTGAGGGACAGCAACCTGGCCCCCTGCTCAAAAAGGTTGCCTACCCCTGATATAGGGTGATAGGGACTGATGTTATATGTGTTCACACATGAGTTAGGTGGGGATTATCCCCAGGAGACTATGCATAGGATTGTAGCCTTTCAGCTGCTTTTCTTAGGGGGGGCATAGGGATTTCTCAAGGGTTGCTGTAGATACGTGCAAGAACGCTTATAGGCGCTTCTGGTCTGTTTCATTATTGCATGATCAGCATAACCATATTCAAGACATTTTGGCTTGCTGGACATTAGCAAGCTACGTGACTCAGTTTTCATACATCAGATTACAAAGCAGAAATGTTCAACAGCCTGGGGTAATTTGTTCTATACTCTTATCTTTTGAATAAATACTTTTGCATAATGCCAGAAAGGCTTGCTTCTGCAATCTCAGCCAAATAAAGGCAAATGCTGCTTTTCTATTATGGTCAAGAGATCTTTTAATGCCATAACAGAGAAATGTGGTAAGAGATGTGAGATGTTTCCATTTCCATTAGCAGAGCTTAGAAAAGTTACTTTTTGGAGTGCAGCTCCCAGAATTGCCTAGTCAGCAGGGTGACATATAATGTTTAGTAGGGTATCAATTTGTTGTGATGGCGTGATGCCACCATCAACAAGATGGTGAGAGATATTTTATATTTTAAAATGGGTGGTGATCATGTGACCCATCAGAGGTTGTTGGACTGCAACTCCTAACATACCTGGCTGATATAGCCAATAGCAAGGAATGCTGGGACTTGCAGTCTAATAACACTCAGAGTGCTGTGTGATCCTCATTGTTTTAAAAAGTGAGTGGAATAGCTTGGTTTGTGGTAGATACATATCCAAACATGGTGGGCAGAAATATACTCTTTTTCTCTCCTGTACACAGACAGCATAATACATCAATAAATGCCACCCTTAGCAGAAAGCCAAGGGCAGCAATACAACAGACATCCACCCAAATCATGGTAAAGGAAAAACAAATTGCAGTGAAAGCCACCAGCCGTCCTATTAAAAAACAAGGAACTTAAGAAAAAGCCAAGGAAAACAAATGACTCTTGAAGCCTACAGCAGCTGGATTCCATGCCATCTGAATTCAGATGGAAGGCTGGCAATTAGACCCATCACTTAAATAGCCTTGGCTTGTCATGGCAACTAAAGTCATACTTTTCGTGCCCACTCATGGGCAGACAGTGTTCCTTGCTCTGGGACAGTGCAGTAAACAGATACCAGTCAGGAAAGCAGTGCCCTCAGCCTTAGGACAATGTCATTTTGCACAGAGGCTGAACTAAACCATCTACTAGTCCTGTTTGGTTCTATACATAGAATATGTGGATGCTGGCTCTGCCAGGCTGGGCATTCTTTCTTTGGAAATCTCCTCTTTCAGCTGCTGTGTCAACATTTCATTGGCACAGATTTACTCCAGGGATGTGAAACACTTGCACTGTGTGTGTGTGTGTGTGTGAGAGAGAGAGAGAGAGAGAGAGAGAGACAATAAACATGCCAGTCCAGTTTTGGGATGGCCTCCTACATTTTTTTTTTTACTCAGACATTTTTTATTCAACCAAACAGAAAAGTTTACCTCCTCTTCAAATCAAGGAGTAATCAACATCTTGGAAAGCTTTTAGACAGCCCCTTGGATGGAGAAAATGGTCCTAGTACCTCACTTGGGCTTTATGCCCATAGGTTGATCCTGCTGGAAATGCATCTCGACGGCCAAGTATTTTATGACTTGCTTCTCTCTCTAGGGAAGTTACTAAAAGCTGCAAAATCTCCTGCTCTTCTCTGGACAGGGAGTTTCTAGCTTTGGTGGAATGTTATAAGGAAGAAGGGCCAAGGCCTGTGAAACTTTGCAGGTGGCCCTGTCCACATGTTTCAATGAGGCTTCCAAAATATACTGCTTTCTTCAACATGATTCCTTCTTTTTTATTGGGATTTCCTGAAGCCTTGTTGGAAAAAAGTTCATCTCTCCTGGCGAAGACTGCTTTGTGAGCATGCAGCAAACCAGAGTCCTTGAAAATGTCAGATCATCTTGCCATTATGTCACCCAAAGCGGAAAAGTGTTCCTACCTGATTCTGATTGTGCCGGAGCAGTTTCTTGCCCTATGGAGATCATGTCATTGTTTCAAAAGCAGAACTGTGATACAAATGAATTCCATTGTAAAGTTACAGTTACTCTGACAGATGTCATTGAAGTAATCTGGATCCATACCAAAATCAAATCCCTACCTGGAAAAGTTTCCATCAGTCAAAAACAATGGAATACAACTTCATTAGTGCGGATTAACACTGCCACCATCTGGCCTCTTCGTGTAAATACAGACAAATTACATGATGCAGAGTGAAAAGTTCTTCTATGTAACACTGGAGCTGCCTGTAAAATTAGTTAGAAAACTGGACAGGGGTGTTTTAAAAGGGAGGAGAAAAAAAATGAGAATATCATTCCTTTTGCATTCTTCATGCTCCCTCCCATATTACCTGACTTTAGCCCATTCTTTCCCTCACAATATCACTTTTTACAGCTGGTCCTCCAACTTCTGTTTGCTCATCGCACTTGAACCTGTCACTGCTAGAGTCTGACAGAGAGAGAGAGAGTCCATTAGAGTCAGAAAGTCTAATTTAGGGAGCTAATGAAAATGAGAATAGAGCAGCTTTATCTATCTTTAAAATATATTTTATTATAACAAAGAATATATAATATACATGTGACATAATGGAACGAAGAACCATATGAAGATAAACCCCAAATTCTAAAAAGAGAAATCCCAGAGAGTCAAGCAGGGTTCAGGAAAGGAAGAGGCACCAGGGATCACATTGCAAATATATGATGGCTAATGGAGCCCACCAAGGAATTCCAAAGGAAAATCAGCATGTGCTTTATAGTCTTCAGCAAAGCTTTTGACTGCATAGATCAGGGGTAGGCAACCTTTCCCCTTTAAGGGCCAAGGGACTTCAGCTCCCAGAATCCCAGGAGCTATTGGCCAACATGGGGCTATTGGCCAACATGGCTGAGGCTTCTGGGAGCTGAAGTCCCTCGGCCCTTAAAGGGGAAAGGTTGCCTACCCCTGGCATAGATCATGAAAGGTGATGGAACACCCTTAAAGACATGGGAGTGCCAACACATCTAAAAGTCCTGATGAGGAATCTGTACTCAGGACAAGAGGCTACTGTCAGAACAGAACATGGAGAAACAGAATGGTTCCCAGTTGGCAAAGGACAAGGCTGCATCCTTTCACCCCAGGGTTAGGCAACCTTTCCCCTTTAAGGGCCGAGGGACTTCAGCTCCCAGAAGCCTCAGCCATGTTGGCCAATAGTCCCATGTTGGCCAATAGCTCCTGGGATTCTGGGAGCTGAAGTCCCTCGGCCCTTAAAGAGGAAAGGTTGCCTACCCCTGATCTAAGATATGCAGATGACACCATAGTACTAGCAGAAAGCCTCACAGACCTGGAGATCAACAAAGAAAGTGCAAAGGCAGGCTTAAAGTTGAACATAAAGAAAACAAACATAATGACCACCAAGGACCTTCACAAATTCAACCTAGACAATGAAGAAATGGAAATAGTGAAAGAATTCCCATACCTGGGATCAAACATTGATAGAAATGGGGACTACAGTCAGGAAATCAGAAGAAGACTAAGAATGGGGAGGGTGGCTATGAAAAAACAAGAAAAGATTCTAAAATGCAAAGATATACAACTCAGTGCAAAAGTTAGAATCATACAAGCCATTGTATTCCCTATTACCATGTACGGATGTGAGAGCTGTACAGTTAAGAAAGATGATAGGAGGAAAATCAACACCTTTGAGATGTGGTGCTGGAGAAGAGTGCTGAGGATTCCATGGACAGCCAAAAGGACAAACAAATGGGTCCTAGAGCATATTCAGCTGGAAACCTTCCTAGAAGCAAGATGACCAAACTGAGGCTGTTGTCCTTCGGACACATCATGAGAAGGAAATACTAATTGGAAAAGACAATAATGCTGGGAAAGGTGGAGGGAAGTAGGAAGAGAGGAAGGGATGATAGATGGACTCTATTAAGGAGGTCACAGGTATTAAGGGATTGCAGGAATTAAGCAGAGCAGTGGAGGACAGAGATGGGTCTTGGAGATGTCTCATCCATAGGGTCGCCATGAGTCAAGATCAACTTGAGAGCAATTACAATCATATTGTGACATAATATACTCCTATAACAGAACATGCATACAAAAAAGAGCACCATTGATATCCAGAACAGGTCCAGCCTTCATACTAGATATAGCAGGGGTAGGCAACCTTTCCCCTTTAAGGGCCAAGGGACCTCAGCTCCCAGAATCCCAGGAGCTATTGGCCAACATGGGACTATTGGCCAACATGGCTGAGGCTTCTGAGAGCTGAAGTCCCTTGGCCCTTAAAGGGGAAAGGTTGCCTACCCCTGAGATATAGCATAATAAATACCATAATAATACTGAAATATAAAGTATATGCTCTTTTGTCTACACTGTTTAATTGTTTATTTGGATAATGATGGTGCTTTTTTTGTATGCATATGTGAGCCAGTGTGGCGTAGTGGTTTGAGCACTGGACTATAACTCTGGAGACCAGAGTTCAGTTTCCAGCTTGTCCATGAAACTGACTGGGTGACCTTGGGCAAGTCACACTCTCTTATTCTCAGAGAATGCAATGGCAACCCTCCTCTGAGGAAATTTCCCAAGAAACCCCCATGATAAGGGGTTTTAGGGCCTTAAGGTTGCCATAAGTTGTAAACAACTTGAAGGCACCCAGCAACAATAAAGCCTTCGTACAATTGAGAAAAGGATTCCAGAAAAAACAGTATTTTGTTCAGATTAGGTTTTAATGCAGAGATGGGAGAATGTTAGAAGCAAGCAAAAAACTCCGAAATTTTTGTAAAACTTTTGAGGGGGTAGCCATATTTGTCTAGTGTGTGTGTGTGTGTGTGTGTGTGTGTAAACCAGTATTTTGTAGCACTTTAAAAGTGCAGCCCACTTCTTCAGCTGGCCACTTCAGCTGTGATTTTTGATGAAGTGGGCTGCAGCCTGTAACAGTGTAAGCCAGTGATTCTCAAACTGTGGGGCAAGACTTTCTGTTTACATCTGTGCATAAGTGTTCGAGAGTTGCTCAAGGGGGATGCAAGACTTGGAGGCCCTGATCCCCTCTACCTCTTCTTCCCAACCCTTTTCTGTCCTGGAGGGTGATTCAAGCCCCTGCCTGAGGGAGCAGAAGGAGAGCTATTTCCTTATAAGACATTAAAATATCAATATACCTGTACATTGATATGTGAATGAAAATATGCACACTGAACAAACAAAATATTTTTTATTCATATACCATGTTAAGTGGGGCGATGACATCTGGATGTAGATGTAAAGGGAGTCATAAGAGTAAAGGGTTTGAGAACCACTGCCTACGCCAAATCAATCTTGGTAGGCTTTAAGGGGCCCAAAGAGCTTTTGTAGCCTAAACTTTTGTGCAGCTCAATCCTATGTATGTTCACTTAGGGCTCCTTTCATCTAAGTCTGCATAGGATTACAGCTCAAGGTAGCCATCCTGTGCTCAGTTATATGGTGACAGCAACTGACCCAGGAATAATTTGGAAGCAAATATGCATTATGGTGTAGTGGTCTGAGTGCTGGACTAGGACTCTGCAAGACCGGCACTGGAATCCTTGCTGAACTATGGAATCCCCTGGGTGACCTTAGGCAAGTCACATACTCTCAGCCTCATAGGAAGGCAATGGAGAGAAATCTTGTTGATGATAGGGTTGCCATAAGTCAGAGCTGGCTGGAAGGCAGAAAACAACAACAAATATACATAGGTGTGGCCTGTTAGTTCACTTGCCTTTTGAGCACGTGAAGCATGGCTGGTCTGAGCTTTGGTTTCTATTAGCGAACTGCTGTTTCTGATCTTAACTGTTCTAACAAAGATTATGATTCAATAGCAGTTGCAGATGGCAGATCACATTTCCATTTGCTGTGTGCTTCACAGTGAATAGAACCAGAAAGTCATGTCATAAACATACATTATAAGAAGGTTTTGGAGGGAGGAAATATATTACAAAATGTTGGCTCTGATGCAGTACTTGGATTTTATTTTGTTACTTGGGATTTTAAAAATGAATAACAGGAAGGATAATTTTTACCCAAAAGGACAATAAATCCATCAGTGAGGTTAGAAAAAAGTGAATGATCTTAATTGTACTACCCTTGGGGCTGCAATTCCCTTCACATGTATCTGAGATTAAGGTTCAGTGGAAGTTACTTCCAAGTAAATATGTATAGGATTGTGCTGCATATTGCAAAACCTTACCCAGATTTTTATTCTTGCTCCCAGCATGTAATTTCTCTCCCTGTGTCTGAATCTCAGTGCTTTCATCAGATTAGGCATTTGTTGGAATCTCTTTCCTTCCATCCTAATTACAGACCAAATATAGATCCTCATGTGATCCATTTAGCCTAAGCTTGAGCCTAGAAAAGTTTCTTTTTGGAGCACATTTGTGAGAATCCCACAATTGGCAGACTCACTGGCCATATTGGCTGGGTGGTTTTCTTGGAGTTGAGGTCCAAGAAAATTGTGATTCCAAGCTCTCAATCCAGGTCTGGTTTGCATGGTAATGGCAAGACCTGCAATAAAATGTTGCAAAGGGAACTAGTCCCTGTTCCAAATTTCAGTCATGCTATTTGATTCTCTGAGGTGGTTTACTGCTTCCCCAAACCTGAACTGTCATTCATTATTCCCCGGGCAATAAGTATGCTTAGTCTTCACTGAACCAGTTTTAGAATAACCTCCTACTTTTTTACTCAGACATTTGCCCAACATGTAAAAGTGTGCCATTACCAGCCTGACTGTATCTGATCTTGTGTGAGTTTGGAAGCTAAGCTGGTTCTGGCAAGTACTTGGACAGGGAATACCAGGGACCACCTGGTATGTCTAGGGCGAATTTTGCCTGAAACCTTGGATAGCCATTGCTGTCAGTCAGAGTTGACAGTACTGGGGTAGGTGGACCAATGGACTCAGTATCAGGTTGTTTCCTGTACTCATATGGGACATAACACTATTCTTTTTGCTGTTTGATTCTTCACTTTGTTTGCCTGATTCGATGCAAACTCTCTTTTCTCTTACTGTCAATTGATCAATATCTTGTTTACCAAAGCTTTTGGAGTTTTAGTTTAATATTGTTTTATTATCTTGTATATTTTGATGATATGTATTTGCTGCCTTGCTTTATTTATACTGTATTGTTTTTATATTATATCTGGACAATCGGTGTTAAAACTGTATTGTGCAGTTTTATATTTGCATTTCTCCATGTGCACATGTGTGTATTTTGGACTGCATGCCTGTGGCAGGGCTGGCTGTTTTTTTTTTGTTTTGTTTGTTTTTAATAGTGCATCAATAGCACTACATATAGAGGAGGAGGAAGAAGACAACTCTAAAAGTTTGGGCTTCTAAAGACACTCATTTTCACTGTGCTCTGTGGGCTTCTCTTCTGACTAAATATATAGAACTGGCCTGCAAGTATAGAGGGCAGAAGCTGCTTAGAAGCTAACAAATGGCAGAAAAGAGTGGGCATTCTTCCAAGATGTATGTTGTGCTGCAGATTTCTTTATCTTGAAAAAATACAGGATAGAACTGTGATTTAAAAAAGGAGCTGGTGGAGGGGGCAGGGAGAAGGAAGCTGGAAAGGAAGACAACTTTGATGTGCAAGAGCCTGTTATCAGTGGGAGGCACTTAGATAAACACATGGCCATTATTGCTAATTGAAAAACCAAGGCAAATGACTTGCTACAGCAGGAATGCCATCTGCTGAATTTCTGAAGTGGCCAAGACCCCATGTCTCTTTTGATGGTAGTTCGTCAGTCTTACAGATGGAATGTACCTTCTGATTCATGCCCCTTCCCCCTTTACATGCCCTGTTCAGACTGAACCTTCTCAGTGGACAGTAAATCACTCTTTCAGGTCTTCCTATGCATGCTACCCAGCCCTCCACACTGATACAGCTCCTAAATCCCTCAAGAGAGGAAGGTCCTCCACCTAGAGATGGTCTGTTTTTCTTCTTTCTGCTTAAATGGAAAACCATTCCCCATAGATGGCAAAGAGTAATAGCTTAGTAGACAGGCATTAAAAATGGGCAACAATCCTATGGACAGTTATTGGAGAGTAGTATGGGTGTTCTTTGGGAATCCTATGGGAGATTTTGAACAAAATTACTTATTTGAGATTGCAGCTCTGTGAATCCTGTTGCCAGTATGGTTAATGACTGTGCTGGCTGGGGGATTCTGGGAAACCTGATGCAGAAAAGTAGCTTTCCCAAATTCTGATAAGAGATGGATGTTGTATAGCAGCAGTCTTATGATATGGCTGACAGTATTCTTGGTAAGAGGTTTGCTCCACTGAAGTCAGTGGGACATAGCTTTAAATTAAAACAGTGCTTAGGGTTATGTTGTACATCTGTTTTATCTATTTCTGGTACCAGGCAAAGGCAAACAAAACTATACAGTACATGAAGGCTTCTGATATAAAGCACTTTAGGCTCTCATTGGTTCTTTACATGTTACAGGAGGAGACATGATGGATTTATCATTCATAAGGCAATGTTTCTTGGCTTTGTGATGTTTTGTCGCTGAATTGTTTGAGTCAGCTGTTACTTGGGTTGATCCGCACAGATCTGAGTCAAATCACTTTTTGGGACTACAGATGAGAGGTTCTAGGAGCTTTGAGAGGGTCTGCCATTTTTAAGCTATAGCCTGCATAGAAAGAGCTAGTTTAGTGCACCCACATGTTTAGTGGGCTGTTTTGTCATACGGGATGGAGGGCAGAGGACTGCTATCCTCACATACACAAACTGATCCACAGAACTGAATTTTAGGTGCAGCCAATTGCACCCTGGCATGTCTTGCATAAAACTTAGCCATGGATTCTGTAAGCCTGTTAAGGAGCCCAGAATTTTAATGGTCTTGCGGGAACACAACTCAGAAATGTTCTCTTTTTAGCCTTCTCCAAGTCACTCAGCCAGCCCTCAAAAGAAATGTGGCTGGAAAGTATTTTTCAGTGTTTGCCTTTTTTGTTAGGAGCAGACAGTCAGTTTGATACAGGAGCACTTGGATAGGAGCAGACAGTCTGCTTTTCCCAGCCTTTGGTCTCCAGAAGTTGGGGGACTGTATCAGTGTTGGCAAGTATCCACACAGGTTGGAAATGCTGGGAGTTGCAGTCAACAATAACAGGGACCCTAAGACTGGGAAAGGCTGCTTTAGACAGTAAATTATACACAGCACATAGAGAATAGGATATTGGTTGTGGTCCTTAAGAGAGTGTCTATTGATTTATTACAATTCAGTCTGATGACCATATAAGAGAAAGCAACAAGGGTGAGAATATGTTACTTGTCCTATTGATAAGGAAATGAAAGATGATGTAAGTGCAAATCCAATATTGTATTCTGCTTCCTGTCTAGCAGGGAAAGAGTTTTAGTATATGTTTAGATGAGAGAGGGAATTCTGAATTTCAAGTGTAAAATATGCACAAAATCTGAAGTTCTATAAAAAGAAAAATACGTAAATAAAAAGAAGAAATCAACTCCCCCTCACTCCCACTGGCAACAGAGTATTATGCGTCCTGTTCCTCTCCCTTCTTCTTTTGGAAATAAGTGGACCCACTGTGTTCACTAGTGGTTACTTGTGTTCACTAGTGGTTATTCTCAGGTGCAAGCACACAGGTTTGCAGCTTTCCTTGAGTCAAGTTCCAAAGATCTTTCTTCTCTGGGTATTCATCTAACATTAGGAAGAGCTGGGTCAAAGCAAGGGCTGGATATATTTTGGTCTGTTTTCATAAGAAATTCCTGCAGCTTGAGGTTAATGTTTTTAGTGCTAATTGAGGATATTTGGAGAAGAGTGTGGCTTAGTGCTGGGTGTGGAGTACTCTTAATCAAGGTCTAGGTTTCTTTTTCTGCTTCTTCCCACTACTGATGCCTTCTGGAGTCACAGGTAGTCATTCCCAATATCTCAAAACCTTGGTTCAAATATTGAATTTAGGAGACTGAAACTCCTGAAAGCTTTGCATTTCAGAACTGGGAGTGTTGGGTGATGTTTCTAGTAGACCAAGATGTGGGGGGGGGGGGGGAAAGATCTGCAGCAGGGTTCAAGGACATGCTCTTAACCAGATATCCCTTCAAAACTAGTAAGCTTATCACACAGCACTTACAGGAATGGGAATGGAAAGGAACTAAACGGGACAAAAACACATGTTACTGGACAGGAGAACGCCACCGATGCTGCCGGGAGTCCCCAAGCTATTCCCCAGCTGTTTCTGGAAGCTGATTTTTGAAGGACGAGTCAAAATCGTTCTTCAAAATCAGCTGCCAGGAACAGCTGGGGAATGGCTTGGGGACTCCCAGCAGCATCGGTGGCATTCTCCTGTCCAGTAACATGTGTTTTTGTCCCGTTCCGTTCTGTTCCCATTTCTGTAAGTGCCGTGCGATAAGCTTATAGGACTGTTCTCTGTAAAGTAGGGCACCTAGTCTATGTGTGTGTGGAGAGAGAGAGAGAGATGTGTTCTTTCTTTACAGAGAACAGTCCTCTGCTTGAAGGGAATATCCAATCCAAATCCAGTTTTAAACATAAAAAATAATCAGGAGGGATAGCAGGGACCTTGACATAGTTAGGACCTAGAGCAGCCTGAGCAGGCATACAGATGGTTTTGTCACAGTCCTTCCAGCTATGTGAGGTGCATTTTTGCTGGTTTTTAAATTATAGTAATTATTTCTAAACTTGCATCTATGCATATAAACCAACATATGAATATTTTGTGCACATCTATGTTGTCTTTTGGTGACATGTTTCCTCTCTTTGTGCTGATGTTAAAGTCCCCTCCTTGTTCAGTACAAAGTCAGTGTGAATGGGACTGACTTGACCCCTGTTAAAGATATTGCTTGTGGCTGCCATTTCATGCCCTACAGTAACCAGAATAATATGTGCTGACCTGATACAGTCTAAAACACGGACCTGAATCCTATTGCTAGTGGGATTGCCTGCTCAGAGCTACTCCTGTGCCTTGAGATGACACAGGGATGTTTCTGGTGATGATACAAAGGTCACCCCTGCAGATGTCATTCAGCATGATACTTTAAGCATCAACCACAGCTGCAAAGAATACACCCTTCAAATAAAAGTCAGTCCAACAAAAAAGTCCAACAAGTTAAGAACACACACACACTCACGTACACTTTTCAAGATAGCACTCTTGCCCTGAAATTCCTCTCCCTTGCACTGAGGAGTGAAGATGAGAGAACCAGGCCCAAAGATCTGGGAAGCTTAATTGCCAGGGTAGAGGCATTGAATCCATATGTTGACTCACCATTCAACAATCAATTCAATTGTCTACCTTAGTTGAGATTAACAAAAAGGATTCACACCATAATCTGTTCTTGCAAAATGGCATCGTGATACATGTGATGTGGATTTGAATACCGAGATGAATAAACCAGAACTGGAAATATTCAGAATTCTTTGTTAAGTTTTGAATCATGTCTGCTATGCACATTTCTATGGGACAAATGTGCATGGCAGATGTATTGTCATTTTCTAACTAATCATATCTTCCCCCCCCCCCCTTCAATCTGGTTTCAGATCACCATCATGGTGGGCCCTTCTCAAAGGACATACCTGATCCTGGGCTGTTTCTTGACAGGTAAGGCCTCCCTTTGAAAATATTCATCAAGTTTGACTTCTCAGCAGGTAGTTTTATCTTGAAAGTGTCTGAGTCAAAATGATACAAGCCAAATTACTCTTTCTAGAATAATCTGTTTTTAAACTTGAAAAGAATACTTGTTCAAATCAATTTGTTCACTTGACAGTTCTCACAATTTTGTCACAATCAGATTTCAAAGCAAGGGTAAGTTCACAAAGCTGTTTTGAATTTTCTTCTCATGCTATGTTATTACTCTCTTCTCAGAGAAGAGACGATGGTGGCAAATAGTCAAGGATATTTCACATGCTCTATTGAGACCCAGAGGCCCCCTCATAAAAAAGAAAAGAAAAGGAAGAGAGGGGGTAGATCTGAATTGCTCCAGATATCATGAGCTTTACTGGCTTAGCCAAATGATGGTGTGTAGTGATTAGGTGTGTAGGTCTTTTCTATACCATGGAGCCATGGCAGTTAAACTGGTGTCAAAATGTATTATTTCTGCATTGCAGATTAGACAGCAGTGCTATAATATGTGGTGCAATAAGCTGTTTTCAATGCTACAGGCATCTGTGTGCTCTCTATTCAGTTTTCTTTCTGTTTTTGCAATTCACTCTCTTCCCCAGAAAAAAACTGTTTCATGCTCTAATGTACCAAAGCCCAATAAAAATGCAAACACCCCAAGGCAAGGAATAAAGTTTATTGAAGGATGGGTGTGGTGTGGGAATGAGGAAAAATTTAGGTGGGAAGCACAAAAATAAGAGGGAAGCCAGCAGTGTGGTGCTATGGAGGTTAAACACTGGTTCAGTGAGGAAGAATAACACAAGAATTTAAAACAGAACACAGAGAGGGAGAAAAAAAAGATAGAAACATTTGCTTCATATATTAATACTAGTACTATGTTATAGAAAGCCAGAATGTTGTAGTGGTTTGAGCGTTGGATTGTGACTTTGAAGACCAGGATTTGAATCCTGGCTGAGCCATGTAAACCCACTGGATGACCCTGGGCATGTCACACTCTCTCAGCCTCAGGGGTAGGCAAAAGCAAAAGCCCTGCTGGACAGAACCTGCCAAGAAAGGCCGAGAGGATTGCCATAAGTTGGAAATGACTTGAAGGCACACACAACAATATATTTTAATTTTCCAGTAGGTGAGGAAAGTGCAGGCAATGGCAATGAGTAGATCCACCTTACAAAATTAGTGGGGTCAATACAGTCTACTTGTGCCTGTCTAGGAATAACCCATGGTACACACCTGGCTTTCTATTATAGTATAGACAAATTACTTTTATGGACTACAACTCCAGAATCTTTTCCAAGCCCTGCCATAGGCAGGAGTGTGCTTATTGTACTCCACATATAGGAGTATAATACATGGTGGCCAGCACAGTGTAGTGCAGGGGTAGGCAACCTTTTTGAGCTGGGGGCCCAGTTGCTGTCCCTCAGACAATTGGGGGGCCAAAGCACCAATAAATAAATAAATAAATAAATAAATAAATAAATAAATAAATAAATATTTTTTTAAAAATGCATGCACACTCTCTCAGTCCCAGAAAAGCCATGACAAAACCCCTTTGGAGACTTTGCCAAGAAAACCCAAAGAACAAGTAATAACAACAATAATCAATATCATCATGGCGGGTGGCGGGGGCAGCGGGTGGCGGCGGCAGGACCGGCCTGAGGCCGGTCCAAAGGCCTTGGGGGGCCGCATCCAGCCCCTGGGCCTTAGGTTGCCTACGCCTGGTGTAGTGGTTTGAGTGTTGGACTAGAACCCCACTTACCCATGGAAACCCACTGGGTGACCTTGGGCAAATCACTCTGTGACGGCAAACCTCTAAATAAATCTTGCCAAAAAACCCTTATGATAGGGTTGCCATAAGTTGAAGTTGCTTCTTCAAATCACATTTTCACCTAGTGGCATCTCATTTGTCAAATAATATTATATGAGCATTTCAAAAACAATCCACCCACACCCATATTTATATAGAGAGGCATCTATATGGCTGAATCCTGCAGGATGAGTCACATTAAAACCATGGCAGTTGTGGTTGAAGAAGCCCTTTAAACCTCTTCTCATGGTCTTCAGCTGGGACGTTCCTTCTCTACTTTTACCTATTCTTTCTGACTTGAAGACAAGGCCTTCTCCCTTAAAAGTATATTTTAAAGTCCACCACAGGAAGACCTATAGTCTGTGAGCAGAAAGGGCTGGTATTCCAAATGTTCCAATAATTTCCTCCCCAATTTTGAGATTTAAAAAAATTCTTCCAGATAACATCTTTCACATCTGTTTCCACAGGTCCATGGTTAGCCTCTTGCCAGACTTTGTTTCCTACTATTCTTCCAAACAAAGATGAAATGGTGGTGCAACTGAATTCCCCCTTCACCCTGAAATGTTCTGGAGACAGTGAGGTAAACTGGCAGCATCCAATACCAGAAGACAACAATACTATAGACATCAGACATGAAGAAAATAATAGTGGCCTTTTTGTGACGGTGCTGGAAGTGAAAAATGCTTCTGCTTCTCATACTGGACTGTACACTTGCTACTACAATCATTCTCAAGAGGAAGAAGGAGAGGTTGAGGGAAAGGATATCTATGTCTACGTGCCAGGTGAGTTGTTTCAGCATCTCCACAGCAGACTTAGGATGTTATCACACATGGGCCAGAAAGCAATAATAAAGTGGAAATGAGGCATTCTGAAAATAAACAGAAAATAAACCTTGATTCCGCAAATGGCTTTCACACGTAATTACCTTAATTGCGAAATTAAAGTAAGCGCATTTAACGTTCACACACAAGCGAGAAAAGCCCGTAAATGTACTAGAAATGAGCTTCTTGCACATGCGCAGATAGAGGAATGCTCGCTGGAACCATGGGAACAGCAGGGAAATGCTCCCAAATGCGCATTTGCTTTTCACATTACGGTAAATGCAAAATTACCTTAATTTCGCATTTGGATTTCCTCCAAACAACCGAATTTCAAAAGATCTTGGTTAACACAAGTTTCTGTCCACTTTCTATCCAGTTTCTGTGCGACGTCGTGTGAAAACGCGAGGCACAAATCCAGTTTCTGTTCGGGATTTGTGTGGATTAACCAGCAGATTTGCCCCCGTGTGATAACGTCCTATGAATGCAGGCTTTTGGGTGGAGAAATGGTGCAAAACTCAGCCTTAGTGTGGTTATTTCAGTTGATCAAAAGTGCACCATTTTAAGAACAGTGAGCAAAATACTTCCTCTGCTCTTGGAAGGCTTCTGTCAACAGAATGACAGGGAGATAAATTCTTCAAAATCTGCTCCAGAGAAGCACTGAAAGTTATCCCTTCCTTGTTTTGCTGATGGAAGCCTTCTGATCCATTGACAGAGGGAACAAACTGAATAGTCAATCCTGTGTCATTCTTGTTTTGAGCCCTTTGTAGGTTTTGGGTTTTCAAACATGAACCTAAGCTTCAGTAAAAAAGAGAGCAAGGAGATTATAGCACTACAGTTAAGCCCAATTAAAAAGAGACATGAATTGAAGTAAAATTCAGGCTGCGTCTGGATGCTATCACATGGATTTTGCCCCCAAAACCGCCATCCGGATGCAGTCTGAATTCAGCCAGACTGACTTTACTCGCTCCAGCATCCATCTTTCAAAGTCAAAAGCAAGTTCCGATTTAGAAAAATGGCTGCTGGAGTCAGTTTAGTCAGCCTGGCTGAATTCAGGCTGCATCAGGATGGTGGTTTTGGGGGCAAAATCCATGCAATAGAGTCTGGATGCAATTTGGGCGAGGTAAGTCTCTTTTAAATTTGGCTTAACTGTAGTGTGATTAATCTCCCAAGACTGATCCAAATGTCTTTAATCCAAAGTTGCCTTTGAAGGGCAAGAATTTTACAGGTTTCTAATATCAATGAATACTTTCAATTTCAGCTTGAGGTGCTTTTTTTGTTTGTTTTAATGGGCTGGGATCCCATATGTGTCTTCTGTGTGTTCTTGCAGAGGAATCTGGACAATATTCAGTTCAGAGTTCCCAGAATTTACTGGAACTTATTATCTTTGTGTGTGTACCCTACAGAATACTCAACACTCCTTTGTGCTTGTACATCTTGGAAGAAAATTGATAGTAGTGGTGGAAAAACGATCTTCCAGGGAAATTTGTCCACTATGACTGATATTGTCATTGAGGGATTCCAATAACCATCTAAGGAATCTCTGTGCTCCCTAGAACATAGTGCAAAAACTACTGTCCTACATGGTTTTAGAATGAGAGAAACTGCCCTGTATCTTTTCAAAATACTTTCATCAGTTTGTAATATGCATTTAAATTTTATATTGGGCTTCTTTGTTTAATTTCATCTTCATTTCAAGTACAATACTTTGTTTCAGGTCATAATTATTTTAGTTTTGATTTCATCTTCATTTTTAACTTAACTTTAATGGAGACCCAGGCTGTCTTCTGATGCCTTTGGCGTATTGTAGCCAAAGGGCACAAAATATTCAATCCATTGATTTAATCCCATACAACATCATGCCTGTTGAGTTTATTACAGCTTGATTAAAGGGGTGCCAATTTATAGGCAATTTTAAAAGGTACATATTGTATAAGCTTTGTTGTTGTTGTTGTTGTTGTTGTTGTTGTTGTTGTGTGCCTTCCAGTAGTTTCTGATCCTAAGGCAAAACTATAACAGAATGTGCAATTTGCCCAAAGTCACCCAGTGGGTTTCCATGGCTGAGCGGAGATTTGAACTCTGGTCTCCCAAGTTTTAGTCCAGTGCTGAAACCACTATGCCACTTACCATTGGTTTAAATGGAAGATCTCCTGCATATCTCTTGCACCTAACCATTAAGTTTTCCAGTCAAATGCCATGAAAGTTGTAGGCATTCTGGTACATTTTTTCACCAAGGCATCAGACCTCACAGGTTTCAGACTTAGCAGACACTGTGGGAGACTTCTTGTAGATGTTGAACAAATGTTTCTTTGCATTGCTATTAATATGAAATGTAGTTTCACACTAGTTTCTGAAACTGGCATACACCATGAATATCCATACAGCAATTTGAGTACCATGAACCAATACATATTGCATTCTTAAGCATATAATTCATTATTGTAATGAGAACCAAGAATTAGGAGTTTATCACATGTCATTTAATGTGACTTACTGCAGCCGCACTAAATTCTGAAGCCGGATCTTATTGCATGCACCGGGAGCCAGGTGAGTGCAACCCAGCTGCGTCCCAGACCCCAGCCACAATTAACTGGCATCTTTTTAAAAATGTGAGTTTTCCATTTTTTAAAAATGCCAGCTAAGTGTAGCTGGGGTCCAGGTCACAGCTGGGTTGCACTTGCCTGGCTCCTGGTGCATGTGATAAGATCTGGCTTCAGAATTTAATACGACTGCAGTAAGTCACATCAAATTACATGCGATAAACTTCTTAGTCGCCACAGATTGACATGAAAGATCAAGACACCTGAGGCTGCAAAACACAGAGCCCCCATCTTTATAAGATCATAGAGTAAATCCATTCTACAGCTATATCAATATTTAGTGAGGAAGTTATACCTTTAAATATTGCCTAATATTTAAATATTCTACCACATGGATTTTGCTGCTGAATTTACTGGCCGAGTGCAGCCAGGCTGCAGCCCAGGTCCCAGGAGTGCTCAGCAAGCTGCTTTTCAAAGTTGGAAGCTTTCTGACTTTGAAAAGTGGCTTGTTGAATGCGCCAGGGGCCTGGGCTTCAGCCTGGCTGAACTTGGCTGGTGGACTCGGTGGCAAAATCCATGCAATCGAACTCAGGTGCAGCCCAAATGAGACTTCAATTCTGGAGAGGTAAATTGCTTTTTAAAGCTATGCAATAATCTCCTATAACTCCTATAACTCTCAGAATTCTCCATGGATTATGGGAGCTGTTATCCAAAAAGTATGTATGAGATATTCCCCCTGGAACAAGAACAGATTTCAAGATCTTACATTATTTATTTTCATCCTTTTTCCAACAAGAGCAATGTCTTCTTAAAGGAAACCATAATTTTCTTGGTAAGAATTCTGAAATCACAGGTGGAAACCATTTTCTTTATTAAGAGGAGCAAGCTTGTAAAGCCCGTATATTGAATCAATTCCAAAGCAAAACCATCACAAAGTGAATGCATTAAGTTTATGGAATGCATTCTTATATGCTACTATGTTTGAATTATTGCTACAAGGTCTGACTGTACAGACCACAAATTCTTTGGTTGGCTATATTCTCACTCCAACATACTGTACCCTTGTTAGAAAACATTTGGAACAGAAATTTCTTTATTTTGACAAAATAGATTTGGTAAGGAATTCCTACCCCTCCAGAATTTAGATTTCACTACAAAATTGGGTAAAATGCCCCCCCCCCCCGACAATTAGGACAGGACAGGGAGACTTTTTTTGTTGCTCTGCCTTAAAACAAGGCACTAAAACTCTGACTCTTGTTTTGGCTGTTGGAAATCTATTTCAGTAACTCCTCAGTTTTTGAGACATTTCTTATGTACTTTTAGGCATGCAGTAAAAATAATTCCCCAGAAGCCATTGGTTGGCTACTCAGGAAAACAGTCATATGGAATAGGTAGTATTCTGGCAGATCTTTAAGTTGATCTTCACTCCACCCCAGCCAATTCTTACAACTTCAGTAAACCCATACAGTTGTTTGCCCCAGCAAATAGTAAAACCCATTATGGCACACATTTTGTATAGGAAGAAAAGTTACGCACTTTTGCACTCATAAGGATTAGAAACATGCTTTTAGGGTAGAGTAGGGCCTTGAGATCCTTTAGAATTAGAATCATATGGCATATGCTACATTCTGTAGCTGTAGCATTTTTTTATTTCTCTAAAATGTCAGACTATGCACAGATTTCCATATGACGCCTGTAATTTGGGACTGTTCTTTCCTAGCCTGAAGGATTCTTTTCCCCTCCTGTCCAAATGTTCACAATGTTGCCCTATTAAAAGACCTTACCCGCTTTTTTCTAAAGTGGCTGAACTTCAGAAATTGAGTCCAGCTGTTATGCTATTCTGTGGTAGAGCTGGAAAGCAGCCATTAATGTTGTGTACCGTATCATTAAAATGGAATCGGTCTGCATCATTTGTTAAGATGATTTTTCTACATAACGTTTTGTATATTTATTTATTTTGCATGATTTTTTTGAACCTCAACATTTTTTAAAAAAAAATTACTCCATCTGTGTTCAGGAATGGTTACTCAGGGGGTTTGCAGACTGCCAGAAATAGTGCAAATTGAGTCCACTTTTAGGGTTAAGGTTAGTGCTAGGGAATCATGGGAATTGTTGTTGTTTTTTCTGAGACATTGAGCTTCCTCTGTCAGAGAGCTCTGGTGCCACAATAAACTACAGTTCCCATGATTCCCTAACACTGAGTCAGGGCTGTTTAAATGGCCTCAATTTGAACTATTTCTGGAGTCTGCAAAGGCCGCCAGATCTTATTGCATGCGCCAGGCAAGTGCAACCCAGCTGTGACCTGGACCCCAGCTACATTTAGCTGGCATTTTTAAAAAATGGAAAACTCACATTTTTTAAAAGATGCCGGTTAATTGTGGCTGGGGTCTGGGACGCAGCCGGGTTGCACTCACCTGGCTCCCAGTGTGTGCAATAAGATCCGGCTTCAGAATTTAGTGCGACTGCAGTAAGTCACATTAAATGACATGTGATAAACTCCTAATTCTTGGTTCTCACAATAAACTACAGTTCCCATGATTCCTTAACCCTAAACCTAACCCTAAAAGTGGACTCAATTTGCACTATTTCTGGCAGTCTGCAACCCCCCTCAGTAACTACACTGATGGGTTGTAATTTTAAAACTGGACTTATGTTGATTAATGTATATGAACTGTAGGGGTCTATTAAGAGATTATCGCACTACATTTAAAACACATTAAAAAAAAAGTTTACGACTTAGAATAATGGCAGCCAAAGTGAGTTAAGTCAGCCAGGCTGAATTTGGGACGCATTCCTATGGCATTTTTTGGGGGGAATCTGCAAAAGTATCCAGATGCAGCATCAATTTTATTTCAATTCAGGCAAGGTAAGTCTCTTTTTCATGCATTTTAAAAGTAGTGCAATAATCTCCTTAATATCTGTCTGCTCGACAGAAAAGCTACTATTGTGTGCTCAAACATGCTCCAAGGTGACTCTACAATTCACATGAAGCAGGGCGTTTGTCTGAGAGTTTCTTTTCTCCCCAACCCCATTTGTTGGAAAAGTTCTTTGCTTTTGTTTTCCTCTTGGATAAGACTGACTGCATGCTAAATAATTAGCTGCTTGGTAGGAAAGGTGTCAGAAACAAGGCAGGCCCTGCTATTATGTGGAGTGAGGTACATGCTTCAGACGGATTCTGGAGGCCCTTTCACACAACACAGTTATGGTGTTACATTCCATATTAACTGCCATGGAATCTTGGGATTTGCAGTTTAGGGATAAATACTTAGAATGCTCAGCCAGAGAGTTCTAGTACCTCACCAAACTACAAAACCCAGGATGTTGTGATGGCAGTTAAAGTGGAATATAGTGCTATAATTATGCGGTGTAAATGGGCCTTGGGTGTCATGACACAGTGGCAAATTCTTTTTTAAGGTATCATTATTATGGGACATGATCTTATACACTTTTAGTGTAGGGCAAAACTATGCTAGCATAGATGCACTGGATCCCACAGTTGCATAACATATTGTGTAGCAGGCCAAACGGCGTTCAGCTTACCCATTGTGTAAAGGCTAGTTAGTTTACTACCCACCAAGTGAAAAGTGTGAGAAAGGACTGTGTGTCTATTGTGGAACAACTAGCAGTATTGGGGACCTTACTTAGGCAACCTCTAAATGCCCTACAGGCATCAGATCTTATCTGATCTTGGAAGCCAAGCAGAGTCAGCCCTGGTTAGCACTTGGATGGGAGACCACCAGTGAATACCAGGAGCTGTAGGCTATATTTCAGAGGAAGGAACTGGCAAAACCACCTCTGAGTATTCCTTGCCTAAGAAAAGCCTATTAAATTCTTGGGGTTACCATGAGTCAACAGCTGACTGGATGGCACATACACACGCATACAAGAAAGAACAACTATTTGTGTAACATGTTTTACCCTTCTGTAGTGCTTCAATGAGATTCCAGAGATTATATTTTCATTGTAGGAAAGGGGAGATGTAGTTGTGGGTTTTTCTCAAGAGGTATCAAAAGAACTTGACCAGCTCTTGGTTCTGTGCTCCTTATTTTGGAAGATGGGGATACTAATTCTGCTCTCTCTCAGGCAGCAAAAGGTTGGCCCATACCAACTTGCATGGCTGGGGCCAAGGTGACAGAAACTTGCCTGAGCAAGGAGAAAATAACATGGAAGTCTGTGAAAGCTGTTCCATACCTTATTAGCTACACACTCAAGGTGCAGGTTGGAAGCTGAAAATGGAATAAGATGGAAGAGGGAGTAAATAACCACTTATTCCTCTGGCCCTACTGATGATTCTCAATATCTCATTCTGAACAGATCCAGCTGTCCCTTTTGTTCCTACATCTCCAGAAGATTTGTTCATTGTCATTACTGAAGAAGATGAGTCCTCCACTATCCCTTGCCGCACAAGCGACCCTAATGCACAAGTAACTTTAACAAACAGTGATGGGAAAGTCATATATGCCTTTTATGACAACAGACAAGGCTTCATTGGAAACTTCTCTGCAGGCTCCTACACATGCAGGACCACTGTGAAGGCAGTGGAGTTCCTGTCTGGTGAATTCTTTGTTTACGTTTACAAAGGTAACTCTTTAAATGTTTTCTCAGTGATAAACAATGAAGGGTGTAACTATGACATTTTAGGGCATGGCACCACATTGTAGGGAAAGTGATCCTATTAGTACTCAGTCAGTGGCATCACTAGGGGAGTTTGGTGCAGCTGCTGGGTAAGCGACAAGGAGTGTCACATCCCTTTCTTGCTTGCCTAGCATCAAATTAGACCCCAAATGGCCTTCTGGAGGCTGCAGCACTGCTCCACAAAGTAGTGGGTGCTGCTGGGGCAGGGGGCAGTGCCTTTCATTTGGGGTCTGGTGTGGCTACTCCCCTGAGCAGCCACACTGGACCCCAAATGGCCATCCAGAGGCTGCAGCAATACCCCTAACACTAGTTTTGCCAGTGGCCAGGGGGCAGGCAAACAAAGTATTGGGAAGGAGGATGACAGGGCAGCCTTCCCGCTCGCTTCCTCCCCGCTGTCTCCCAACTTGGTGACACCAACCACAGGGATGCCACTACACTTAATGTGGTAGTGTGAATATGTTAAGCGTGAATAGAGTAAATCTCCATGTCCTCCTGGGCCCTGTGATGTGGCCTTACCACTCATCTCTGCTTCATTTGAAGAGTTGCATCACACATTCGGTAAAGTTGCAGCTGTATTCAGCATGCTTTGACGATCAGGAGTTTAAAAGATACCAGAGGAAGATGTACTTGGCAAAATCAGGACAGTGAATAGGGTAATGCTTTAAAGAGGGAAAGTAATAAGTCTAGGCTGCCCCTCACAATGTGGAATGCTTTGGAAGAATTACATCAAATGTTTAATACAGGTCTCTGAAAGCACTAATTATATATCCCTATTTTAGGGGCTTAGTGCAAAGGTTACCCTCAACAGATGCTGGCAGGAAAAAAGTTTTTTATTTTTATTTTTTTTAAAAAGCCCCTCTGTAATGTCTATATTTTTAAAAATGTGTTAATTTTCTTTTTCTGATTGCAGCTACTTCACATCTTCAGGTTGAAGTTGAATCCCTTAAGACTGTATATAAAACAGGAGAAACTATTGTTGTATCTTGTGTGGTCTTAGAGAATGAAGTTGTGAACTTGCAATGGAATTATCCAGGGAAAGTGGTAAATACCCCCTTTGTTGTTGAACAAATGACTGGAGAATACCATACATGGGGTTTTAGTTCTTTTTTTAAAAAAATATAGAACAAAAACAGATGAGGAGAGACCAATTTCTTGCTGCATTAGGCTGGTATCAGGAATCAACATCTTTTAATCTAAGATGTTTTAATTGTGTTTGGTTTAATACTTTTTTAAGGGGAGTGGGTGGGTATTGGGTCTTTTTGGATTTATATTGTATGTATTTTTAATTGTTGTTAGCCGCCCCAATTGTGCACAGAGGGGCAGGGTACAAATTATTATTATTATTATTATTATTATTATTATTAACACTTCACTAGCAATAAAGTAATATGCAGAGCTCTGCAAGATGTTATGAGGAGATGGGTAGCATATGAGGTTGACAGGAAGTTGGTCTACTGTTCTAAAGCAATAACAATCCCTTGAATCTGGAAAACATAATAGAACAAAAATGGAGTGTTGATAAAGTTGTCCCCGTTACACTTACGTTGATGAGAAAGTATAACATTATCATAATCTGAAGAGTGTAGCACTTTGCCTAGTACAGTAGAGTAATTTAAAGAGCATAGGGACATAAAGATCTTGGCTTAGCTCCCTATTCAGTCACAAATCCCCTCAATTGGCTTTCGTCTCTTAGGGCTCATTCCCACTATGATTTAAACTGATTTGTTGATTGGTTTATATGTGCCTCGTTCACACTGGAAACGATTTCAAACCCAACTGCATTCGGTCTGAATTTGGAGAATTGAGTTGAAGTGAGGCAAATACAAAAGAATCACATTTTTAAACGATGCATCTTTTGGTGGTTCTTTTGAAAAGAATAGTTTTGCAAGTGTGTTCAACAAATGTGTACGACGTTCAGATCTCAGTCTCATCACACTGGAGGGGAGGAACTATATGGCAGAGGTTTGGCAGAGGGGTGTAACCCATCCTGCCCCAGGTTTGGGGAAATCCACCATATTTCCCCCTCTCAGCGCTGCCTCAGTGCTGTCTCTTGACTACTGTGGGGGCTTTCAATTTTAGATTTTAAAATCTAAAGTAGTCCCTGTAAATCTCACTGGTCCTGATCCAGTTGTTTTTGCATTTCCCCCCAATTGTGCCAGAATAATTTCAAGAGGGGGGGTGCTTTCCTTGGGGAGGGAGGATTTAGTGTGTGTATGTGTGTTTAAATTAAATGACAGATTTTGTGATCATTCACATTTCTATGGGTTCTCTAGAGCAAGTAATGGGTCTCCTGGTTGCATCACTGATGATGCGTAGATACGCATCATATGATTGACATTTTTTAAAAAAGGCCAGGATGGATTGATCGCATTTGATACTGAGCATGCATTTTGTAGTGGTGCAAATCTATTGTGAACAACAATCATGTTAAAAAGACATGAATGCATGAAATAATGAAATAATTCACTTTTGATAGTGGGGACTACGCATCCATATGAATCAATTTAGCGACCGTGTGTCAATACGACTCGCAAACCAGTTTAAATGCAAGTGGGAATGAGCCCTTAGTCTGGATCCAGTCCATTGTGAAAGTTGCAATGAGTGAATCCTGTGAGGCAGAAGGCTAAAAAGGGCACTCCTATGTCCTCTCTGGTACAACAGTGTAGTTGATGTGCATGCATTCATCACAATAGGTTGGATTCAGACTCAGGAGTTTATCGCATTGTTAAAAAACCTGACTTGCCTTTCCTAGTTTGAATCCTGTTCTGAGATGAAACCAAGTATTATCAGACACATTTTGCCACCGATGCTGCTGGCCGAGTGCAGCCCAGGTAACTTCCGGCTAGAAGCTGCACTCCGCCAGTCTCTTTTCAAAACTAGGAAGCTCTTGGCTTTACAGATTGGCTGGCTGAGTGCAGCTTCTAGCCGGAAGTTACCTGGGCTGCACTCAGCCAGCAGTGAGACACATCAGACACATTTTGGTGGCAAAATGTGTCTGATAATACCTGGCTTCATCCTGGCAGAGTATTCAAACAGGAAAGGTAAGCCAGGTTTTTTAGCAATGCGATAAACTCCTAAGTCACACTGATGGGCTGATGACTTACAATGCAATGATCTAAAACGTTATTTAAAAACAAAACAAGATCTAGTTTAAATAAAATTGTTTATCTAATTTTCAATGTTAAAATGCAGATTTTAAGACAGCAACATAGTGAAGTTAATATCTACCCTATCTTCTTACGCTTGTTTTGATAAAGAAGCCTTTGCCAGTCTCCACAGGTTAAGGAGGTGAATTTCTGAGGAGAGGGAATTCCAAATATGTTGAAAAGTCTTTAGTTTCATCCACCTGGCCTTGAATTAGGGTAGTTCCTGAAGCAGGGACTCTCTGAAGATCTTTGTGTACATAGAGAATGATAATAAATCGTAAGGATGCCAAATTATTTTCTCTAGCTAACCCATTTAATTGACATTTTTGTTCATTCCCACATGCAGAAGAACAAAGGGATCATTTCACTTGAGGATATCAAAGTGCCAACCCAGAAGTTGGTTTACAACTTGACCATTCCGGATGCTTCAGTGAAGGACAGTGGAGATTATGAGTGTGCAGCTCGGCACGTGACCAAAGATTTAAAGAAAACTAAAAGAGTAGTCATCACAGTTCATGGTACTGTCTCCTTCTAGTTACTACACTGTTTCTAACATGCCAACAGCTTGTCCTGAGGATATACTCATGGAAATCTTTGTCCTCCCACAGATAAAGGGTTCATTCATCTGGAACCCCATTTTAATCCCATGGAAGCAGTCAATCTCCATGAAGTTAAAAACTTTGTAGTTGATGTGCATGCATATCCACAGCCAAGACTCTTTTGGCTAAAGGACAATGTCACTCTGATGGAGAATTTAACCGAGATTGTCACTAGTTCCAAGCAGATCCAGGAGACAAGGTGAATAAAATACACGCCAAGATTATCTGTTGATGTCTTAACAAGTCCATTAGTGCTCCAGTTTGCAAACCGAACTATTCCCTTGGAAAGTATCCTTTGGAGAACCTCCAACCTATTCCACATCATTCCTATTCCTCCCATCCCATTATATCTGATCATATTTATCTGTTCATCATTGCCATGCCTTTAATACCCTTCACAAACATCTAGAACTGAATGGAGCCACAGGGGATCATTCATTCTCCTTTCTGAATCTATGGGAACTTCTACTCTGATTGGGACTAATAATTGAATTTAGAACATTGGTACCACTCTTCTATAGTAGACATCCCAAGGAGGAGAAGTGGGTTCTTGTTTTCCCCCTGCTAAATATTGGCCCATTCCTAATTTTCAAAGCTATTGAAAATACTCGTTTTGCATGCAGCTTGTTTACATCCTGGACTTCCTCTTCATCCCTGTTTCTTTTGCACTCCTGATATTCCCCCACCCGCATAATGAACAAACAAACATCCAGTTTTGCATCTACCACTGCACAATTTAATATATGCCCATCTATACTGCAGTCCCTCACAGAGGGTATTGCAGCTTCCTGTACCTCAGCTTTCGTTCTTATGGTTTATCATATGCAACTCTTTTCTGTACTTCCAAATTACTACCCTGAATTCAACCTAGTACCCATCTTTTGAAACCCTACACCTGCTTCATAAAGGTACTCTTGCTTGCTTGAACCTCAGTTCTATTGCAAGTAATGCAGCATAATCCTGTATATGTTTACGCAGAAGAAAATTCCACTCAGTTGAATAGAATTCTTAATGACACATGGGTCTGCACCTTTACATATTCATCCCAGAATTAAATCTGTTCTCAGTAGGGTTTATGCTCAAGTAAGTAGGTAAAACTAGCTAAGGTCCAATCTGCACTGATCTGCAGTGCAGAAATAATGCAGTTTGGCTAACTGCCATGGCTCAATGCTGTGAAATTTATAGTTTGTTGTGGCACCAGAGTTCTCTGACAGAGGAGGCTAAATATCTCAGAAAAGTACAAATCCCAGAATTTCATAGCATTGAGCCATGCCAGTTAAAGTGGTGTCAAACAGCATTATTTCTGCAGTGCAGTTAAGATTTAAGGCTACAGTCCCTTGCATAAGATTGGCCTATTTGAGAAACAGGATGTGGTCTAGAGAAGCAGGCACTCCATAATGCAAATTGCCCTTTTGTTCCATAGTGGACAAAAGTACAGAAAAGAGTACAGAAAAAGTACAGAAAAGAGTTGCATTTGATAAACCATAAGAAAAAAGCTGAGGTACAGGAAGCTGCAATACCCTCTGTGAAGGACTGTAGTATAGAAGGGCATATATAAAATTGTGCAGTGGTAGATGCAAACAGATAAAGATAAACTCATTTAAGATGAAAAATACAGTTGACCCTCCATTTTCTCGGACTTTAAGTCTGTGTCCCTCACCTGTTTGCGGGTGGAAAATGGGGGTGGGGTGTGCCCATAGGTGCATCCCTTATTCAAGCCTATGGGGCTTGAATATTTGCAGTTTTCCATTTTCGTGTGTGTGTGTGTGTGTGTGTGTGTGTGTGTATGTCCGTCCAGAATGGATCCCTGCGAAAACAGAGGGGCAACTGTATTGGGATTTAAATATTTAATTCTAAATGGATTTAAATGGATTAAATTCTAACTGGATTTAAATACACTCAACTTGTCTGGAATGCACTGAACTGTGCAATTGTGGGAGCATCCATTCTTCTAATTCAGGGGTGCAAATTTTGCACCCCCAAGCCACAGGATGCATTGCCTAGACTCTTCCAGACTGCTCTGGGGATCATCACTGCTTCTGGAGGCTTCTGAGATTGGCAGATCAGGCCCAACATCCCCCAACCCCACCAAATCTCCAAAACCCTTGAACAAACTGAGAAGTTGCAGTCAGAATTATGTGGATGGAAAACTGGACCTCTGGTTCTCAGCGCATACTTGCTACTACTCTAAATAGGATTCACTTCCTTATCATTGTGTTTAAGATCAAGGAAAAGAGTTTGTTCAAAATTGTACCATTTCCTTATAGGAAATGTCTTTTACTCACTGTTAGATTCCAGTGTGTCTATCTGTCTTAGTTGCTTAGAAATCTGTAGCTGTACTGCTTTGCAAAAATAACTGCCTTCTGTCTATTCCCTATAGGTACCGAAGTGTACTGAAATTAATTCGTGCCAAGGAGGAAGACAGTGGGTACTATACTCTAGTAGCACAGAATGAAGATGAAATTCAAAGATATACTTTCTCTCTGCTCATTCAAGGTAAACCTTGTACAATGGGTAAAGTGTATATTAAATTATAATAGTAAAATAGAAATGGAAGAGGCATTATGAAGATGGGTATCAGTTTAATGTGTTGGGATTCATGGGCCAACAAGTAAATTTGAATTACCATGGGACCGTTAGCAGAAAGTCTAAAATGTTAAGATTTAGAATGTGGAGAATAAGGTTCAAAACTCTGTCTAGCTGTGAAGGCCATTGGATAGCTTTGAACTAATCATTATCTTAATAACCACTTACCTTACAAGTTTGGTTTAAAATTAAAATTGGAAAAGTCATGTATACATCCAAGTAATGCTTGCAGAATT
The DNA here is from genome assembly GCA_026167975.1 of Phrynosoma blainvillii. Lineage (NCBI taxonomy): Eukaryota > Metazoa > Chordata > Lepidosauria > Squamata > Phrynosomatidae > Phrynosoma > Phrynosoma blainvillii. The sequence goes on along the minus strand of JANUYF010000001.1, from coordinate 1,533,483 downwards.
TGAAATCAGTCCTCCTGGTTTAGTTACAACACTGAATTTCAGTGGGATTTAACACTCACAGGGCTTTTGAAACTACACAGTTACAACGTTATGATTCTACTTTAACTGCCATGGCAACATGCTATGGAATCCTGGGATTGGCAGTTCAGGAAAAGGTACTTAGAATTAGAGAGAGAACTTTAATGTCTCACCAAACCTCAGAGCCCATGATTTCATAGGATGCAGCCATGGAAGTTACAGTGGAAACACAGCACTATAACTGTGTAGTGTGAAAGCACCTTTAGGCATCTGTGGCCATCCAGGTGTTTTGGGGCTATCGCTGCTATCAGTCTTAGACAGTATAGCTCATAGTGACGACTAATGGGAACTCCAGTGCAAGAACATATGATTGGCCACAGTTGCCCACTGTAGTCTAAAGCCTGATCTACATAGTCATAGATAAAGAAGTAAACCTTTTTCCAAACTGTTCTATCAAGACTACATCTTGCAGATTTTTAAAAATTTAAATGTATTTGTTTAGGATTACAGTAGCCCCTCCCAATTCGCAGGAGATCCATTCTGGACACCCCCCCATGAAAATGGTGACTCGCAGATATTCGAGTCCCATAGGAAATAATGGCGCTCATGCCTGTGGTACACGTGTGGCCATTTTGTTTATAGCCGCTTGTCCCTCCAGTGAAGAGTGAGACCATGGATTCCAAGTCCGCGAAAAGGGAGGGACAAGTGTATTTATGTACCGACCTTTGAGGCAAAATCTTCACAAGTTAATTGTGAGCATGCTGACATGACAAACAATAAAAAAAAATCAGGAAGAAGGTTAATCTGGAATAGCACTCTTTGACATCTAGTGTTTTTAATATGCAGGAAACGTTTTCTATGTCCATGGTTACCTAGAGGCAGGATGACCAGACATCCTCCTTTTCCAGGACATTTCAGCCTTCTGTCTAGGAGGAATTCCAAAATGTCCCCATTTTGAGCATGACTAAGAAGCATGAATTTACATTTAAACTGTATTAGTGTTTTTTGCTTTTATTTTGTAATGTCCTACATTTTCTTAAATGCCCTATATTTTGCAGTGCTTTGTCCTCCTTTGTGGTTATGACAGCTGGTCATCTTGCCTAGGGGATGTAATTGCCACTCCTCATTTGAAAAGATACAACCCAAGAACAATTTTACCACCCCCTCTACTATTTGCATGACAGACCAAGTTCAACTGATTTGCAATCTAAATGGCTCATTTGTTCCATGGCTTTTAGCCCTCTTACTAAGTCAAGTAACAACATGTACATTAAGCTTGACCTCTAGAAAGTAAAATTATCTGTTGTAGCATATTCAGCATTTGCATTCTCTCAAGAAATACCATATGGTATGAATAATACTTCTGAAAATCAGAGTTAATAACATGGCAGATAACCTAGGAACAAACTTGCTTGCTTGCTGGTGTCCATGGAAGATACTTTGGAGATCATTTTAGTCCCAGATGTTGACACACTTAAACATCTGTTTTGCCTGGCTGACAGTCAGAAATAGTCCCTTCCACATGGATTTAATTTGAAGAGAGGAAGGGGTACATTAAAGGGATAAGGAATCACTATGCAGAATGAACATTTAGTGGAGAATTTATCTTGGTGACCATTGTTCTGTGACATTTTTATAGTCGAATTTGGAAAGTGTTCATACAAATGATGACTCTTTTCTTGCCCACCAATACTGTTGCTTGCTTATACTGCCAAATTTACTGTACTTATATACTGTTTTTCCTCTGTTGTTCACATATGGTTCCCAAAGCAGACTTGTGTCTAAACCATCTTAGCTTCAGTAACAAAATGGCTATTGTGTCATTTGCCTTCATACCATTCTCTTATATTTGTAATTGTAGCTCAATGAAAACACAGGCTTTGCATACAGAGGCCTCAGTCCAAAATCCTCTCAGTGTAAAACGTAACTCTGTCTATGAGAACCTATGTTATTCTGAACCATATAGCCTCCCCACAACTTACTGAAAAAACCTTGTTGCCCCACATGGTCATTCCGTGCTCTATGGTGAGCAGGCAGGATTGGAGAAGCTCCCATAGCCAGATATGAAATAATAACAGTAGCACTGATCCCTGGAAGATCTTGGCAGATCGCAGCGCTGATTTCATCATTTCTTGTCTGGCTATGGGGACATAGCCAGACGTTTCTCTGATCCTGCCTTCTTACCACAAAGCACTGAATGGCGGTGTGGGACGGCTTCAGGGTCTTTTCAGTAAGTGGGGGTTGGAGAAAGGGATTACCAACCCCTCCAGTGCCCCAAAGGTCATGTTTGTACGTATAAGGGAAACGTACACCTGTGTGGTACCCTACCAGAATTCCAGCCAGAAGGTCTTAGATTCAATCCTTGGAATTTCCAGTTAAAAGGATCAGTTAGCAGGTGACAGAAAACCTTTCTGCTGGGTGCCACTAAAGAAACTACATAGTTTTCTCTGCCCTAGTAAGGTTCAAGGACAGAAGAAGCTGCCTAATACTGTCTGACACTGGAGCTGGTAGCAGTGGCATCCACACCTGGTGCAAGAGGGAGCTGCTGCAGGATGGTGACGGAGGAGGTCTTCATGAGGAGGCCTCCACAGCAAGTTGGGAAGGCCCAACCAGGTGTCACCCCTTTTCTGGGATGTCACCCAGTGTGGGCAACACACACATGCACCCCACTCCCCTACCGATGCTGCTGGCTGGTAGCAGCCCACCAACAATGCAGCCTTATTTTTCTAAAAACTTGGGATGCTATGAATTGAAGCTAGGGCTGCACTAGGTGAGTAATAATTTGGATTAACAGCACATTTGATCAAATAAAAAGTGCCCAACATTAAGCCAGCAGCAGATTAAAAAGATTTATTACCACTCGAGATAGGAAGCAATATCTTCAAAGAGGCATTCTCTTTTCTCACTGACATTTCTGCTTCTATCATGATCACTCTTGTGCCTTATCTAAAACCAGAGTATTTTTACTGATTTATTCATATATTGATTTGTAAGGTGATGAAATTTATGAAATTAACTAAAAGGCTGCAGAATAAAAGCAGTTGGATATTGCTTTGACTGTTATGGCTCCATCGTACGGAATCCTAGGATTTGATCTGACAGAGAAAGCTAAATATCTCACAGAACTATAAATCTCAAGATACCATAGGATGGAGCCATGGCAGTTAAAGTGGTGTCAAACTGCATTAATTCTGTAGTGCAGATGCAGCCTTAGATTTTACCAGTGAGTTTTACCATCTCAATTGAAAACTGGGACCTTCTACAAGTAAGTCCTGAACATTGATTAATTATAGAGGTTGCCTATGTGTCATTTTGTGACTCAAATTATGACAACTAACAGTAGTGTAAATCTAGGTGAATAACACATGTTTACTCAAAAATCTACTCCACTAAGGTCAGTGGGATCTATTCTCAGAAATGTATATGCAGAACGGTAGCCCAGGTAATATTCAAATTATTCAGTTAAGGCAATTTTTGAGTAGTGGCATTGTGAAATACTAGCATATTTAGCTTCTTTTATGGTGTTTTGGGATATTTTGGTTAATATAACAGGAAATGCCAAATATTTCTGTTGTTTTGATATAAATAACATTTCCCCCCTAACAATCAGGGATATCTATTGTTTATTAAAATATGAGCTCCCACAAAAAAGGCACCTCTATTGAGGTTTTGATAATTTCTTCATTTCTTTACATGTATTTCACTATAGTTTAAGAAAAGGAGGGCTGATCTACTAAAAAATACTGAATGTGCCTTAATCCAAAGATGACCTTTGTTTTGCTATGGTTTTCATTTGAAATGGTCAACTCAAAGAGTTCATTCGCTTCTGCCCTTCACTAGAGTAAAACCAGCAGTATGGCTGTCTTGCTGTGCTTTCTCCCCTCTCCATCTTCCTATATCCCATTTCTATTGCCTAATTACTCCACTATGTCATTGCCTAATTACTCCACTATGGACGTTATCACATGGGGGCAAATCTGCTGGTTAATCCACACAAAACCCAAACAAACTGGATTAGTGCCCCGTGTTTAACACGACGTCGCACAGAAACTGAACAGAAAGTGGACAGAAACTGGTGTTATCCGAGATCTTTTGAAATTCGGTTTTTTGGAGGAAATGCAAATGCGCAATTAAGGTAAATTCGCATTTACCGTAATGTGAAAAGCAAATGCGCATTTGGAAGCATTTCCCCACATTTCCCCATGGTTTCGCGGGGTCCTCGAGGCAGCGTCTCCTTCCCTTCCCCCTCAGCAGACGGCTAATTGAGCTGTCTTGGGGGCAGGGAAGGGGAGGGGCAGCCGCACGATCGGCGCCCCAACCCCTTCCCCAGGTCATCCTCGGAGCAGCCGGCCCTCCACACGGCCGGCGCTCCGAGGAGGACCTCCCACCGAAGAGTCGGCGAAGGTGCGCTGCAGCCTTTTGCAGCGCACCTTCGGTGACTTGAAGGACGGGCGGCCGTGGGCCGCCCCGGGAAGCTGCGCTGCAGGGCCGAGGTATCCCCACACCTCGGACCTGCGGCGCAGCTTCGCTGCCCCTGAAAGGAGCGCTGAATTGGTGCTCCTTTCACAAGTCGCTGAAGGTGCGCCGCAAAAGGCTGCGGTGCACCTTCGGCGACTCTTCCGCCGCAGCGTGTGCGAACGCTGCAGCGGGAGGTCCTCCTCAGAGCGCCGGCCATGCGGAGGGCCGGCTGCTCCGAGGACGACCTGGGGAAGGGGTGACAGCCGCGGCGAGTGACAGCCGTGGCAAGTGACAGCTGCGGCGAGCATAGCTATATCTGCGCATGTGCTAGAAGATCATTTCTAGTACATTTACGGGCTTTTCTCACTTGTGTGTGAACGTTAAATGCGGTTTCAGCGGGAGCTTACTTTAATTGCGCATTTATGTTAATGACGTGTGAAAACCATTTGCGGAATCAAGGTTTATTTTCAGTTTATTTTCGGGATTTGTCATTTCCACTTTATTGTCGGTTTGTGGGCCTCGTGTGATAACGTCCTATGTTGTTCACCTAAAGCCAGAACCCTGTTGACTCTCTACTGGGGATGGAAAGAATGTACAAAAATATTTGAAAAGAATTGTTTCTCAAGTGTTGGGAAACCCTGATGAGGAGAATCCTAGACTGATGTGACATTAATTTGGGGCCAATTTGGTGCAAAATTCACTTTTTTCCTGAAAGTAATAGCATTGTCTGTGTAGAAAGTCATATTTCTGCACATATTTTTGTGCAGAAAATGCTGTTTTCTGTGCAAAAAAATGTGCACATTTTGAATTGTCTTTGAAAACTATGCAGTTTTCAAAGACTTTTTTGCAGTGGGAAGAAAATTGCTAAAATTACTTGTTGTTTGCTTCAAGAACAAAATTAGTGAAGAATTACATCCCTACTGTCTATAGGATATAACCACAGAAGTCAGTGAACTGCTGCAAAGCAGCAGTTTGATCCTATTTGTTTACTCAATTCATTCAATAGGATGTTCCCCCAAGAAAGTTTGTAAAGGATTATAGTCCAGTTTACCAATCTTCTACAAAGATTGCAGAGCTACAAATGGGTATTTGCTTGGACTCCATCTTCCAAAAATCCAGAGCTAGCATGGCAAAATAAAACAAAATAAAACAACACTCTGGATACAAATCGTATTGATGGTCCTCATCCTCTGGCAAGTGTTCATAGAACAACAGCTAGGAGTCCAGTCCTATGTGTGTTTAGTGAAAAATGAGTCCCACAAAATTAAATGGAATATTTTCTAGGAAAATAGATATGGAATTGTAGTCTAAGAAATGTATATGATACAACTGAGCAGTACTCCTAAAAGTGGTGGTCCCTGGACCAATACTGGTCCATGATCCATCAGCTGCCACTCCTTGGTGAGTTTCTAGATCAAGGGTCCCCAAACTACAGCCTGTGGGCTGGCCCCGGCCTTCTTACCAGCCCGCGAGGCCTCCTGCTGCCGTCACCGCGGATGCGACACTGTGTGCATGTGCATGACTCCGGGCGCCATTTTGGCATGTGTGCGCGCCTCTGGCCTCCTGGAAGATCTGGGGGTCAGCAAACCGGCTCCCAGATAATAATAATAATAATAATAATAATAATAATAAGTTTTATTTATAGCCCGCCTCTCTGCCCAACAATCGAGGCGGGTTACATAAGTTAAAAATCAACAATGTAAAACAGTCCCGACCCTAAATCCCACCTCCCAACCCCTTAAAACAGAATTAAACAAGAGGAAATTTAAAACAATAGACTACTACATAAAACAACAATACAATGACCAACCCAAGCATCGCAGGGAGGCCGATAAAGTACCAGACAAAATATCTCCCCAGGGCAGAAGTATCCGGGGGGTATTATTCTGGGAAGGCCTGCCAGAAAAGATCCATCTTCACTGCCTTCTTAAAGGCAGTGAGCGTAGAAATAAGACGGATCTCGTCCGGCAGGCCGTTCCATAGCCTGGGGGCGGTAGCGGAGAAGGCCCTCTGGGAGGTCTGGGACAGCCTGGTCTTTATTGGCTGTAACAGGTTCCTCCCAGAGGACCGAAGGGCTCGAGGGGGATCATACGGGGAGAGGCGGTCCCTAAGATAAGATGGACCCAAGCCATGTAGGGCTTTAAAGGGCTTTAAAGGTTAAAACCAACACCTTGTACTGTGCCCAGAAACTAATTGGCAGCCAGTGGAGGGATTTAAGCACTGGTGTTATATGCTCCCTCCGAGATGTCCCAGTAATTAATCTGGCTGCCATATTTTGTACTAATTGAAGTTTCCGGGTTAGGCACAAGGGTAGCCCCATGTAGAGCGCATTGCAGTAATCCAGACGTGAGGTTACCAGCGCATGTACCACAGTTTCCAAGTCCCTCATGTCCAGATAAGGGCGCAGTTGGTGTATCAGCCGAAGCTGATAACAGGCGCTCCTGACTGCCGCATTCATGTGGCAGCCAGATTAGTCATGTGAAGTGACGAGTCAAGGAGTACCCCCAAACTGCGAACACAGTCCTTGGAGGAGAGTGTGACTCCATCCAGGACTGGAAACTGTATTCCCAGATCTGGTTTCGGGCCTGTGACTGTGAGTACCTCCGTTTTGTCTGGATTTAACTTCAATCTGTTTTTCCTCATCCAGTCCATTACCGCTCTTAGACAGTCATTAAGAGGTGAGACGCCATCTGAGGTCTGAGTCGATGATCTGGTCATGGAGAGGTATATCTGGGTGTCATCAGCATACTGAAGACACCGTGCTCCATGCCTCCGAATGATCTCCCCCAGCGGTTTCATGTATATATTAAACAGCATCGGGGACAAAATGGCACCCTGAGGGACGCCACAATGAAGCTCTATCTTAGATGAGCAACTGTCCCCGAGCCTCACCCTCTGGGATCTGCCCGAGAGGAAGGAACGGAACCACTGCAAAGCAGTGCCTCCGATTCCTAACTCTCTCAGGCGATCCAAAAGGATGGCATGATCTATAGTATCAAAGGCTGCAGAGAGATCCAGGAGCACTAACAGGGTCACACTACCCCTGTCGATACTCAAGCGGAGGTCATCGGTCAGAGCAACCATAGCAGTCTCAACCCCAAATCCTGTCCTAAAGCCGGTTTGAAATGGATCAAGATAATCGGTTTCATCCAAGACTGTCTGGAGTTGGGAGGCGACTGCCCTCTCGATCACCTTGCTCAAAAAAGGTAGCAAGGAGACTGGTCGGTAATTATTTCTATCCAAGGGGTCAAGGGAGGGTTTCTTTAGGAGTGGCCTAACTGCCGCCTCCTTAAGACAAGATGGCACACAACCCTCCCTAAGGGATGCATTGATCGTGTCCCGAAGGAACACTTTCAAGGCATCGCCCCCCTGGGCGACCAGCCAAGATGGACATGGATCAAGAGGGCAAGTCATCTTCCTCATCCTTCCAAGCAGCTTGTCCACGTCATCGGTACTCACAGATCAAAAAGTCCAGGGACCCCTGTTCTAGATAAGAAAGAAACAGTTGAAATCTATGGACACAAGTATGGTATTGATCCCGTGGATGGTTCAAGGTGGGGGGAGTTGCTAGTTTTGATAGCCTGAGAAAAACTTCAGTATAAGATCAAATGTCGGGGGAAACAAAGAATCCTCGATGCTGTGAATTTGAACGTCTTGAAAGAATGAGTCTGCCAGGCAGATACAAGGTTTTTAGAATATGCTTGACTTCTTTGTATATAGGTAAGAAGTAAGTCTGATAGGAGCTTCCCAATTTCTTCTTTTTTCAGTACCAGCTTTAATTCGAGATCTGGTAGATAACCATTATGGCTCTGCTGGGCAGACAGTGAAATGCTTGGCAGAAGGGACACCTCTCCCTGATGTTGATTGGCTGGTTTGCAAAGACATTAAAAGGTAAGAACAAATGATTCTGACTCTCTTTAAGTAGTATTGATTTGATAGTGTGATTTTAAGTTTATATAAGCTTATAAAGGCTACATTCCCATATGTCCCAGAATTAAAAACAAACCCACCAAAGGGTGGGAATAAACTGTTATAGCTGGTGTCAAGAATTGTCAGAAAATAGCCCAGAAGAATAGAAATGTCTGAATATTCTTAAAATACCTTAAAACTATTGCAATAAATGCTGCACCCTCCCAACATATTTGCCCCATCAGGTGGAGTTCAGTATTTTGTAAATTGATCAGCAAACTTAAAATCAGGTGCAGCTAAATAAAGAAAAGTATTCTGAATGAAGGATAAAAGTCTAGAGCTATATCTGCCTGGTATAACAGAAAAACTGCTCCAACTACTGAATGCCATCATTGAAATTTCCAAGGTAATAGCTATAGTAAGGATGAGAAGGTTGTGATGTCTTCAAGAATGGGCATGAATTATTTTAGAAAATATATCCTTTTGCACATTTTTTCCCCTTATATAAACAGTCCTCAATGAAAGGCAAATGTCTAATCTGATCACCCAAATTACATCTGCACATATCTCTAGGTGCAGCAATGATACTTCATGGACTCTCCTGACTAACAATATCTCTGATATTACTATGGAGACTCATCTGGATGAGAGAAACATGATAGAGAGCCAGGTGACTTTTCAGAAGGTGGAAGAAACTTTGGCTGTTCGATGCATGGCAAGGAATGACCTTGGAACTGTGGCACGGGAACTGAAGCTTGTAGCTCCCAGTGAGTTAACTTTGTGTAGTCTTAACTCAGTCGTGTATATGTACTTTCAAGTCACCTGTTGACCTAGGAAGACCCCATGAATTTTATACGGTTTTCTTAGGCAAGAAATTCTCACAGGTAGTTTTGCCAATTCCTTCTGAAATACAGCCTATAGCACCTGGTATTCATTGTCGGTCTCCTATCCAAGTACTAAGCAGGGCTGGGTCTGCTTGGCTTCCAAGATCAGACAGGATCTGGTGCCTTTAGGAAATTTAGGCCCCATACCTAGAAATAAGATGACATAATTTCTGGCTTACCAGAAGGTGAAACTTGGGCCTCTTTGCAGTTGCCCACCTCTGTTCTAAATACATATTGTGGGCAGTATACATTCTTTTAAGAAGATTGAGACAACAGCAACTGAGTTAATGTATATGCAAATATTCCAAAATCCAAAAAATAAAATAAAATAAATAAATCTGAAAACCACTTCAGGTCCCAAGCATTTCAGATAAGGGAGTCTGAACCTGTATTAATATTAATGCATATCAACAATATACTTATTATTAATGTTGTCATTAACCACAGAATAATTCCTCTCCTTTCCCAAGTGAGATTACATTATATTTGCTGTAGTCGGAATATAGGGGGGTTGCAGACTGCCAGAAATAGTGCAAATTGAGTCCACTTTTAGGGTTAGGGTTAGGGAATCATGGGAACTGTAGTTTATTGTGGCACCAGAGCTCTCTGACAGAGAAGGCTCAATGTCTCAGAAAAAAACAAAACAATTCCCATGATTCCCTAGCACTAATCCTAACCTGAAAAGTGGACTCAATTTGCACTATTTCTGGCAGTCTGCAGCCCCCCATAGTCTTTCAGATTGTCATAGGGCTCTTCGCTGTAACAGACTAGCAAAGGTGCCCTTTTAGCAAGTGAGAGCTTCTTCTCCCTGCCTCAGAACTATGCCTCACTAAAACCTCAGCTACACTTGAGCCCACAGGGATTTGTTTTTTTAATAGAGGAAGTATTGATTGGTATCATATGAGTCTTTAATCTTAAGAAAGACAGGAAACAGCTACTGGTAATTAAAAGACAGCTGCATTTAAGCAATAGGGAAGAGGCATGATTCAGCCAGAGTTGAGAACTTTTCAATTCTGATTTCAATAGGAAAAAATTAAAGCACAGTGGTATGTAATTCTGACCAGAAGTGAGTCCCATTGAGTTCAATCATACCTCATTGTGAGGCAGAAGTGTATAAGAAAACCCAGTCGAGTACAGTGGGACAACTCATGTAGGTCATGCTTAATTCTCCAGGTAGAACCAATGGGACTAAGCCTGCACTCCTTAAAGGTAATGTTAAGGTAGTCCCTTGACATGAATGTCTCATCGTAAACAACTGTAGGGAGCGATGTTCATCTCCAGTACTAAGTTGAAGAGCCAGCGTTGTCCAAGGACTGCTCTGGTGATCATGTGGCCAGCATGACTACACCAAACACTGTCACCTTCCCACCAAACTGATATCTATTTATCTACTTGCATTTTCATGCTTTCAAACTGCTAGGTTGGCAGAAGCTGGGACTAGTAACAGGAGCTCACCTCCATCATGCAGCACTTGGAGCTCAAACTGCCAACCTTTCAATCTTCCAATCATCAGAATTGACATCTTTACCACTAAGCCACTGCTTCCCTTTAAGTCCTTACAGTGGAACTTTTATCTGGATTTCACAGTTAAAGTTTTTAACTTTGCCTGGATCTTGACTCCTTCCTTCCTTTCTTTTAAAAAATGAAGTTGACAATGATTAAAGACAAAGAAGAGAAGACAGAAACGAGAGGAAGCAGGTTATGTAGACAGGCATAATTCTTCAAAAGTTGTCATTTTAGAGCAACTATTTCTTCCTATGGTCCTGAAATACAAATTCTAGGTTTTTCTTTTAGATTAGATTTGCCACTGCTTCTGAAGGCTAATTTAACCATTATATTGCTATCTGCAACCATTGCATCTTGTAGCAGAATGTGGAGCAAATGTTACTTTGCTTTTAGAAAAACACAACAAAATCAGTAGGTGATTGATTCTATTTCCTCTGAAACAACATCTTAACCCATCCTTCCATTAAAAACAAATGAATCATGGTGTTCTTTTCTTTTCCCTGCAGCTTTAAGATCAGAACTGACTGTGGCTGCTGCAATCCTAGTGTTGCTAGTGATTATAATCATTGCGCTGATTGTCCTGGTTATCATATGGAAACAGGTAATTTAGAAACACATTCCTCTGATAGATTCTTCATTAATTTATTTAGTAGGGATGAGGTAACATACTATTTTTCATTTTTTTTTATGCAGAAACCGAGATATGAAATTAGATGGAGAGTCATTGAATCTATCAGCCCAGATGGCCATGAATATATATATGTGGATCCCATGCAACTGCCCTATGACTCGAGATGGGAATTTCCTAGAGATGGATTAGTTCTGGGTAAGGATCACAACTAGGTCTGCTGGTGGTAGAGTTACATAAAAAGGGTTCTCATTCATTTCATGTGGAATGGCAGTATCTTTATCAGTATTATGTTACTTAGCTATCAAGAAGAGATTCAGTTGTATGGCTAGAAAAAGGCCCTTTCTTTGTTATCTTCAGAAACAAATTTTAATGTACTCAAACTGATCAATCTTTTTATTGGTAAAAAAACTGCAAGAAGTTCTGCCCTATATATGATCTTCTTCAGGACTATCTGGAATTTAACTTCAGAAACTGTGGGAGCTGAAACCCTCACATCATTTACTGGACAGAAAGAAACATGTGAGCAAAAGTTAAAGATTTTTAAAAATGTTTTCTCAAGGTTAATACTAGTGTGATAAGAAATTATAGTCTGGGCTCCTTCTGCATTGTCCAGGACATCTCATGTTATTATTGATATGTAGATAGTGGTGGCATGTTGTAGTCTCCACATCATTAGAGTTACCTAAAAAACCACCATAAGACTTGTTCTAAGTGTTGTGCAAAATGAGGTAGTAGTCTGAGGTGATAGAATTCTGATAGATACTAGAGATTTTAACTAGGTGGTTGTCCAGCAGCTCATTCTCTGAAATGGCTTCTTATGTATCCTAAAAACAGCACCACACACACACAAGAGGGAGTAGTGAGCCTTGGGTCCAGTAAGGACTGAATTTACAGTAAAGGAGTATAAATCTACATGTTTTGGATCTGTAGTACTGACCAGGCCTTTTTTTTCAAGTTGCTCTACCAACTGTGACACCATAATTTACTATGAATGCATGTTAGATCCTCTGTTCATTGTTCATGGATGAGGGGCTTATTCCTACATTGCTGGAGATAATGAAAGATGTTCAAATTCCGCAGAAGGAGCATGTGATTCTCTGCAGAATATGGGAAAGATCCTTTTTGGGCTATAATTTACAATATTCGCTAGCAGCACACCCAATTAATTTTTTTGACTCTTCAAATTTCTTTTAACATCTCATTTGTGGGTATTGAAAGAATATTCAAAAATATTTGGAGCATCATGGGAAAACATGTTTGCTGCATGTCAAGAAGCTCTTATGAAATAAATCCTAGTCTGATTAGAATCTTTGCCACCCAAGACTTATTCTACACAAAATTCATATGTGGTGGTTTTGCGCAGAAAACAGCATTTTCTGCACAGCAGTCATTTTTTCTCTACAGAAAATATTTCTCTGAAGATTTTTTGGTAGTGAATGTATGTGGAAAAGGCTGTTTTATTGCACAAAACAACCACATACACATTTTGTGCAGAACGAATCTTGAATCGCAAATAGGCTTTGAAAACTCTATACAGTCAGCCCTCCGTTTTCGTGGGGGATCCATTCCAGATCCCCTGAAAAAAAATGGAGATTTGCCAATATTCAAGCCCCATAGGCTTGAATGGGGAGTGCCCCCATGGGCATGCCCCATTGATTTTAGAGGAGGTCAGCCCTCCGTGAATATGCGAAACTGCAGAATTCAAGTCAGCGAGAATGGAGGGGTGACTGTAGTTTTTGAAGGGGTTCTCACTCCAGGAAGAAAGTAGATAAAATTACTCTTTGCTGTCTTGTTGTTTTTGTGTGCCTTCAAGTCATTTCTGGCTCATGGCGACCCTAAGGCAAACCTATCATGAGGTTTTCTTGGCAAGATTTCTTCAGAGGAAGTTTGCCATTGCCTTCCCCTGAAGCTGAGAAAGTATGATTTGCCCAATGTCACCCAGTGGGTTTTGTAGATGAGCTGAGAGTCAAACCCCAATCTCCAGAGTTATAGTCCAACATTCAAACCACTGTGCTGACTCCCTTCTACATGAAGAAAATTTGTGAATAATTACATCCCCAATAATTTGCTTAAATATCCAGAAATTATTGTGGGCATAAGATCTACAGTTTACACTCACTGTAAATGTAGCGATTGCAGGCAGTGGAAATTGTTGAATGTTTCAGATTTGCACAGCAAGCTTTCTATGATAAAGAGGCAATGGGTCTGACCCTCATTTTTTAAAACATAAAAGGCCAGGTATAACCCAGATCTACATCATAATCACCTATTTTACATTTTCAAAGAACCATGGCCAAATCACAATCAGACCTCAGAAGAGCCCATCTCTAGAGCCGCCCTTCAGGACCAAATTCTAGATATAAAAACTGCCACTCCGCACTAATTAGCCACAGCTTGCAGAAACAAGCTGTGAAGTTTCATTTGATACCGGGTGTTCATGTTGTAAACACCTGGTAAACAAGCCTTTTATCCAAAGGAATCTACATCAGGAGAGTGAACAGATGACACTATGACAAAGCCTTGACACTCAGGAAGTTCGCCCACCCTTCTCTGCATATATTTATGAGGCGTGGGCAGAAAAGGAAGTACTTCTCATGTTGTGTACATGCACCCATATCACTGAATGGAATGGGCGCTGGATGAGGACTAGATTGACCCATAGTAGCATGTACTTAAAAGGGGCTGCATCCTGCCATGTGGTTCACAGACCTCCAGGGCTTCGGGTTAAGCAAGGGTGGTGGTGTGGGCTTCCTGGTTGTGACAGAAGAAACCCGATCAAAGTTTTATTCAGCAAATAAACTGTGAGAACTTCCTAGAGGGTTTTTTGATAAGGGAACCAATGTGGTTCCATTTAAAAGCAATGGGAAATTTTAATGGTGGAGGTGTTAGGCTAAGTTAAAATTCTTCTAGGACAACCCTTAGGACATGGGTCCTGAGGGCTGCATTACAAACAATGAAAAATAATGGGAGAAATGTCAGTTCATGTTCCTCCTGGGATCAACTCAATTGTCATGCACATTCTAAGGCTGTATTGAAATCTCTGAATAGTGACTACAGGTATTGAGATTCTTGATTTTGCCCTGAAGTAGGAAATTAATACAGTATCATCCCCTTATCTGTGGGAATGGAACCCGCAGCTTCACTTACCAACATCCCTCCCTCCAAAGTTTTCTCTAGGCATTTAATAGGTCTTCCAGCACAATTCTTTGGTATGTGTCTGGCAGAAATTAACCATAGAGTCATGCTGGAGGACCTAGACATGTCTAGAGACTGGTAACATTAGGTAAGATAGTGAATTCTGTAAAATGGCAAAAAAGAAGATACCTGAATAAACCCTCTTTGTGTCTTTTCAGCAAGGACTAGCTATATATTTTCTTTGTGACTATGAGGTCTAAAGACATGCCCTTACAAATGAAAGCTGTGCTGCTAGGACAGAACTTCACTATACATGTAAACCACTGGGAAATATGTTTAACTGTCATGGTTTCAGCCAAATAATTCTGGGAATTGGACTTGAGATAAGGTGCCATGATGGCATTGTACTAAATTGTAATCCATTTACTGAACTATGGTTCCCAAGTTCACTGAGTGGGAATGAAAACAGTGGGAATCAAAACAAGTCAAACAAGAAGAAAACTGGTGCAAGTATATGGTCTACGTTTGCCCTTAGTTTCTAGAATTAGCAGGCTGTACACCAACTATGGAGATTCCTATACCTTTACAATTGTTAGAATTTGAACTGGGCCCCTATAGCTTCCCCTTTAACATCAGGTTAATCTGCAGCAACTGGCAGAGGATACTATTTAGTTTTGCCCCATGAACTTTAGGTTTGTGTCATTTGCTGATTTATTCATAACAAACTTCTTTTAAAAGTACAGAACTGAAGCAGGAGCTTTTATTGCCCCAGAACAGTTTGTAACTCTGTGTATTTCTCTTGTGTGGGCATTTAGATCAAATAGAAACTTCTTCAAAACTACAGTGTGACAGGAGAAGTATCAGTTCACAACCTGTGGACTCTCCCTTTACTTTTAAATGTGCAGCTTCAGTAGATTTTAGTAGAAGATAGGATATAGTAATATAGTAATATACACTTTGGGGCCAGTTTTTGCTAAAAAGGATGGAGTTCTTCCAAGTTACCTGAGTCAGACATTCTCACTTATCATAAGCCCTTCCTGTGACAAAAGTGAACACACATGGTAATGCGATAGGGAGAGAGTATCATCCATAATGCTGTCTCCTAGGTGCTCACTGCAGACACATGGAGCATCTAAAACTGATATGATGGAAAAGTGATGTGGTAGACAACCACCACAGAATCCTGACATATTACAGAGGCATTTTCTGCATGCTCTAAAACAGATTGAAATGGCAGTCCAGTTAGAGTAAATCATTTAATGCAATGTTATTGGGACACATTTAACCAAACCACAGTAGATTCACCTGAGGTTATTTGCCTACAACACCAGTGGGAATGGCCTGTGATTAAGGGCTGTAGACTACAGGGAGCAACCTAATCAAATGAAGGATGGGAATGCTGATATATGACCAGAGTTCACACATGAGAAGGAATTCCTTATTACTCCATGAGGAGAATTAGCTTGTAATGGCCAAACAGATGTTTTATATTGATTAGAACAGAGGTAGGCAACCTTTCCCCTTTAAGGGCCGAGGGACTTCAGCTCCCAGAATCCCAGGAGCTATTGGCCAACATGGGACTATTGGCTAACATGGCTGAGGCTTCTGGGAGCTGAAGTCCTCGGCCCTTAAAGGGGAAAGGTTGCCTATCCCTGGATTAGAAGAACAAACGAGCTCATTCAGTTCATACTCAAGTGCATATTAACAGCATGACATAAAGAGTACTACTGGCAGTGACATAAGATATGAGGTTATTTTCTCAATTAATGACACACTCTGTTGTCTACAGGCCGAATTCTTGGCTCCGGAGCTTTTGGGAAAGTAGTTGAAGGAACTGCATATGGATTAAGCCGGTCACAGCCTGTGATGAAGGTGGCTGTGAAAATGTTGAAGCGTAAGTTTTTCTCCGGTTACAGATAATCCACATCATCACTCTCATTAATGACAAATATTAGAATGACTGACTGAGAACTTGAAATAATTGACATATATTTGCCATGGCAAGAGGGGTTCGTTCTTTGATTCCAGCAAGATGTAAAATGAATGTACTATCGCAAGAAGCAGGGTTCACTTCTTAAATATCCCCAGATATTCTTTATATTCTATAATATGTTGATCAGTGTATTAATTGTTTAAAAGCAAATCTGTTGCTTTGGTTGTGAGCACCTTTGTTTGGTAGTGAATTCCATAGATTTCAATAGAAACTACTCGGATAAATATGGACAGAACAGTCGCTCTGTCTCTTTTGCTTGGCATTTTTTGGGCGTGTAACAGTGAATTAGAGACTTCGAGACAAGCAGGAACTGTCTGACTTCTTCATCTACTTCTTCTGTATTATCCTCTTCCTGGTAGGCTCATTCTCCTCAGTTTGTTCCTGCCTTTCTTCAGTGCAGAATATAGTAGATTATCACAGCGCTAATAAAACCGGCTTACCTGAGCCGGCTTAAAATTTAAAACGGGTGGCATCCTGATGTTAGCAGAAGGATTTAGCAACCCAAATCGCCACCTTGATCCAACCCGGGTCCATCCCCGCTCCCAGGGCTGCTCAGCCCATATTTTTTTTGAGTTTTCCAGCTTAAGAAAATGGCCGCCAGAGCGGCCCTGAGAGTGGAGCTGGACCCGCGATGGACTCGGGTGGGGATTTCGGTAGCAAATAATCGTTTGACAGTGATAATTTCCATAGTTTCTCCTTTTCTCCTTTCTGCTTAAGCCAGGCTCTTTTCTGCTAGAAAGATGGAAAGAGATAATAGGACCAGCTACAGGGGTACAAAGTGAAAACTTAAGTGTGCCCTAGTTTATTTTTCATAGTATAGAAAAAACTTTTGATGAGAGGCCAGCTTCATCATTCCTCTCAGGCCCAAAGGAACCTAGACCTTCTTGCTCGCTTCTTCCAAAAGTGTTTTTTGTAAATTAAGCAAGCAATACTATTATTGATTTTTAAGGGACATGCTGAAACAGGCAAAAGCTCAGCTCTCTTATAAACAAAACAGGCATGTCTCCTTTTCCTCAAAAAACTCAGGGTGGCTTTCAGAAAAAGAGTATTCCATAGGGATTGAAATCTTCATTTTTTTTGTGTGCAATAATTTTCATAGGAGCTAGGATGATTGTGTGTGTGTGTGTGTAAGCTTCTATTGCTACTGTCTTGTTGCATGGATTGTTTAAAAAAAATATGGAAGCACTGAATGGGTTGTTTGCACATTTTTGATCAGTAATTCTATCCTTCTCTGTTTGGGTTGTGTGTGTGTGCTTTTCCTCTGCAAAATGTTGAGACTTTCACCACCACCACCCTCTAAAAACACCCCACTCATCCTTTTTTTCATACAGCGGGGTGGTAAAATCTTATAGCAGTTGATAGTTTTTCCAGTGGGATGGCTTGATGTGCCAAAACAACATTTCTCATCAGGGATGAGAAAATTTACTAAAATCCATACCTTTGTAGTGTTCTAGCACATTTTCTCTCTTTCCTAAAACAGCCACCCAGTGCTTTCAGAATGCTTTGTTGTTGTGTGCCTTGAAGTTGTTTCCAATGTATGGTGACTCTAAGGCAGGGGTAGGCAACCTTTTCCCTTTAAGGGCCGAGGGACTTCAGCTCCCAGAAGCCTCAGCCATGTTGGCCAATAGTCCAGTGTTGGCCAATAGCTCCTGGGATTCTGGGAGCTGAAGTCCCTCGGCCCTTAAAGGGGAAAGGTTGCCTACCCCTGCCCTATGGCATACCTATCATAGGGTTTTTTTTTGGTACGTTTCTTCAGAAGGGGTTTACCATTGCCATCCTTTGAGGCTGAGAGTGTGTGACTTGTCCAAGGTCATGTAGTGGGTTTCTATAGCTGAATGGGGATTTGAACCCTGATCCCTAGAGTCACAGTCCACTGAAACCACTATACCATGCTGGCTATCTTCAGGATGCTATCTATGGTTATATATAGTCATTTCTTATCCTATTGTTTCATATTTCCTATGTCAAAGAAGAGAACAACACCCTGGTACTTAAACATGATGATTCCTTTTTGTGTGGCATATAGATGTATCTGACACTACACCACAAGTAGTCATCAGTGATGCAACTATGAAATTCATATCTTATTTTCTATTTTCAATTCTGCATTGAAATCTATACCTTCTTTTTTTTCTCAATTTCTGATCGCTTATGGTAATTTTTTCCCCCCAATCACATGAAAATTTTGCTGCTATAAATTGCCATGAAGTGGAACTGAGAAAGAGCAGTCTACCAGGAGAGAATGGGGCTGGTGGAGAACCAGTCACACAGTTCCTGCCTGCTTCACATTTATAGAAGTTAACCCTGTCTTGCGTGCCTCTGTGTGCCGAAAGAGTGTCCTAGTTTCTGGTTCATGTAAAAAGTATTGTGTGTCCCTGTGTGCCCAAAAGAGTGTCCCAATTTCTGGTTCATGTAAAAACCAATGGCTGGTTTCTAGCCCATGTCAACTGACTTGTATTCATCTATAATACTCTTCCATCTCATTTCCACATTAATATGTATCTTTTTAATCCACATAAAAATCATCTACCAGTACATTTACTTATGGAGGATATTCTTGCCATAGATACCTTCACATATACAATTGCATACATGTACTCAGTTATAAATGTATTTTTTTCATAAAATATTCATTTTAAAGTTATCATATATAAGCGTGTCTAAAATCTGAGTCCCTCAGCAGAGGCCTTATTTCATGTCTTAGTATCTCAAGAGACAAGTGCATGTGACAAGGCCTTTTCTGTAGTGGCGTTTCAGATGTGAAATTCTCCCTGGAAAGTCAGAATGGCTCCATCCTTCTTGAGCACTCCATGGGCAGCTCATATTGTATTGTTTCATATGTCCTTCAGTCCTTAAAAAAAGAGTGGCTGCTCTGGCTGTTTGAACTGTGTGTAGTTTTAAAAACTATTTGTTTAAAAATGTTCTGGTTTGTTTTTAAATAATTTTTCTGTTTTTTCTGTTTATTTTTTAATGTTTTAACCATTTTAAAAATATGTTGTATATCGCTGGGGGCCCTGATGGGCTAAGTGATACATAAATGCCTTAAATAAAATAATTTAAAAAATAAATTTAAAAATGGATTTTGGTACATTTTTTTTGAGCCAAGAACCACATTGTTGAATTCAGAGAAGTAAAAAATACAAAAGATAATCTTGCTCCAATCCACACATTAGTCTTCAAATACAGGATCAAGTCAGTTTGCACTGAAATTCACAATGATCTTATTTCTGGAGCATCCATACTCCTCGGGTAAAAGCAAATAAATAATCCTCTTAAGGAAGGATGAGCTGGTAGTATAGGGTGCACTGTTTTGAAGTTTCTACAGGTGACAAACAAGCATTTTAAAAATCCATTAGAAGTTCGCTTTGGTTGTGGAAGGTTTTGGAACAAGGTTTGTTTGGGGTTTTTTTGGAAGGTTTTGGAACAACTGACCCACATCTAAAGCAGGGATGGGCATACTCTGAAGGCCATTGTTAGCTCCTTTTAGACCCCCCAAAGTCACATCATGGCCACCGTTTGGGGTGACTGGAGGGAGTACTTCATCACTTTTGGGGAGATTTGCTGGACTGAGATTGAGATGGTAGCCCTCGAAGCAGTTTTGTGGGGTTTTGAGTCTTTCTGCATGTTTTTTCCACTGAAAAATTGGGGTTTGGGTCCAATTTTGGGTGGGTGTGCTGTGGTTTGGGAGTTCAAGGAAGCCTGCAGGCCTCATGGGATCTCTGAAAAACAGGCCACGCAATAACCACCCCGATCTAATACCACACCATGTGATATCTTGCTAGTGCTATTAAACTTCCTTCGCTTTCCTTCATAGCCCTCGATGCTGCCCCAAAGCCATCTCTGAGAAGTTTCCCAGAACTGGTTTTGGAAGTGCATAAGGGGACTTTGTTTCTCTCTGTTTCCCTCTGTAGCTGCAAGCAGTATTCAAGCAGTCTGACACCACGCTATGTGTCATGGCTCAATGCTATGAAATTCTGGGATTTGTAGTTTTGTGAGATATTCAGCCTCATTTGTCAGAGAGCTTTGGTGCCACAACAAACTACAAATCCCAGGATTCCTTAGGATGCAGCCAAGACAGTTAAAGCAGTGCCAAACTGCATTAACCCTGCAGTGTGGCAGCAGCCCCAGTTTGGCTGACAGAACCAATTCCATCATGAAACCATCCTATTTGATCCTGCCCATATTAATAGCAGCCTCTTTTTGGCTCTTGTTTGAGGCACATAGACCATATAATCCTCACAGAGAGATTAATTCTTAAACTAATGACACAGACAGAAACAGAGTATAACACCTTAACTGGATTAACATTTTTTTATCCAAAATTTCATGCTCTGTATTGTTAGTTTTTTGCCTATATATTCTGTCAGTGAATCCTGTCTACAAATCTATGCAGGCTTGTTGATTGATGCTGAGGAATAGATAGAAGCTTCAACAGAAATGAAAAGAAACTTAATTTTTAGTGTGATTTTAGGGTTTTGTCTGCTCTATCCCCCAAAGAAAGAGTTAGGAAACATATAATTTTATAGGTTTATTAAATTAGTAGCAGAACTGAGAAAATCTGTAACTGTTATAAATCAGTAATGACATGGAAAAGGATGCCAATTAAGCCAAGCCAGCTTAATCCCTAGCAGTTTAAAATAAATATTAGATTCATGTTAACACAATGTCATTCAGACATTGACCCATTTAGAAGCATTTAAAATGAATCCCTACTATACAAATGCATCATTGTTCGTTTATTGTACCAGACATGTCTCCTAGCTGAGAAATCAGTGATTAAAAATACCTTTCCCCCCCAGAAGCTTTGCTTACTCAAAGGGTTGTCACTTCAGCACATTGTCACAAGGAAGTAAGGGGCATATATAATAAAGTGGTCATAACCAAATCCCTATTTTTTTTCTATTCAAAATTATGAGTGTTGTTAAAACACCCATATAATTCTAATTAGCTGTCCCACTTATTTTCCCTACAGCCACTGCACGAACCAGTGAAAAGCAGGCTCTCATGTCTGAATTAAAGATAATGACCCATCTTGGACCCCACTTGAACATAGTCAACCTGTTAGGAGCATGTACAAAATCAGGTAGGTTTGCTTAGCTGTTCTATCTTGTCATGGGAAGACAGGAAATGAAAGGTTCCTCAATGTCCTACTTGCTTCAACTACAATTACCCACGTCGAAAAGTAGCTATCTGTTGGCTCCTGATATTCACTACATCATAGTTATTCTACAATTATTTTTCTACTTTATATACTTGACTATAAGTTGACCTCATGTCTAAATCGAGGGCAGGATTTGGGACCAAAATTATGGATTTTGATATGACTTGTGGCTAAGTCAAGTGTAAAACTTAGGGACGTGTAACAAAGGATCTAAAGAACGGAGCAAAAGAAAACAATGCCAAAGAACTTACAAAATTCCAGTAGGAATAACTGTTTGTGTTTAACCTGAAAGCTGGATGGATGAAAGAGTAGAAGGAGCCTGGTTATGGGACAGAAACATCTTTGGTCATCTTAGTGGATGACCTATACAGGAAACTGGACATGGGGAGTGTGTCCCTGTTGGTTTTGCTGGACCTCTCAGTGGCTTTCAATACCATTGACCATGGTATCCTTTGAGTCGCCTCTCTGGGATGGGGCTTGCAGGTACTGTTCTACAGTGGCGCCGTTCTTTCCTGGAGGGATGTTCTCAGAAGCTGGGGGATTCCTGTTCAACTCCTTGGGCATTGTCCTGTGGGGTCCCTCAGGGCTCAGTCCTGTCCCCTATGCTGTTTAACATTTACATGAAACCGCTGGGAGAGGTCATCCAGAGTTTTGGAGTAAGGTGTCATCTGTATGTTGATGATACCCAGCTCTATCACTCCTTTCTACCGAATTCAAAGGAAGCTGTTTCTTTCCTGGCCACTGTAATGGACTGGATGAGGGCAAACAAACTGAAGCTTAATCCAGACAAGACAGAGGACGTTTTCACACGGGGCTCCCTAAAGCCGGCTGGAGCCCTTCCCCTAAAGCCGGCTGGACCCCGTGCCGCTGACACCGGAATGACTCCGGCGGCGGCAGGCTAATTCCTTTTGCCACCCGGAATTACCTGAAGCCGGAGTTAGCCAGGAATTAGCCTGCCGCTGCCGGAGTGAGGCCGGACTTAGGGCTCTGTGTGTTTGAACACACGGAGCGAAAAGCCGGCCGGACGCAGGGATGACACCGGAAGGGGCGGGGTTTGCTGCCACGTGTGTGTGAACACGTGGGAAATGGAGCCGGAGTGAGGCCGGCGGGAGGCCGGCTAGCGTCCTCCTTTTGCCCCGTGTGGAAACGTCCAGAGATGCTCCTGGTCAGTTGAAAGACACATTCAGGAATAGGGATTCAGCCTGTGTTAGATGGGGCTACACTCCCCCTGAAAACTCAGGTTTGTAGTTTGGGAGTACTTCTGGATTCAGCGCTGGGCCTGGAAGTCCAGGTATCAGAGATGACCAGGAGTGCCTTTGCACAGCTAAAACTTGTGTGATGACTGCACCCTTTCCTGGAGAAGTCAGATCTGGCCACAGTGGTACATGCCTTGGTTACATCCTGTTTGAATTACTGTAACGCACTCTATGTGGGGCTGCCTTTGAAAAGTGCTCAGAAATTTCAGCTGATCCAAAGAGCAGCAGCCAGCTGTTAACTGGAGCTGATTACAGGGAGCATACAACTCCCTTGTTGCAGCAGCTCCATTGGCTGCCAGTCTGTTTCTGGGCACAATTCAAAGTGTTGGTTTTGATCTATAAAGCTCTATATGTCTTGGTCCAGGCTATCTGAGGACCGTATCTCTCTTATAAGCCCCCAGAGTATTGAGATCATCTAGAGAGGTCCTTCCACCCTTTCAGGCACGTTTGGTGGGAACAAGAGAAAGAGCCTTCTCCGTGGCTTCTCCGAAGCTCTGGCATTCCCTCTCTAGAGAGGCCAGGATGGCTCCATCTTTGTTTTGTTTTCGACAGCAGATAAAAACTTTTCTATGCTGTCAGGCCTTCACATATTGATATGGGTGCTGTTTTGTTTTTGTTTTGAAGAGTTTTATTTTTTTTAAAAAATTAATAATGTAATGTTTTTAGTTGTTTGAAATGTTGCCTGCTGTAGCTGTCATTGCATCTAGTTTGTCAGGCTTACAGAATTTGTGGCCCAAGAATCCAAAACAGAGCCTGGTTAGCCACATATGGAAGTTTGCTCAGAGCTTAAAGACTAGGAAGATTGTCCTACATCTGATATATCACTATTCACAGTTATGAAGGTTTGAGCCAGATTGTCAAAAAACCTTCAGGACAGGGTTTTTAGGCATTTCTATATAGGATTTAATGCCGTGAAGTTCCTTACCATTGCTAGAGATTACTCAAACTAGATTTCCTATCTCCAGGATTCAAAGGGCCCTTAGATTAAGATTTTCTGTGCCCTGATTTAACATGAAAAGATAGGACATGTTGTCACTAACCTTCTTAGCCAGGGGTAGGCAGACTTGTTTTTCTACATTAAGGTTCACCAGCTGGAGCAAATATTAGCATAATACTTAGTGGAGTAAACATACACCTAGAAATAAAGAAGGCTCTAAGCACACTGTGAGTCCAGAAATGTGTTGTCATTACAGAAACTGAGTTCTTAGACCTTTCACACAGAAATCTACATCTGGTGTGCGCGTGCGCGCGCACGCACACACGCACACACGCACACATATATTAGCAGACTCTGAGATGGAAAAACACAGTTGTCAGTATTAAATAACTGGAAATTAAGCCTTGCAGATTCACTACAAATCACTCAGATATCTATCAATAGAGCTGGAACTTGACAACATTGCTTTTTTGGGGTATGCTTTCCAGAATCTGCAGCTAGACTGGCTGTTGGAAGTCACAGTCCAACAAAATAATGTTACTAAGCTCTAAGTAGTATGTTTCTAAGCTGTGGTCTGCTTTTTACTTATTCATGGGTATTCATATACAGGCAGAGTCCTATTACTACCAGTGCTTCTTGCTGGACTTAGGCCTGGCTTCACCCATGCTCCCTGGTAAAAATCTAAGTATTATTTTGCCTTTTCCTCCCCTAACATCATTAGGTCCAATTTACATCATAACAGAATACTGCTTTTATGGAGACTTGGTGAACTACCTGCATAAAAACAGGGACAACTTTCTGAACCGACACCCCGAAAAGACAAAGAAAGACTTGGACATCTTTGGAATTAATTCAGCTGATGAAAGCACTAGGAGGTAGAATTTATTTTTAAAATTATTAAAGCTGTGATCCTATATACTCTTACTGGAATGGAAATAAGTCCAGTTGAACTTAGGTAGAACTAGACATGAAGTAATATGTATTCCCTACAAGTAACCCATTTTCACAATGGGATTAGATCATAGATACTGTGCCTCAGCAATGAGAATTTCAAATTAAGCCCAAATTAATTTTCCACTGACCAATCACAAAACAAAGCATGTTAAAGGCAAGTTGTACAGCTGAGAACAACCATGTGCTCTGACTGAGACATCCTTAACTACTCAAAGGAGCACCTCTGTGTTGTTTTATTAAAGGTATCATCTAAGTAGTCATGCATACGATGGTACTGTAAATGGATCATACAAATTATTTTACTGATAACATGTAAACCCAACTATTGGCATGAATGGGCCAGGCCCTACAGAAATAGCCACAATCTTGCAGTATTTTGTACCTATGTTATTACAGGGCCATTTTGTAAATGGAGATGCTCATTCAGAAAGACCACTGAGGGCCAGGTCTCATGGCTATGTTCTTCAAAGGAACATGGATGATCTTTTCTCAATAAGTAGTCATGGAAGGCTCCCATCGTCCTGTGTCTTGTAGCTCAACTAGTTTTTGAAGGTTTACAGCACTGTACTTGCGGGTTGGGGTGCTACATTCATATCCTCCAATATTTTACAGATGAAAAATGGGGCACTTATGGTCAAGCAACATCAGAGTGTGGCCAAGATGGCAGAAGTTATTAACAAGGAAGAACACACAAACTAGGAGAAACTGCAGCAGTTTGCTTTCGCCTGAGCCTTCAGGGAAGGGCAAGATTCTGTCTCTTCCTCTCCTCTCCCACCTGTTGAATTAACTGGGTGCAAACTACTTTGTACTTTGAACTCAGTTTGCAGCAATGAAAGTAAGCTGAAGACAAAAGGGGAAAGTGGGAGGAGGAGAGAGAAACTGGGACATTTTAAAAACAGCTGAAAAGGAGGAATGGCAGGGGATTAATCAGAACTGTCCCTGCTGAATCAGGATAGTTGGAGGATATGCATTTCCTCACCATTGAACCTCAGAAGACTGGATTCCCTTGCTAGGCATTTGTTCCCCATTTCTAAAATTTTACTTTTTTGAATAAACCCTCTTAAAATCCTCCTCATCTTATAGTTGACTCCTGTTTTTAAAAAGGCCCCTCTTAGGCCTAAAACAGCCTGTCCATTCCCCACAAAATTGTGAGATTCCCACCCACCTCCATTCCTATATTTTATTTTGTGATCAGCAAATGCAGAGATGAGCATGACATGCAAGTGTCTTATATCCCACTATGCACCAATTTCTTTATAATGTTATTGTGCTTTTATTCTAGCTATGTCATCCTGTCATTTGAAAACAATGGTGAATATATGGATATGAAGCAAGCAGAGACAACACAGTATGTGCCAATGCTAGAAAGAAGAGACAGGTCAAAATATTCTGACATCCAAAGGTCTCTGTATGATAGACCTGCATCATATAAGAAAAAATATCTGTCTGGTAAGTTCATGTGCATGAATCCCAATTCATTCTGAATACGTTTCTCTACTATTGAATTAGTAGATTTCATGGTAGAGATTTCCTGATATCTTTTTCAAGGATACAGTTCTTTTCTCTGTACCATTTTCCAGACTGAAATCATTCCCCAATGAAACGGCTGAAAACCTTGCATGGCAAATAATACAGGTATCTACTGTCCAGGCCCCAGTCTAGTTCAGCTCTCTCTCCTGTAGCATTTGAGCTTTGAAACTATAGTGGAAGATCTGATTACCAATTATCTTCTCTATCACATATAGTGTGATTAAAATATCCACATTATATAGTCAATTTATTTTATACTAACATTCACGGCACAAGTGATTGCCCTAGTTCTTCTCTCAGGCTTAACAATATTAGATGTATTCCCTCTATGCCCAACTGTTTGCTCATTCAGAAGGACCAATAAGGGTCAGCTCTCATGGCCATTTTGCTGACAAGGACATTCCCCCTCCCCACATGAACAACCTTTGGCCAATAAGTAGTCATGGAAGGTTTCCAGCATCCTATATCTCATAGCTCAACTAGTTTTTGAAGGTTTGCAGAACTGTACTGAACAATCCAAGGAGACAGAATGGAGTATTGGTTTTAGTGTTGGACTACGACTCCTGGAGTCCAGGGCTTGAAACCCTTGGAAACCCGCTAATTAAGCTTGGACAGGCACATTCTTTCAACCTCTGCTAAATAAATCATGCCAAGAAAATCATGTAGTAGTGACCATAGGAAAGAGTCGACTGAAAGTCACAGAACAACATAAACCACTACTTTAATGGATATTACAAAATTGTTTAAAACAACAACACAATTTTTTCTGTGACAGCTGACCAGGTCATCACCTCCCAGATTAAATGGAATGAGAACTGGAAAACCCACACATTTTTGTACAATGAAAAAAGTATTAACAAACTTCAAAGTGGCTAAATGTTGCAACAGCACCAGAGACTAGCAAAGAAACATTTTATACTTAATAATAATTGAGGACTAGTTTTGAGTGAATGCTACAGGTGTAGAAACATTTGAAATGTTAAATATAGCATTAAGGCAAAGAAAAAATTTAGGCAAATGCAAACATTAGAAGGGTGACCAAATCAAGACTTGGAGATCTATAGCTTTACAAGTAAAAATGTGGTAAAGAATCATGATTTGGTTTAAGTATATTACATTTTGAGCCAGTGTGGTGTAGTGGTTTGAGTGCTGGATTACATCTCTGGAGACCAAGGTTTGAATCCCAGCTCAGCCATATAAACTCACTGGATGACCTTGGGAAGGCACATTCTCTCAGCCTCGGAAGTAGGAAATATATTTCCCTACTTCAAGGTTCAATAAATGCAGAATTTTTTTTAGCTGTATCTCTGCTAAAGAAATTTTTTTTAGCTGTATCTCTGCTGGAAAGATAAATCTATTTCCATAGGCTGAATTGATGCAGGTGTTCATATTAGCTGCTAGAGTGAAAGGATATTTTCCCTTCCTCTTTCTCCTCCACACAGCACATGATGACAGAATCTATGGGAAGAACAGAGTTAGCCATGACATGGTAGCAGACACTATTAGGTCTGGTTAGAGCCACTGCCATACGTGGCACTGGTGGTCTTTGTACTTTTGTGTATTTAGCAGGATTAGAGCCATTTGCCTGTGGATTTTTCCCCCTTCTAAGACTGATTCTTAACCACTAACAGTTCCCAAACAGAACACTCCCAAGTGATTTGTAGAGTACTAAATTGTGGGTTAGTGAAGGGTCAAATGGCTAACTCAGCCCTTTTACTGTCCCTTTACAGAGAAATCCAATCCATGGCTTCCAAAACAGACTTGGTCACCATAGGTCATTGGTCTCAGAACTCAGACTTCCTTGGCAAAAACTGTACACTGTAGTGTTTCACTGAGCCAAAGGGTCCAATAACTAGTTTTTAGTCTCTTTCCTGCTGCCAATTTTCAGAACAAAATAAGAATTGCTGCCATAGAATCACTGGTTCTTTCAATGAATAGTTGCTAAAGAACATGGCTGTCCTTAGCCAAGCTAAAAGGGACAAAAATGAATGTAAAAAGTGGGATGAGATTATGCCATCTCTAAATGATTGCTTTGGGTTTAAACCACAAGTGGAATAAGTACAAGCAAGCTGTATAATATGTAGGTGGCACTTCTTTAATCCTACAATTTCTTGGAAAAAGTCTATAATCAAAGGAAAATCAAAGCTATATTTAGTATATGGATTTGTTTAAAAAGACAATGATTGATGCAAATACACAAAGGAGTCACTTGTTTTGCAGAAATGTTTTGGAGGGACATGTTGTAAAGCTATAAACCTAGTGCCATGGGAAGCACAGAGGAATGAATGACCCTTCAGCTGCTGTTGGAAAACAACAACAACAGCTGTGTAGGCTGAGACAGTATCTGTTCAGTGCTAATATACTTTGAAATAAATTCTTCCTCATGGGAAGTGGCCTTTGCAGTTAAGTCAAATCATTGGACTGGCTCACCTTTTCAATAACTCATGGCCAAAAAAATCCCACACGCTGATAAGTGCACCTGCTTGAAGACTGAAACAGACTGATGGAATGATTTTTCTTAATTTGACAAATATTTTCTTTCATTTCCCCTCCTCCCAACAGAACAAGATGTTATCAATCTTCTTTCAGATGACAACTCCGAAGGCCTTAGTTTGCTGGACCTACTGAGCTTTACCTACCAAGTTGCCCGGGGAATGGAGTTCTTAGCATCTAAAAATGTGAGTGTCTAACTGTGAACTCTATTTAAAATTCAGTCCAGTTGAGTTCAATGTGGCTTGCTTCTAGGTAAGTAGAGACCAGGAAGATTATCCCATTAGGTTATAATGTGGCTTACCTGAGCCAGCTTAAAATTAGAAGTGGGCAGCATCCTGATAGCATCAGATGCATTTAGCTGCTGAAATTGCCACCCGGGTGCAGCCTGGCTCCATTGCTGCTCAGAGGGGCTCCCCCGGGAAAACTCCCAGCTTTGAAAAAAGGTGTGAGGAGCGCCCCTTGTAGCAGCATTGGAGCCAGGCTGCACCTGGGCAGCGATTTCAGTGACTAAATGCATCTGATACTATCAGGATGCCGCCCGCTTCTAATTTTAAGCTGGCTCAGGTAAGCCGTGTTATAACCTAATGCAAGAGTCTCCTAAATTGCAGCCTAAGAGGAAAACATGAAGAGATTGCCCAATTTGAAACCATGTTTATTTGTGGGACTTCTTAAACAGGTCTGATAAAAGAAAAAGAAACAAACAAACAGCAAGAGCCATGCTGGTAGCCAAAGATGTAAAATGAAAAGGCTGATTTAATTATTTTACCAATTTCTTTCATTTGTTTTGTAGCTTGCATTTCCAAATTATTGCCCAATCCAATCAAAATACAGTATAAAAACAAGCAACCAATCCCTGAGAACAATACAATCTGATACAATGTAGTATTATACAACATTCCTTATACCTAGAAAACAAAAATTACATTATGGCTATCTCTTCAAACTGGTGTCCTCCAGATAACTGCTCCAGAATTCACTACCTATGCCTTCCAGATGTGTTGTGCTGTCTATGTTTTAGTATATTTTTTTAGGTATAGGTGATTTATTTATATTCCATTATTCTGTAAGCTGCCTTGAGTCACATTTTTAGGAAAAAAGGCATGGATTGGTTGGCTGGTTGGTTGGAGAACACTAGAATAGGCAGCATGTGAGGTTCATTCTCCAACAATCTGTGTGTACCAAATGGACTGTTATTTTTTCAAATGCAGCCCCCCCATAATTTGGATTTTTTTAAATAACAGTTTTAATTCTGATACATTCAATACAATATCTCCCTATACAGACAGTTATTGATTTTTTTCTTCACCCTCTCTCCTTCCGTTCTGTCCTCTTCTCCTGGAGCTATGAACTTTATCTCTGTCAATCACCATAAATATGAATTTTCTTCCAAATAATTACATGTTTGTATATTAATCAGGTTTGGCAAGTTTTCATTTTCATTTTCAAATATAGAAATTAATAATAGTGCCCTTCTTAAATGGCTTTTTGGTCCAAGATTTGACTTAGCAGTCCTAATACATCTTCCCAGAATCTACAAATTTTTAGACAACATAACCACATAGGATTCCAATTACCTAGCATGCCACAACATTTCCACATAGCTATGTTGCAAATACATTTTTATATTGGCTTATTCAATTGGCTAAGAATAATGTACCATATTCCCGCCCCCCCCCCCCCCGGCATTGGTCTAAATCCAGTTTCGCACTAGAGGAATGAAAAATCCACTGCTGCCATTTTGCTGGAGTATATCTTTGCACAATTCAAAGACATAGGGCCTGAACAGACTGCCAGAACTAATCCAGCTTGAAACCACTTTATCTGTTCTGGCTCAATGCTAGGGAATCATGGGAATTACAGTTTTTTCTGAGACATTGAGCCTTCTCTGTCAGAGAGCTCTGGTGCCACAATAAACTACAGTTCCCATGATTCCCTAACGCTGAGCCAGGGCAGTTAAAGTGGTCTCAAGCTAGATTATTTCTGGCAGCTGTTCAGGCCCATAGTTAGTCTGAAAAATCAGTATGCAAAGGAATCTTGTAGCACAATTGAGACTGAGTGAAAAAAGCTGCTAGCATGACCTTTTGTTGACTTGAGTCTACTTCCTCAGATGCATAGGGTGGCATGGAGAGTCCAGAGACAGACCTATAGTCTGTCTTGAAAGCTCATGCTACTAGCTTCTTTCACTCATTCTCAAAGGTGCTGCAAGATCCCTGATCTTTGCATAAGCATTGCTGAAAAGCAGTTGGATGAGATGCTGTGCAACCAATTGTCCAAGAGATAATGCTGCAGTTATGCTGCAGAATTGGTTCCAATTGTTTCTTTTTAAATAACTTAATGTTAGGTGCATATCAGTTTACAAAACATAAATGTAATGAAAATGCATGAACTTCTATATCTTTATTCAGAAATAAGTCTTGTGAAGGTCATTCCAAAAAGCTAGGAGAGCAAAGAAAACAGGTACCGGTATGAACCTCACTGATAGTTCTTAGGAAAAGCAGAACACAGGCATTATGTGAATTATTATATTCTCTAGATGTCTGCCTGTCTCTGCCTCTTTCTATGTTTTGGAATGGGTTCTATAAAGCTGTGTTTTCCCAAAACATGTCTGCAAGCTGAAAAGTATGTCCAGCTGATGTGCAAGTAGAAGTGAATCTTTCAGATTGAGATCTTGACATATCTTTCCCTTCCCTTTTCATGACTTTTTTATTTTCAGAATTATGTCTGTAAGCCCTTTATGATAGGGATCATTTTTGTTTGCTTTCTAAACTATTAAAGACCATGAATATTGAAAGCGTTTTATTATCATAATATTGAAAGCATTTTATTAATGCAATTTATCTGTTATACAGTGTGTGCATCGTGATTTGGCAGCAAGGAATGTCCTCCTGGCTCAAGGAAAAATTGTGAAGATCTGTGACTTTGGCTTGGCTAGAGACATCATGCATGATTCAAACTATGTCTCCAAAGGCAGTGTATGTATTTTTGCATTTATTTACTAGAGAAAACAATCCTTTTGGGCAAGAGAGGGAAAGTCAGAGGCAGACAAACTATATTTTCCCAGTAAAGCAAAGGGCAGGGGCAGTTGTGTTCCCTTGCCACCATACCTTAGGTTGTTGCTTCCTCCTATCTTAACTCCTCCTTTTTTTGATTCTAATTCTTCTTTTCTTATGATGATTTCAGCATATAAGTTAAACAAGTAGGGTGATAGGATGCAGCCTTGCCTGACCCTTTTGCCTATTGGGAACCACTCTGTTTCCCCGAATTCTGTTCTGATGGTGGCCTCTTGTCCTTGGTTCAGATTCCTCACCAGGACTATCAGATGTAGTGGCACCCCCATGTCTTTGAGTGCATGCCATATTTTTTTTGTAATCTATACAATCAAATGGAATTCGTTGGTGTGCTCCGTTAGCCATCATATGTTTGCAATGTGGTCCCTAGTGCCCCTTCCTTTGCTGAATCCTGCTTGCACCTCTGGAATTGCTATGTAGGACTCTGATATGTAGAGCTATCCTATCTCACCTTAAGAAGATTCTGGTAATGTACAATGTATCTCCAAGTCTGCAAATTAATAGTGAACAAGTATGGATTTAACAATCTGAGAACATTTCTTCTGATATAATAGATTATATCAATTGGTTTTGATTAAGTCACTTGTCCACTTTATACAAACTCTTTCTCGGTTCCATTTTTCAGTTCCATTTATCCATCAGTTGTTTCTGGATTAACTTTTATGTAAATAATGTCTGAATGTCTTTCAATGAAAAACAGTGACTACATTTCCATTCGTTTTCATATGAAACGATGATGCTCAAGACTCATAATCATGGAACAGTTTTAATGCAAAAATTAGTTGTTGGGTGTCTTCAAATCATTTCTGACTTATGGTGACCCTACAGCAAACCTATCCCAGAGCTTTGTTGGTAGAATTTGTCAGAGAGGCTTTGCCTTTCCCTCCCTCTGAGGCTGAGAAAGTGTAACTTGCCCAAGGTCACCTAGTGGGATTCCATGGCTGAGCAGGGATTTGGGCCCTGGTCTTCCAGTGTCCTACTCCAACACTCAAAACTCTACACAGTGCTGTCTCAATGCAAAAATGTGTGTGTGTTCCTTCAAGTGACCAGTCGACTTGTGACAACTACATTAATTTCACAGGGTTTTTTAAGGCAAGAAACACTCTGAGGTGGTTTTCCTTCCTCTGAAATACAGCCTATAGCACCTGATATTTATTGGTGCTCTCCCATCCAAGTACTAACTAGGGCTGACCCTGCTTAGCTTTCAACACCAGATGCAGTCTGGTGCTTTCAGGATATTTAGACAATGACAAATTACATGAAGAAACTAGAAATGGGTAGTATTGCACGTTCAGATACTACTGATCTATGGTATTCTACAACTTTTGGGTGTAGGTGGAGATTCAGTATCTGTGACTTTTTTAAAATTGTAACCTCCCCTCCAACCTTTTAGAATGGGCTATCAGTCCTTATTTTGAAACATACTAGTGATGAATATCTGCTTTATGATTGCTTTTGAATTCATTCTTACTGTCTTCTTGGTGTTTTTCAGACCTTCCTTCCAGTGAAGTGGATGGCACCTGAGAGCATTTTTGACAACCTATATACAACATTAAGTGATGTTTGGTCTTATGGCATTCTGCTCTGGGAAATATTTTCTCTTGGTAAGCACTGTTATTATTTTGGCACATAAAATAACTTTTTGTAAGTAACTGTAAATACACTTTTAGGTAGATAGGAATCTAAACCAGGGATGGGGAGTGTGTGGGTTTCCAGATGTTACTCAGGTTTCCATCATCTCTGAGAAGTGGCCTTTTTGACTGGAACCATGGGTATTGGAGGGTGACAAGGTACAGAATAGTCACCTGTTCTCCCCAGAATCCTAAATTTATTTATTTATTTTAATGTACAGAGATTCACATCTAGAAAGAGGTTTAAATTGGTTGTTAAGACTACTCCTCCCAAGAGCCTGGCTGTCAGATTTGGCCTCTCTGCACTGTTTTCTAAGACAACCATCCTGGACAAGCAAGCAACTCTGATGGATGCTACTTGTTCTGATGTAATAATGCTACTTCTATAAAGTTTACAAGATTGGACATTGCTTAAATAATATCTTGATATTGGTTTGGCTTTTATAGCAATAGGCTTGCTTGTAATGGCCTCCACGTTTTCTTGACTGTAATATATTCCCTTTTTAATAGAAGATAAGCTTCACTGTATACCACTATATACATTGAACATGTTGTCACAGTAACCATGGAAGTTATAAAAAGAAGGGCAAGGGCGCAGTTCTCCCCCCGCCCCCCGCCATAAGCCATATTTCTGCGACTCCTGTGGATTATTATTTTTTTTTTAAAAAAAAGCAAATCTCTAACCTTGAAGAAATTGAAATATGTGGCAGGATGTGCAGCCATGTTCTGCTGATTTGTTTTCTAAGCAGCTAACTTGCTCCTACAATATTTGATTTTTTCCCCAAATCCAGTGACAGCGGTTACTCACAATTTAAAAGAGACAATACGTTTCATTATGGCTTCTTGAATATTTAATAACATTTTATTTCACTTGGCTTTCAGGTGGCACCCCATATCCTGGCATGATGGTTGATTCTACATTCTACAACAAAATCAAAAGTGGCTATCGAATGGCAAAACCTGACCATGCTACCAATGAAGTGTAGGCATTCTTTTTGCCTTTTCCTTCTACAACATTTCTGGTTGTCAGTGTTTCAAGAAAGATTGATATCTTATGTTTAGAACACTAAGAGCCTCGGCAGATGACTAATTGAGTCGTCTGTGAGACCCAGAAGAGGAGGAGCAACCGCATGCGCGGCGCTCCTTCCTCTTCCTGAGGTCGCCCTGGGAGCTGCCGGCCCTCTGCACGGCTGGCGCTTCCGGGGCAACCTCCCGCCACAGCGACCGGACATGCTGCAGCGGAAAAGGCAGGGAAAGTGTGCCCTACGCTTTTAGGGCGCACTTTCCCTGTCTTGTGGAAGAAGCGCTGATTTAGCGCTCCTTCCAGGGACGCCGCAGGAGCGCCGGGGTGCGGAGGCTGCGTTCCCGTGGCGCTCCGTCCGGCGGCGTCTCCAGCGCCTCCGTCTGCTTCCCCTCTAAGTCTGCTGCCACATTGCAAAATGTATGCAGTTTGATACTGTTTTAACTGTCATGGCTCCATTCTATGGAATCCTGGGATTTGTACTTTGTTGTGGTATCAGAACTTCTCTGAGAGAGAAGGCTAAATAGCTCACAAAACTACAAATCCCAGAATTCCATCACAATAAGCCATGGCAATTTAAGTGTTGTCAAACTACATTAATTCTGCAATATCGATGCAACCTTGGGCTCAGTCAACCCCATCTAAAGCCATGTGATTGAAACATACCTAAGCCTCTCAAGGACTGATATTCAGGGTGGAGGAAAGGAAAAAGAACCCAGAACTTAGCTGTGGATGATGTGATTGGCATCCCTTAACAATCTTTTTACCGTGTTGAACTTTAAGAAAAAATAGCTTTAAAAAATAAGATGACAAATGAACAAATATTCATGTAGCTCTTCTGAGATTTTAAAAGGGTGGACATCTTGTCTAAACCATAGGGCAAAACTGTTAGGTGTATCTTCTCATCTTGTATCATGTTGTTAGTTCATCTATGAAATTACCAGAGGATTAAGTTATTTTCCTTCATATTGTCCACAGGTATGATATCATGGTGAAATGCTGGAACAGTGAACCTGAGAAGAGACCTTCTTTTTACCACTTGAGTGAAATAGTTGAGAATCTTTTGCCTGGAGAATACAAGAAGGTTTGTATTTGGTATAATTAGGCTTTCTAGGTTCTCTGAAGAGTTTGCTTATTTATACTTATGATTCATGGACCCTAAATAGGACAGGGAGAGCTAGCTTGGTGTAGTGGTTTGAGCATTGGACTATGACTCTAGAAACCAGGGTTCAAATCCTGCTCAGACGTAGAAACTCACTGGGTGACCTTGGGCAAGTCACTCTGTCTTGGCCCTAGGGAAAGGCATGACATACTTCCTCTGAAGAAATCTTGCCAAGAAAACCCTATGATAGGTTCACCTTAAGGTTGCCCTAAGTCGGAAATGACTTGAAGACACACAACACACACATATTACTAATACAGAAACCGCATGATCCAACCATGCTTGAGAAAGTACACAACAACAACAATAAATAAAGCAAGTTAAAGTTGTTGTAAAATAGGGTGGAGAAAATGCAGCCTATATGCCACATGCAGTTCCTAGACTCCTGCTTTGCAAATCCTGATGCCTGTAGAAGACCAAATGCCTCCTACAATTCTTTTAAAAATTGGCCATTCTTACAGATAAAATATGTCCCTCTCACACTCCAGCTTTCACAAAAACATGGCATTGGCGGTCATCTTTTTTTCATCTGAAAGCCAGAAGTAGGAGTGATATTATTTCACTTCTAGTTGGGCTGAGAGCAACCCTGCAACATGTAGGGGAGCATTGGTGTAGGTAGGGGGGTGGGAATGCCCATGAAAAGGTTTGATTTGCACAGAGGTCTACCAATCCATGTTGCTGATGAGTTGCTTACCACTAGTTAATAAAGTTCAAGACAAATTGGGCCACAACTGGAATATCAGTGAGTGAGATATCTGTAGGGACTTAGCTAGCAAGCTGTGTGCTGCAGGGAAAGGACACTATTGAGGGCCAAATTAGATATGATGGCAGTACATCATATCTAATTCTTACACTCACATAGGACAGGAGTGGGTGACTGCAGCAGAGTCCAATTTTTGCCACGTGGCAGGCTGCAAGTTTGCATTTTGGCTGAAAATCTGTCTAAAAGGTTAATACAGGTTGGATCTCCTTTATTTAAAATGTCTAAAACCAGAAGTGTTTGGGATTTTGGATCCCCCCCCCCCAAATTTTGGAATACTGCATATACTTAATCTATCTTGGAGATGGGACCAAGTGTAAACATGAAATTCATGTATGTTTCGTATATACTTTATAAACATACCCTGAAGGTAATTTTATACATGACATTTTAAAATAATTTTGTGCATGAAACAAAGTTTGTGCACACTGAATCATCAGAAGGCAAAGGTGTCACTATCACAGCCACCTATGTGGACAATTTTGCATTTTGGAATATTTTGGATTTTATAATTTTGGATAAGGGATACTCAACCTGTATTGAGTTTGCACATTCAACTGGTTTGAAGGTGTTTTCTCCCCCAGTTTGGGGTTGTGGGTATTAAAAGGGAAATTGCTCCATTTTTTTGTGGTCCTAGGGACATTTGGGGTCATTTTAGGGTGTTTTTGCATCCAAAATTTCAAATGTGAGTTGGGAGCTTCATGTAATCCACAGGCTATACATTTTCCCTCCTTGCTGTTGAATGAAAGATGGGATAAACTGATTTTAAAATCATAGAGACATACAGGCAAGTGGTGAACTCTTTCCTCTTTCCCACAATTTCTCTCTCAGGCAAATCCTTTCTAGCATCAGAGTCCACCTGTGAGAAAAGATGCCAGGAGAAAGGGGTTGCACAAAACAATACGTTTGGTTTGCAGTAAATATGAGCTGGGCAATGTTCTTCTGGCAAAATCACATATAATCTAAACTATAAGGTTGAGGCAGCCCTCCTTCTTTTCTTCTGTGACACTTGCAGACAGAAGTGGTCCTAGGGAAGATGTCATCTTACTGTCCTGCATGCTGTAGTGCTGGCTATTAATGCCAATGTTTTGTTCATTCACTCTGCCTGCCACCTCTATCTCTTATCAGGTGATGGAAAGAATGAACAGTCCAGTTCATTTAAGAAAATAAAAACACTTTCACCAACATCTTCTAGCATGCTGGGCAGCCCAGCAATATCTGCAATGTCTTCAAAATGAAAGAAAAAGAACACATTATTTTTATGTCACCTATTTCCACCTTATACCCCTCCATTTAGGAACAGGAAATTCAGATAGTTTTGCTTTTCCCCCACATTTGAAGCTTCCAAGTGCTTTTTATCCTGAATATGAAAAATGGTATAAATTTTGCAAATTTGTAAAAATGAATGAAGCAAAATTCTACTCCATCTACACTGGCCAAATCCAACAGGTGTGAGTATTCCCAGCATGGAGGAGCATATTCTAGAAGGAACCTTACACTGTGGTACTTTACTAAGTTCTATAAAGCACAGAAATGCAGGATAATGGGAAGGGGTTATAAAAAAGTATGACCAATTTTGGAAAATAAATGTTTTTCAGAGTTATGAGAGAATTCACTTGGACTTCTTGAAGAGTGACCACCCTGCTGTCACACGCATGAGAGCAGACTGTGACAACACTTACATTGGTGTCACTTACAAAAATGAAGACAAACTGAAGGACAGGGAGAGTGGCTTTGATGAACAAAGACTCAGTGCTGATAGTGGCTACATCATTCCCCTTCCAGATATTGACCCTGTCTCAGAAGATGAACTTGGCAAAAGAAACAGGCATAGGTAAACACTGAAAAAAAAAATTGTTGTGATCTCAATTTTGATGTCTGGAATATTTATGCAAATGGAGTTTATTAATTCTTGATTAGTGCTAAATATTGGCAGCTATTTATCATTGTCCTTTACCACTGTCTTGATTAACTGATTGACTGATTGATTTAAATATTTATAAACATAATATGCATAGAACCAGTTAGTAACCTGGTTTTCTGTACTATCCAGTAAGTGATGAAGGCTTTTTAGATTTTGCCACTTCCTGCATTTCTTATATAAGTGTACTAGATGTACCCCTTGCTTTCCTAGATTTTTTATTTGGAGTAGAAGTGTGCAAGAATGCTTGATAGTTCCACCAGGCCTGGCCTGTGTGGCATTAATATACTGCTTAGAATAGAGCCTTGGAATTATTCACCATTGCACAAGAATCTGGTGGCGCAGTGGTTAAATGCCTGTACTGCAGCCACTCACTCATAGACCACAAGGTTGCGAGTTCAATACTAGCCAGGGCTCAGGCTAGACACAGGCCTGCATCCTTCCGAGGTTGCTAAAATGAGTACCCAGCTGTTGGGGGGCAATGAGCTTATAGTTGTAAACCGTTTAGACACCCCATAGCACGGTACGAAGTGGTATATAAATGAAGCTGCTTTGCTTTGCTTTCTGTGGTATACACAAATTCTGTGGCAAATGGCAAGGGAATGCATTGGTAGATTAGCAGAAAGTAGATTAGACGTCTGTGAGAGGGTCTGTAACATGAATGGGCAGCTGGTGGCCTCCTAGGCATAATTGGAACTGCATTTCCAGCCTAGTTAGTAGAGAAAGATGATGGGAACAACTGTAGGCCACATATTTCCGATCCCTAATTTATAAACTCATCTGTTCAGGAAGCTCCTTTTCATTGCAAGTCTGTACAAATATACTTCCTGGTAAATTCTTAAGAAGGGTTTGTGTTGCCTTTAAAGTTGAATAATGTGTTTTCCAAAGTGCATTTTTATTATTCTAACTTTCTTGGTGGTCTTCTTTTACAGTTCCCAGACCTCTGAAGAAAGTGCCATTGAAACTGGATCCAGTAGTTCTACATTTGTCAAGCGAGAGGATGAAACCATTGATGACATCGACATTATTGATGACATTGGCATGGATTCCTCAGAATTGGTTGAGGATAGCTTCCTGTAATTTTTAAGGAAGTGGTGGACATCCTTTGAGCTGCGTGAAATGGAAAGCAAAAGTTCAGTACATAACTCATGGACTTTTGACGCCATAAGGGAAACCACTTTAAAATAAATGACAGAGGCTTGTACTGCCAAGTGACCTCACAAGGGACACAGATGTCTCGTCTGCTTTGTGGAACAAGATCAAGCATTTGGAAACTGGTTTTGAAGTATGTCAGTAGCATCTCAGTATTGTTTGCAGTTTCAATAGACAGGTGGATAAAGGAAAAGTCCGTGGACAATTCAGTTTGTGTTTAAAGGGCATTCATAACTCAGATGGATATTATTTCCACTATGGTGAAACACCATCAACGAAACTATAAAAATACTTGTCTTTACCAGGATATTTTGTGGAATATGCTTTTTATTTTTTAAAGACCACTCAAGATATCTTTTTTTTCTTCCTTCAGTCTCATTATAAGCTGCTGTTGAACTATGTCATGAGATGAAGTACATGTTAAAAAAGGAACCACTTTTGAAACTCAAAGGGATTGGTACTAGGTAATGTTTTACCTTTTCGCAGCTAATGCAAACAAAAGGGAATGAAAGTAATTTCCAAATCTTATACAATAGCTTAGTAAATGAAGTGAGATTCTTCGTAACTATATAGGAATAGCTGTTACCAATTACTACTGTTCTTCGTATCACTAAGTATAGTTTACAACTACTCTTTGTTGTACATTAAAAACACAGTACGTAAAAACTTTACTAACAAACTAAAACATTTTAGATGCAAAGGTTTACAACCAGGAACTCTTCTGTTAATAGTTTTGGTAAATTAAAAGTAGTTTAGGAAGTAGGAAAAGCTAACTTATTCCAAGGAATCCAGATATATTTTTCCATCCTTAGTGGAGTGGCTTTGTTAATACAATGGATTGATATGCTAGTGAATCCTCCTTTGATTCAGCAGAACTCTTAAAAATCTAAAGTTTATTTTTAGACTTCCATTTGCAACCAGGTTTCTCAAGTTATTGTACAATAGATGTGTGTGTCTAATCAATCAATAGCAAGGCTGCTTGAAGCATTTAAGAAATACACTGCACATCTGAAAGTTTGTTTTGGGTTTACATGTGGCAAATTGATTTGATACACCAAATAGTCTTTCTGAAAAAGCTTCTTTCTGAGCCTATGATTTCTAATTATATTTGTAGCCACTTTGTATGTGTTCCTGCACACACAAAACTTCTAGTTTAAGCATTGAATTTTAGCAGAACTGTAACTGGATCCTGTTGTCTTTGCCAAGTACCCCTAGTTGTCAAAAAGGAGAAGTCTTTTCAATTGCTCCAAAGGGCATTGACTCTGGGAGTAAACTAATTCTAAAGGTCTTCCAATGCATTACACGTGGGGGAGTACTGTATGCACACTTAAAACATAGGATTGGCTGTACCTCTCTCCTGTATTTGGCAAAAAAACAAACACCCTCTCTTTATAGTATGGAGAATGGGCCTGGGCACCATTTTAGCTATTTTCAAGCAAGAATTTGATAGCTGGCTTTCCTTAACTTGCATTACTTATTATATTGTATCCTTGACAAAATTGTTTAATGCTTTATAGTGAAATCCTGGTCATGTTTACACAAAAGTAAGTCCCTTCTTGTTTATTGAGACTTATTCCCAACCAAACAAGCATGGGAATGTAGCCCTAGGCTGTGATTTTAACCTAGTTATTGGAAATCATCAACTGGAATCAGTCTGTGAAAAGAGAGAGACTTGGGCAGTATGGTGCACAAGAAGAGATTTTATTATATTCTTTAACATTAATTCATTGTTTAATTATTGTGAGACATGTCAGGGTGCAAACTTGCTTAGGAGTTTAGCACCATAAGCATCAAACCATATTTCTTTATTTTAAACATGTAGGTGCTTTCCTATAGAGGAACTTTGCTGATCTTAACACTACACATGTGCCAAGATGCAGACTTGGTAGTGAAGCTATTGCCAGAGTAAATTCCTTACATTAAAGTCTTGCATAAATCTGGACCAGGGTGGAGACCTCTGAATTTCCTGTGAAATCTGTGTTTTTTAGTTATTTCTTTAGTGTAACATACATGACCATCAGTTGGCCAGGGTGAGTAACCACTTGGAACAATACAACATTTTATGTTACAAATTATTTTACCAATTATTACAGCTGTGGCTGAATAATGTACTAATGTGGTTAAAAAAACTAACATGAATATACATGTGCTAGAGTCAGTGCTGATGCTGAGCTCTGCAGCAGTTGATGACTTGATGAGGAGGATTAAACAATGCAATGGAAGTCAGTGCTTTGGGTTGGGCCAGTGATGACTCAATGAATAATTAAGCACAAGTAAAAATGGACCACAAGTGATGCTTTGGTGAGAAGTATGCAGGAGACCAATTTGTTCCATACAAGCATAGGGCATGATCCTGCCAACCTTAAGTTCTGAAAATCTAACATTTTAGGGATAGATACTGGTTAAGTTGAG
Organism: Phrynosoma blainvillii; assembly: GCA_026167975.1. Taxonomy (NCBI): domain Eukaryota; kingdom Metazoa; phylum Chordata; class Lepidosauria; order Squamata; family Phrynosomatidae; genus Phrynosoma; species Phrynosoma blainvillii. The sequence continues at coordinate 1,491,491 of JANUYF010000001.1, read as the reverse complement.
CCTTTCTAGATACCCAAACCTTGCTAAACCAAGTTCCATTCACTGTAACTCTGTTATGCAGTAGATGGAAAGAGCCATGATAGCCTTTCTTGCAGATGTGTTCAGCAAGTGGTTTCTCATGCTTCCTGCACATAGTCCAGGCTGTCATCTGTTTTGCAGACCTTCATGTTTTATAGGCCACTAAATCAGCTATAGTATTCTTGCATTGTTTCCTCTTCTTGTTATTGTCTCTATTCTATGCTCATGTTAACCCAATATGTGCATAACTTGCTTTCTATGTACATAGATCACATTGCCTACTTTGAAAATAATATCTCTTCATTCTATATGCCATCAACTGAATACACATTTCTTTCCTTTCTGCATAACAGTGGAGAAGGGATTGTGTATCACTATCTGCTCTCTCATGTCAGTCATGCACAACATCTGGAATGTAACTATTGCTGGATTGGGACCAAGCTCTAGGTGTGGACCAAAATAATTATTAGATTTACCATATTATGGAAATTACATTTCTTACAATACTGCAATGGACTGCACATTTGAAAACTTTACAAAGACGAGAAATTAATGCAGGAGGTATCTCTTGTGTTAAGGCTGCAATCCTACATCTATTTACTTGTCAGTGGATGTATAGGACTGCACATTTAGTTGTTTAATACTGGCCTGGAAACAACAACAACCCTGGATTCTAATACTTTTGTGACTGCCTCTTACCTACTGTTTTCTCTGTTGTGGCTCAGTATTGAGAGAGAAAAAACAACTCCTGTCTGTTCCACATTCATATGATGACAATCGAATTTTGCCTGTGAGACATGACTTTCCCATTTTGAATGGTCGACCCTAATCCTTTAAATGTGGTCTGCAAATGTATAAAACAGTCCTATGATATAATGAGGGACATAAGATGAGGTGATGTTATACATCAATATGTATATATGTATTTTTATATCGACTTTGAGGAGTACTGCCAAAACATTTATGACAAGCTGTATCACTGCCTTTGTTTATATTTTTTTTACTGTGATATACTCCACAGGCACGCTAACTGTTGCACTTTTAAATGTCCAAAATCTATATTTTAGAATGATAAAAGTGAGTAAGAGAGTCCAAGGTGATGGTATTGTGAAGTATGAGAAGAACAAGCTAGAATGAGTTACTATAGGTACAAAATGTAATGCAAATGCCCCCATTCTTATTTTTGTCTTTTAAGAAACATGTAAATTAAGATCTTTATATTTCAATAAATGATATATAATTTAAAGAGATTTAAGAGATTTTTACTCTGACTCAAAGCTATTCATTTTGTTTCATGCAGTTCTTTCTTAGGCATGGTTCAATTCAGTTTACTTGCTTTAAAACAAACAGTTATTGCTAATAGAACACATTTTCGATCAGAGTATTTATAAGCATAAATGAACTTCATGATCCACAATTGCCCATGCACATTAACTCATAAATAGGTCCTAGTCAGATCTGTGCACATTTGCTGGAAAGTGTATATAGGATTGCAGGATTACTTAATTTAAAAGTGAGTATCTCTGCTTTCAGTATTACTGCTCCTAGGGCTATGAACAAATAAATGAAATAGATTTTTTTTAAATTCATATAAACAATAAAAACTGAGGCATAGTAAAAGCATAAAATCATAGCAGCAGAATAAAATCAGCTCAGTCAAGATTTTTAGAAAAAACAATTTTTGCCTACTCTTATCTAAAGAAAATAAGAATAAATTGTCCCAAGCTTGTATGAGAAAAAAGCGAAAACAAAACTAGACAGCCAGAATTATATCTCTGACAGGCTTTGCCTTAAATCACGACAGTTCAGAGCCTCAGAAACTGTGAACATTCTGAAAAATCCCCCAAAGATTATTGTAATATATAGGGGGGTTGCAGACTGCCAGAAATAGTGCAAATTGAGTCCACTTTTAGGGTTAGGGTTAGGGAATCATGGGAACTGTAGTTTATTGTGGCACCAGAGCTCTCTGACAGAGAAGGCTCAATGTCTCAGAAAAAAACAAAACAATTCCCATGATTCCCTAGCACTAATCCTAACCTGAAAAGTGGACTCAATTTGCACTATTTCTGGCAGTCTGCAACCCCCAATAGTCAGATCAGAGTTTAGAAACAATTCTAAGAATCTCCAAGACCACTGACAATGTTGGGTATTCTGGGAATTATTGTCCAAAACTGTAACTTTTCCAAACTTTGAATTAGATTCATGTTGAGGAAGTCCTTCAAGTATTTAGGTTATCAGGTATGTAGGGCTTTGAAAATAAACAGTAGAATGATTTGTGATTGGAAATGGCCCAGGAATCATTGAAGGTAGTTAAAAATCAGTGAGATAGTTCCCATTGGAGGTCTGTCAGTTTTATTTTGGATTCCAGTTTCTGAGTTCTCAAACACAGCCCCACCCATGCAATACATTGTAGTTGCAGTCTAATCTGGAGGTTATCACTAACAATGAGGTGTTACAGGTGGTTTATCAGCCATTGCTGACAGAATGTACTCTGTGCTATTTCGGCCTCAAGCGGTATACCTGAATCTTTCTGCAACTCATGACCATGAACCTGATCCTTCAGGGAACAGCAACCCATCTTCCACCAAAAGTACCACCATCTCATCAGGACTGAATTTCAGGTTACTGGTTCTCATGCAAGCTATTACTGATCTCAGACAGCAGTTCAATATCCCCCCCCCCCTTCCACAGATCAATAAAATTAAATGGAGAAGTATAGCTGGGTGTCATCAACATCCTGATGATACCCTGCTCCAAATCTGTGAATGTCCTAATTCAGCAATTTCTTTTGGCTATACTGGGAAATAGTTTCCAAAGGGGTAATCATGGCTATAATAGCAAAAACAAAAATCTTGTGGCATTTTTAAGAATAACATATGGCATAAATGTGTGTAGTACAACACTCTTCATCATAATTCACAAAAACATATGCTATAATATGTTGGCAGAGTTTGCAACATTACTCTTAGAAGTAATTAGTTGCTTGTTATTTCTGAAGAGTGACATTGTGACATTACTCATTACTGAGAGGAATGTGCTGTATTAATTGCTACTAGCCAGTTACTTTTTGTTATTTATACCCTTTTTAAAATGTGCTTAAAATACAAGCATGGTTAAAAATGTCGCCTTCCAAATACAATGTTGTAGGATAAATAAATAAATATTATTCATTTCTGTACTTATGCTACTTTTAAAAAGCTGTTATCAAAGTTACAATATGGTAATTTGTTATTGCTGCTGTGTGCCTTCAGCTCAGCTCCAACTTACAGTAACCACAAGGGTTTCTTGGGAATATTTATTCGGGGGAAATTTGCCATTGGCTTACTCTGAATATGCCTGAGAGTCCCTGGCAGTCTCCTTTCTATTGCTCAAAAAATAATATGCTGCAGGTAATATTGTTACTTGCAGTGCATTACTTTCAAAGCCAGCATGTTCCCATTTATAGTGCCACATGATTCTTGTTTTATCAGGAAATACTAAACAGCAAGTAACTAGGAATATGATCTGCTTATTAGAGTGACAGGCACTTTCATGAGATCTGGATCAGGCCATCCCAAATGCCACCATTTTATTTATTTATTTTTTGCCTGAACTTTCAGTTCATGAGAGGCATTTAGTGAGTCCAGGAATTCAGATTTGTGCTATTTATTCAGGCAATGTAGCTAGTATGGAAATGATGAACAAATAATAGATTCATAGATTCATAGAGTTGGAAGGGGCCCTACAGGTCATCAAGCCAATCCCCTGATCAACACAGGATCTCCAGCCAAAAGCATTCTCAGTCGATAGCTGTCCAACGTCTTTTTGAAGATGTCCAGAAAAGGAGAACCTTTTGGTTCTAAATCATCCTTCTTTCTCTGAGAAAAGTGTGTATGCCATTTTTTCTTCTGTCCATTTAGCTAGTTTTCACCACTACACCATTTAGCCTGCCTACTCACAGTGTTTCATTAAACTAGTTAAAGCTGTCTCATCTTTCCATCCTTTGACCACACAAAGTCAGATTTTGCTAGATCTGTTTTTCATTAGCTTATGATACTGACACACCCTGCTCTGTGGTGCTTTCTTGCTGTTAGTCAAACCACAGCTGACCCAGATTTGTTTTGATTCTTAATTCCCAGAGGGATTCTGGGAATTATAACCCCAAAAGTAGCAGCAGAGTAACAGCTAGGTTCTGAGAGGGACTCCAGGCTATAAAACACCGCACATTACAAAACCATGGCAGTTTGAGCATGTCACCAGTTTGTACATGAGTCTCTCATTAGCATGAAATCCAGTATTGACTTGTGTACATAGATTGAGATGAGCTGTACTCGCTTAGTTAATTCCCCCACATATGGGCATGTACACTTTTCCAGGAAATCCTTTCATTTATATTTATATTTGTATAGGCACATATGCGCAGACTTCAATAGCCTGTCAAATCGTTGATTTGCAATGTACTTATTTGTATTTTAAACATCACATTACCCCTGCCTTACTTGCATGCCCCCCTTTGCATTTTCTATGTTTTACAGAGTATAATCCTGGATGTGTCAACTCCAAAGTGACTTTGGTTGGACCTACTCCCAAGTAAAGGAAGGTTCTCTCTCTCTATCTCTCCTTTCACTTTGGCAAGAAAAAGTGGGAAGGAAGTCTTCCAATGGCTGAATGGTGTGATGGAGCTCACTGAGATTCCATGGCTCTCTCTCACTCCTTAAGCACTAGATGTGGGAAGTGGGTATGGCAGAGATGCTTGGAGTCTGGCTCAGTGTTGCACAGAAGGCTTGGGCCTGAATCCCAGAACCAGCAAAAACAGCAAAGGATCTCCCCCAAGCCAGCCAACCCTTAGTCCCCCTGGATCATCACATAGTAGCAGAACCTTTCTACCTTCCCGTCATTTGTCCTTGTGGGGGGGGGGGGGGCAGGTACACTCCTTGCCCCCCCTAACAGCTGAGCCAAATACTATGCAGAGGTGCATATGTATGCATTCTCCCAGAGTAGAGAGAAAAACAACACAATCCCTGCCTGCTCTCTTGTGTAGGATCCAAAGGTAAGACTCAACCAGGGCACAGTTTGTTGTTTGCTTGTTAACTGCCTTCACCTTGATCTCGACCCATGGCGACCCTGCTGATGAGACATCTCCAAGACCCCCTGTCCTCGACTGGTCTGCCCAACTCCTGTAAACTCACACTTAAGATCTCTTTAATAGAATCCATCCATCTAGCATGCAGCCTTCCTCTCTTTCTACTTCCCTCCACTTTTCCTAACATTATTGTTTTTTCCAATGATTCATGTCTTCTCATGATATGTCCAAAGCAAGCCAGCCTATGTTTAGTCACCTTGGCTTCCAGGGAGATTTCTGGCTTGATCTGTTCTAGAACCCATTTGTTTGTCTTTTTGGCTGTCCATAGAATCTTCAGCACTCTTCTCCAGCACCACATTATCTCAAATGAATTGATTTTCTAGTACAAATGTAAAAGAAAATGACCTCCCCAAGCCCCAGGGTTACAGGGGGTGAAAATTAAACAAAAGGTGATCTTTTTCTCTCAAGATTAATCCATGAAAGCAAGAAGAATATAGGTTTGACTTGGGAGTCTTGTGTGTCAACACTGGGCTAGAATTGTCCATTTAGATGGCCTCATGTGGACCAGGTTTTATCAAGATTCTAGTTATGCCCTCCAGTGTATGTTTACACCATTAGCTGGCCAGGATTTCCAGCTATATATTTGTTATCTTCTCTGTTGAACAGAAAGCTCTGCTTCTGGGGTTCAAGTTGTACACCTCATTGAGTACATACAAGCTGGTACCATAGCTAGATATTTTATTCTAATTATTTAATTTATACCCCACCTTGCTCCCAACAAAGGACTCAAGACAGCTAACAGTATATTGCAGTCAGTAAGATGTGAATACAAAATACAGTGGGCCCTTGGTATCCGGTGAGGTTTGGTTCCAGGGCCCCCCATGGATACCAAGATCTGTGGATGCTCAATCTCATTATATAAAATGACATAGCAATATGGTGGCCTGTATATAAAATGGCAAAATCGAATTTTGCTTTTTGGAACTTATATATTTTTGAATATTTTCAATCTGTGGATGGCTGAATCCATGGATAAAGAATCTGAATACAGAGGCCCGACTATTTTATTTCGTATTCCTAAAACCTCTCAAGCTGGAGCAAAACTAGTGAGACAAGAATAATTAGCATTTTTCCTGAATTAGCCACAAGGTGGAAGTGTTGTTCAAGAATTCATTAAGCTGAATGACATCTCCCCTCTCCATCCCTCCTCCATCCATTCATCCATAGGGAAATCTCTGGAAAACAATGAGCAGTCTTCAGCTTCAAAGCCAAGTGATAATATTTTTTCCTTCTGAAAATTATCCTAGCTTTCTCAGTTCTTCTCAAATGTATCTTTCATCCAGGCTCAGAAATTTGATGTGGAAAGACGTTTTATTTTGCTGAAGAGGGATTCAAGGTATAATCAATGGACTCATTCATTGGGAAAATAATTTATTGCCACTTCATTCAATTTTCATTACAGATTTTTTCCCCCATGGAAACACATGTTGAGATTCTGGATTGGGGCTTCAGAGTATTACTGGACTGGACAAAGATTAAGAAAGGGAAGCTTAATCTAGGCAAGGCAGACTGCACTTCATGGCATCAACCCAATCAGTCTGGCTCTTAGACCACATGTAATGTTCATGCTCTTTTCCACGCTTTAATGATTCTACCTTACTGTTTTTAGTTGATCTTCTAGGTCTTGACCTTAGAAAATTAATCTGGTATGGGACATTCAACTCCTCCGGTTGATTCACCTTTTCTTCTCACTCCTCTCTTCTCTTGCCCTCCTCCATAGAACTTGTCATGTCATAACTCTCACTGATGTAGTGGCAAGTAGTGAAGTATAGGCACTGGTCCCCAAGGAGGGTCCAAAAAGGCAGGCAACAGTGTTGGTCCATCTCAGCAAACCCCTTCTAGCTGCTTCCATCTCCACCAGAGCAAGTATTTTATAAAATGAATTGGTCTTGTATGTTCAGGACCAAGCTACCTCAATGAACTTTGTATTCTACCAGTGATACACCACAGCAATATATGTATTTCCCTCCCTTGGAAATTCTATTATTATTATTATTATTATTATTATTATTATTATTATTATTATTATTATTTTCCCCCACCTTTCTCCTAATATAGGGACTCAAGTCCCTCACTCAGTATTGTAAACTCCCGGGGGGGGGGGGGGGAATAGGAAAACCTGAGGCAAGATGTCAAATGCTGTCTTTATCTCTGCAAATCAAAAAATACCAGTGCTCTGACCCTGCGAGCTTTAGCTTCACTACACTGCTAACATACTCCAGCATTGCACAGGTGAAAACTGGGACACATGTGGCCAAACAACATCAGAGTGTGGTCAAGATGGCAAAAGTTATTAATGAGGAACAACCGATACACTAGGAGTTTGCTTTTGCCTTGAATGTAAACTACTTTTGCACTTTGTACTCACTTCACAGCAATTAAACTGAGGGCAAAAGAAGAAAGGGGAGGAGGAGAAAGAAGCTGGGACATTTTAGAAGAAACAGAAAGAGTGCAATGACAATAGGATTAATCGGGACTGTCTCTGTCAAATCAAGACAGTTGAAGAGTATGCACTCAGTCTTCTGCTTCAGCAGCAGCTTTCAGCTAGAACCCTAATTGCAAAGATGAACTCTTGGAAAGTTGGATTCTTTTTAAGAAATTAGGGTTCTTGCTTTTCTACTTCATTCTGTGGACATCATATCTTCTGACATCTTATTTCACCATTCTTTCAATGACACCTGTTTTGAGGACTTCTACAACGGTTGCTCTGCTGTTATTATGGATCCTTTTGCAAAAAGAAAAATATCTCTGAGCATTTCACCTCTTCTTTCACTGTGACTTCATATAACTTTGACTCTTCAAAATGATCTGTTTATAGATGCAGAGCTTGAAAACACTACTTCTTGGGGCCCAAATTTCCACCCATATCCATGTTGTATGAGGAGTTCTAGGAGTTGTAATCCAAGACACATGTGCACATCAGCTTGAATAAATGTACCATTGTTGTTCATCACTGCCTTAATTATCTGTGAAGTTCATCCAGTGTTTCTCGGCCATTCACTGTTTGAGCTCTGCCTCCTAATACAGGGCTCCTATAACCAGCCACACCTGCCTTCCAGACTTTCAAACTTCCGACAAATACCCATTCTGGCAGATGATGTCTTTTGTACCTGCTGTGAGAAAAACTATGGGAGCCACACTTCTCCACATTCCTGTTCCACTGCACCACTTGTCACAGTGAAATTTTTAATACTCTCATTAAATCACCAGGCTTTTGGGAGGAACAAGCCTTGAAAGTTAAAACTGTTGTAAAATTGATATCCATATATAATGCAGATGTGTCCTCAAATTTCATTCAGACAGCAGCAAAGGGAAGACCCGCAATCTTTCAAGAGTGAGATTCAATGCTTCATTTGTGAAGTGTATCCTTGGAGTCTACTATATTCTTTCTATTATCAATGGGACAATTTTGGAAAACTTTATTATTAAGCACTGATGAAGATTCATTGAAATGGCTCCACATGCCTGAGAGTAGTCATATTTTAGGCTCTTCATTTCAGCTCTTCAGTGGTACTTTGGACTATATTTTGCTCAATTGTCCTATTTGTGTTGCTGTTTGAAGATACCTGGATATTTATAATACTCCAGCTTTCATTATGAAATTCTATAATGGGCTTTAGAACTATTTATCAGTATTGAAGCTGTTCTTGTTTATGGTTGTTATATGTCTGTATATATTCTTGTAAGAGTGACACATTGTCAATATAGTTATTTGCTTTGATATGATTTTATATGAGCCGGTGTGATATAGTGGTTTGAGCATTGGACTATGACTCTGGAGACCAGGATTCTAATCCATGCTTGGCCATGGAAACCACTGTGTGACCTTAAATCAAAAATGTCTTGAAAGCACACAACAACAACAACAACAACAACAAGCCTGGAGAAGAGAATGTTAAGATGGGATACGATTAAATATTTGAAGGGGTGTCATACTGAGGATGGAGCAAGCTTGTTTTCTGCTGCTCCAGAGAATAGGACTCAGAGCAATGGATTCGAACTGTAGGAAAAGAGTCCATCTAAATGTTAAAAAGAACTTCCTGACACTAAGTGACAGTAGAACACACTCCCTTGGAGTGCGGTGGAGTTTCCTTCTTTGGAGGTTTTTAAACAGAGGCTGGATGGCCATCTGTTGGGGGTGCTTTGATTGTGAGTTCCTGCATGGCAGGATTGGACTGGATGGCCCTTGTGGTCTCTTCCAATTCTATAATTCTATGATTCTAACAACAACCTTATATCACCTATAAGCTTATTTTGTTTTGTTTCTCTATGCTTCTTACAGTATTATTTACCATCCTACTAGCACTTTTTAAAGCATTTGTTTAAAATTTTTCCCTTTGAGTTTTCTGTTGTTGTTTTGCTCAAATTTAACTCCTGAAGGTAAAAACAGCAACAGAATCCAGTGATAATGGCATTTTTGTTACTGTCTAATTTATCTGGCATTCTATACACAACTCCCTATTTTGTCAAGGGCAAGCACTTAATGATTGCAGATTCTCAAACTGTTGACTGTTTCCATTTGGGGTTATCGTCAAGGATATAATTATCATTCTCATTCCCTTACTCATGATCATCATAATGTCTGTGGTGAAAAACAACAATAAAGATTCTTGTGGAACCTTAACACATTTTATTTGTCATACGTTTTCAGAGACTGTAACCCAATGCACTTCACTTCACAAGACTATGCCACAAAAACAATGTTTTTGCTAGAGAAGACTAACACAGGGGGGTTGCAGACTGCCAGAAATAGTGTGAATTCAGTCCACTTTTAGGGTTAGGGTTAGTGCTAGGGAATCATGGGAACTGTTATTTTTCTGAGACATTGAGCCTTCTCTGTCAGACAACTCTGATGCCACAATAAAATACAGTTCCCATGGTTCCCTAACTCTAACCCTAACCCTAAAAGTGGACTGAATTCACACTATTTCTGGCAGTCTGCAACCCCCCCCCGTCACTCCAATTTGACACTATATAGTCATAGCAGTAGGATGCAGTGGCTCAAGTGGTTAAGACGCTGACTCTTTTGACTGCAAAATCAGCTGGTTGGCAGTTCGAGGCCCAAGTGCTGCATGATGGGGTGAGCTCCCATCACTAGTCCCAGCTTCTGCCAACCTAGCAGTTCAAAAGCATGCAAATGCAAGTAGATAAATAGGTACCACTTCAGCGGGAAGGTAAACAGCGTTCTGTGAAATCATGCTGGCCCTGTGATCACAGAGTAGTCTCTGACAACGCTGGCTCTTCGGCTTAGTATAGGAAACAAGCACCGCCCTGTATGGTCGGACACGACTTGACAACCTTGTCAATGGGGAATACTTTTACCTTTACTTAGTCATAGCGGTATGATTCCATTTTTGCTGCCATGGCTGCATCCTGTGGTATTCTGGGGTTTGTACTTTGTGTAATAGTATAACTCACCACAATGCTTAAATGTGCTTTTATTTTAAAACTTATGCAAATTAAACCAATTTGCATTATGTCTATGACTTCTGAATTTCACTGAAAAAGAACCAAAAGGCTAACTACCATCTCTTACCTTCTAGATATCCTACACAGAGCACTTAGCTGGTTTCCAAGATTTGGCTAGGCACTGACCATGATTAGGTTTTCCCTGAGGGCTGAAAATTTAAACACAAACATCTGAGTTTTTCAGGATGCAGATTCCAGATCCCATATTTGTGGAATACGTACAACCATGACTATGGCTGGGATCTCAAATGTGCTCAACATTCTTTTTTGGTACTAGGAAGGGACTATACTATTGTATTAAAGCCCATTGGGATGTGCTTATCTTAATATCTACCCTCTTCTTCTTAAAAAAACCCCATTGCATTTGAGTTCTACATAAATTAATCTCATATAGCAATCATTGATAAGTATCCTTACTGGAAACGAACACTTTGAAGGGCATAGCAAGTCTACCTCTATGTAACCTGACACAATTGCCAATAATTAATGGACCTAATAGCAATATGTTACTGTCCCTTGATGGAAAAAAAAAGTGTGGTCACTTGCCTTGTGTTTTCAATCAGAAAGGAAATTAATAATTAGAGACACTCTAAAGCAGCACACAGAGTCACAGACAACTTATCTGTCTCCCACCAGGCATTTTATAGTTGAAGATTGAGTTCCAAATGTTTGGCAGAAAACAAAAAAACCTTAATGTCATGATCCTGATTCTTCCTACATGTCTGCTCAGAAGGAGATCCCCTTAGATATTCAAAGTAAGTGGATTTTAGCTCTCTGATAGCTATAGAGAGTTTGGTATTTCAAGGGTGATCCTTGTTTAAAGATCAAGAACAATAAGAAAGGGGAGTAGGGGCCTTGGATTAACTACTAACATCTAGCTCACAGATGGTAGACTGAACAGTTATACATAGGTTACCGGATCCCATCCCTCCTCAATATAGTAGAATGTAATCTGTTTCAATTCAAATATCAGTAACCGTCTCAGTATTCCTTGCCTCAGAAAACTCTATGAAATTCACAGTGTTACCATAGGTCGACAGGTGATTTGACAGCACATACACACACAATTATTTCTAAAGTTATATCCATGCATATGCTGTACATCACTATATGAACATTTCAAGCAAATCGGTGTCTCCAGCACAGAAATTAAAAGGAGACAAGAATAATACAAAACGTGGACTTCAGTAAACACATGGGAAGTGCCAACAACTGTAGGTTTATACAGTAGGTATGAAGAGTGGCAATGCTAATTTCCTTTGGCATCTCTGTGGTACCTGATTTAAAAATTCACACCAGAACCTAAATGTTATCTACAAGGCAAAGAACCTAATGTTATCTACATGGCACCTCCAGGCAGCAGGTGAGGGGGTGCAACAATGAGGTATGAGAGGACAGAGTTCTGTGTGGTAGGTGGACTCCCCAACACTGGGCAAACTACCCTGATGTCCATGCGTATGGTGGAGGATGTCACATTGCAAGCCTTGTAAGACTCAATGGTCTGAATGGTTGGCTTCTTTAAGAAGCCAACACCATTTTGATTTAGAGACCCTGTGTGGTATAGTGGTTGGGTGTTGGACTAGGACTTTGGGAGATGACAGTTTAAAACCCTCTTCAGCCATGGAGTCCCCTGTATGACTTTGGGCAAGTCAGCCTGAGAGGAAGGCAATGGCAAAAGCTTTCTAAACAAATCTGGCTAAGAAAATTCCATGATAGGGTCACCATAAGTCAGAAGTGATTTGAAGGCACACAACAACATAACCCAGAATCACTTATGCAGCTAACTGAGCCAATCTCAAACAGGCCTTGAATGATACTACCCCTCAAAAATTAAGCCTGTAAATAAGATGGCTGTTCCTACCATTAGACACAGTAAGGTAGCTGCCTCAGGTAAATAAGTGACAGATTTTAGGTGGCACGTGAATGACAGAGAGTGAATTGGAAGACATCACTAAATTCTCAAAGCAAATTGTTAGCTGTTTAATTTATTACCATTGTGTGGTTTACTGCCAGGATGAGCAAGAAGCATTTGTGATATTTTCTGCCTCAGGTATCAACATATCTGGACTACCAACTAAATAAAGAGAGGCACTGTTTATTGCTGTGCCTTAGGCAACAAAATTTCATGGGCTGTTTTTTGTTAAAAGCTCGACATGTGTGTTTGTTTTTCTGATTCAGATGGCAAAAAGGTATTCTGGTCAGATTGGGGCAAGTGGTTCATGTGGCCACCAGCCAGTTCTTACTGTTATCTCCCCCCACCAGACCATTTCTGATGGTTCTTTCTTCAAGCCTTGTTTACAGTCATCAACCTCTTTGTCTTCTCTTCTATATGAACTAGAAGATAGACTAGTTGGATCTGCTATAACTAGCTGGACTGGCTGTAAGACTCAAAACAAAGCCAACAAACAGGTTAGTGTAAGGGTGTGCTTTAGTAAATGTATCTAGATAGAACAAGTTCATACTCTGATCCTATCCAACCTATCCAGAATGCACACAAATTCAACAAACAGGCAATCTCCCCAATAGCCTTAAAACAACAGAGAGGGTTGCTAGGTCAGAATCATCCAAGGACCAAAGGTGATGTCATTGAGCATTGTGCCTTAAGCAGCAACCACAGTTGCTCATTGCTTGCCATTCAAACACACACAAACATAGAATCTGAGACGGAAATTAAGGGTCTTTGCAAATTTCAATAACTGATTTAAATCAATTAACTTTCACAAAGAGCAGCAAGCTGCACAGCCAAGAAGAAGAGGGCTTCTTGACTGACTGGAGCTTTATTTGTAGCATTGTCTATTCCCACAAAACACAGAGAATTTGAATATCTGCCTATACCCACAAGAACTGGGTAGGGTACTACCCTGACTCCTGACAAATGTAGCTGGAAATGAAATGCATCTGAAAGCTATGCTTACTGGTTTTATTTATATATTAGTTACATATACTCTGCTTTCCTCCAATGAGCTCAAGGCAGTGCAGAGGGCTCATACTCCCCAGTTTGTGCTCACAACAATCCAATGAGGTAGGTATGCATGAGGGACAGTGGTTGATCCAAGGCCATACGTGAATTTCATGGTCTAGTAGAGAGTTAAAAACCACCCGCTGTGGCTCTCACATTGATCTTCCCCATACTTAGCCCTGAACTTATTAAAAGGTAGATGGTATTTTGCTGCAGTGGTTTTCGTTTTTTAATTGCTACATGTGTTCATTCCAGGCAAACTGAAATTTAGGGGATGCTTATGTCATGGTGAGTAATGGCTCACATTAAGGCATGGATTCATCCCATGGTTTACTTTTGCATAGAGGGAAGCAACTGAGATCCACCAGTGATTTAAAAAAAAGAAAGAAAAGATTAGGCCCAGTGCCACTTACAATCAAGCCACACCAACTCAGAGTTTGTCATCAGACCTTTGAAGACATCAAACCTTCATCCTTTAGCAGGAAGTTTAGTTTCCCACTCTGGGAGAAAATGCACATTCTTCCCTATATCTGTGTCCACACACACATACACACACAAACACACACAGGAACCATAAATCAGCCATCACCATCAAAAATTGGAACAACCAGCTTAAAAACATTTTATTTCTGAGGGCCACAGCCTTTCCAACAGAGTCATATTACTAATACAGAAATTGCATGATCCAACCATGCTTGTGAAATTTTTTAAAAAAATCTCAGTTTACGACTCATACCTTGATACCCATATAGCTTTAATTCAGAGGACAATGCTACTTTTGCTTCCAGCACCATTCTATCAATTCCATGTTTAGATCTTGGAAATTCTATAACTGCCACTAGATGTTGTTTATCACTTCTTTTCCAATGGGCATTACTGAGGAAAGTGAAATTTCAAATATATGGCCTTTATTAATGTGAATATCTGTTTTCAATCAATATAGTAGCTTCAGTGTAAAGGGGCAAATGAAGTGTCACTGAGCCTGAACTCCACAGTTACGGTTTTCATCTTTCATTTAATCATGGAAAACTTGTGCCTTTAGAAGCTCAATTAGAGGTAGATTATGGTTTGTTTGTTTGTTTGTTTGTTTGTTTGTTTGAGGAATTTATATATTGCCTCACAGCTCACCTGATCCACTGAGGGGATACACAATGGATTAAAAACATTTAAAACAATAAATAAATACATACATAAATATAAAAACAAACCAAAAATGTTTCTTAAAATAATTTAAAACCAAACAATTAAAAACAGCGAAAGCAATTTCGAGGATCAAAACCCATGTAAAAAAAATACTGTTTTGACTTCCCACCAGACACTCAGAAGAGACAGAGCCAACCTTACTTCCCTTGTCAGGGAGTTCCACAGTCACGGTGTTGCTACAAAGGACCTTTGCAGACTGCTAGAAATAGTGCAAATTGAGTCCACTTTAACTGCCCTGGCTCAGTGCTAGGGAATCATGGGACTTGTTTTCAAAGATATTCAGCCTTTCCGAGAAGAAGTATGTACTGATGGGCAATGCTGTATGAATGCTTTTTCTGCCTGTTTGGCAGCTGGGGAAGTACATAAGAAGAGACGTAACTCAGTAGCAGTGTGAATTTTGCATGGGGAAGATCTCCAGCCCCTCACTATGAACAACCTCCATGATGAATCTTGCAGAAGCACTATTAGTCAATATAAACGCTGAGCCAGATGGACCAATCATTTGACTCACTATAAAGCACCTTACTATATAAGTGTGTCTGTGTGTCTGCGTGTGTCTGTGAATGGAAGAAAGGCAAGGTGATCAGAACGGCTTGTGATAAATTCTCCTAACCTTCCTACAACTTCTTTCACTGTTCCTTGTTGTCCAAGCTTTCTCCCTACAACCTTCACAAGCCCATAACAACTGACAATTCTTATTTTGTCAGTTGAAGTTTTGTTTATTCCACTCACTATTGTGGCATCACATTTGTGGTCTGAAAAGAGGGATAATTTTATTGAAATGGAAGGATAGGCGTGGCACACTAGCTGCTCCAAACCAGACCTGGTTGCCAGTACAAATAATAGTAGTGGAATGGACATCCTTGACCATCTGTCAATTGCTCAACTTATGGAGAGTGAATCTTTGTCTCCTTCAGATATTTTTAGAGCACCCACCCCCATTGTTTGTGGGTACATGCAGCTTGAAGGTCTGAACAATGGGACTGGTCTAGAATATGACCTCTTTGGCTGCACCCACACTGTAGAAATAATGCACTTTGACACCACTTTAACTGCCATGGCTCAGTGCTATGGAATTCTGGGAACTGTATTTTGTTGTGGAACCAGTACTCTCTGACAAAGAAAGCTAAATGTTTCACAAAAGTGCAATTCCCTGTATTCCATAGCATTGAGCCATGGCACTTAAAGTAGTTTCAAACTGCATCATTTCTATAATGTAGAATGCAGGCTTTGTTAAGTTTGCTAAACTTAGAGAGTGACAGTCCCAGGTAATAAACAATGAACTTCTTGGATGTGAAAATACACTGGGAGTGAGAGAAAGTCATCTGCTTGGATTCTCCCTATAATGTGCTTATAGGGGTCAGTCATTTTGAACTCTTGACACTTCACAATTTACCATTACATCACTGGAAGTAAGTGAGTTGTTGTTCAGTGCTTGAGCAAAACAACCCAAGAATGAACAGATATGAAGACTTATGGCTAAAATCCATATCCTTCATGGTTCTGATAAGGTAGTAAGAAAAACAAACTCTAAATAGTGGACCCAACAGTAACAGCAAATCAATGCTCTTCCAGTCAATCTATTGAAAGCAGCCTGCACAATTTAAGGAGATTATTGCATTAGCTTCACTGCTGGGATAGACTTGGGATGTAACTTTCTTAAGGCAGATCTTATTGCATTCACCCATCACTGAGCAGTATGCAGCCCATATGCAACCTGGGCTTCTCTCGCAGCTTTTCAAGATTGAGATTTTCCCATTCTTGAAAAGATGCAGGACAAGCCTGGTGAATGCGATAAGATCCACCTTAAGAAAGTTATATCCCGGGTATATCTCGGCAGTAAAGCTAATGCGATAATCTCCTAAAACACTTCCCAGTGCTTGAGAATCCAAAGAGGGTGATATGAAGTCCCAATGGGCCAAATTGTGCTTGCTCCCAGTATATTTGCAAAGGAATAAACCTCTCCCTGAGCTTGCCATTATAGGCATAAGACTCTGACAGAGAAGATCCATTTTATAAAGTCTTGTTATGCCCCCCTAGGCTCCTCATCCTCTGTCTGGCTATAAATTTTTAAATCAGTCTTAACACTGGGAGTTTGATGAAAGATGGCTCGAGAAATAGACTTTTAGTTGGATTGGAGCAGTGTGTCTCCAGTAAACAATGCAATATAGTTTGAGCAGGAAAGAATGTGACTCTGCTCCAGCGGATTCTACTGCAGCTGTGTGTGCTTGCTTAGAAAAGACAAGGTAAACAGCAACTGCCTCCAGAATCCTTTACTGAGAAGGTGTGAACAGCAAAACAGAGAGAAAAATGGAAAGCATATAAGCCTGCTTAATCAATTACCTTCAGAATTTTCAGAAAGGATAGATCTATAAGTCTGATCACCAAAAATGGAAATTGTCAAAAAGTGGAACTGTTGGAATTAAAAAATCATCCCAGATGCATTTTGGAAAAAAGCCTTCAGGTGGTCTCTAGAAGATTCAAAATGTTTATCTATGCAAGGTTTATTTAGTTGTTTTATTCCATATGTGCATATTGTTAGTTTTGAATAAAAAGTTTGATGAAACATGTTCAACTGGTTTTCTTTCTCGTGGTGTTGGAACCTATCCCTATTCTTTCTATGTTATTTCTGCCTCTGGTACTATTTTTTTTATGAAAGAAAATAAGGCCTAGGAACACATCTCCTTTGTTAACAGAGGTATGTCTGTATGCGTGACTTCTTCCAACTTTATGGTCGATGATGAAGCACAAACTGAAAAAATCCAGAGTACATGCAAATTATTTTCCAAAATTCACGCACTGAACTATTTTCTTCAAAAATACATTAAAATGTTTGCAATAGAACAGAGGCAAGAAATCTTGAAATAAGCATCTCATGAAAGGTATTCTGGCAAGTTTTTAGAACTGAGCTATTCAGCAGATGAGACAGGAAAGGGCAGGGTTGCCTCTTTTAAAAAATCTTGTTAGATTTGGTTTGCAACATAGAGAATTGGATTTGAAGTTGATTGTCTTTCCAAGGCACTGGGTTGTCTTGAAAAAGATTTAGCAGAAGAGCTAAGAGCCTCTCCTGTTCTGCAGTCAGTTTCACTTTGATCTACAAAAATCAGCTGGTACATACCTCAAAAGGCAACAAGGTTGTTTTAGAAAATGAATGTGAAACTGATTGCTATCCTGAAAGTCAAAAGAAGCTGCTTTTGACTACTTTTCATTCGGGTTAAGCACACTTTAACATCGATTTGTGTGAAAATCTTTTGTGAGTTTTAAATCCCATTTCTGCATTCCCCCCTGTGTGATAAGGTCCTAGATTGGCATCACCCAATATGGCAACTCATAGTATCACCCCCCCCATTGACCACCTCCTGTACCACACAACACAGAATCCTTAGTAATGTTTTTTGTGCTAATGTTACTCATAAATTGTAATTCCCACATATCACTGAATGTAATTACAATAGTTGTGACCTAGGACGTTATCACATGGGGAGTTGCGGGGAGAAAGTGGAAATAAACGCGACGAGCGGAAGACTTTAATTTATGGGATTTGTCCCATTCCACCTCGTCTGATAACTAAATTCGAATTTAAAAGGGGGTTAATTCGAACAAAAACCTGATCTTTTCAAATCCTCAAAAATCCTGAAAATGAAAAGATCAGGTTTTCGTTCGAATTAACCCCTTTTTAAATTCAAATTTAGTTATCAGACGGGGCGGAATGGGACAAATCCCATAAATTAAAGACTTTCGCTCATGCCCGTTTATTTCCACTTTCTCCCCGCAACTCCCCGTGTAACAACATCCCTAAACTAGCAAAATTAAATGCATATCTTTAAATTACAATATCATACAGCCTCAATGTATTTACATGTACATTGTTTCATGTGGTTAAAGTTAAAATTTGTTAAGATGTGATGTTTTTTAAGGAATTTGAAAATTATAACAAATATTTATTTTTTTTAAAAAAAATTAATTTAAACAACTATTTTCCTTTAAAAAATACCTGGGGTAAGAGAGAAAAAAGAATGAGCATGGTGAGAATTGAAGTGCAAGGAACAATGGAGGGCTGCATTGCCAGAGTAAGAGGTGAATTGAGGATGGGGGGTGGGAAAGAAGAATTCTTGATATGAGCCATAGAATGTAAGAAGACAGGGGGATGCACTGTGAGGGCCTGAGGTCAGAAAAGTTCAACAAACAAGATGGAGCACTGACATTATAGACGTTCAGCGAAGGAGAAGGGGCTCTGCAAGAGACAGAATATAAGCAGCCAGGCAGGTCACACTAAAAAGATGCAAAATCACATGGACGAAGGTATATGGAGAAGGAAGAGTTGAGCGAATGGAGACATGTAAGAACCAAAAGAGGTGCCTAATGCAAGGAAGCACTTGAGATGAGAGAGGGAGTAAGAGGAAAGGGAGAGTGAGCAGTGTGAGAGTCGAAATGACAAATGCATTGGGAGGACATGAGTTAGGGCAAGGGAGGGAAAAAGGGGAAGGGAGAGTGAATGGTGACAGTGGTAGAAGACAAGCAGCAAGGGAGCAATGCATTATGAGGGTGTGAGGTGAGGAGAGGGATGAAATGGAGAGAAGCAAGAATAAGCTATATTATCAAAGTGCAATAAGCAAGGGAGGGGTGCGTTGCAAGGGAGGAATTAGAAGGGAAGGAAGCGATGGCCATGGCAGAGAGCAAAAAGCAAGGGAGAGATAGATTGCAAGGAAGAAACATGAGGTGAGGGAGAGAGGAGGAAAGCAGAGAGAAAGAGAGAGAGAAGTGGTGTAGTAAAGAAGCAAGGGAGGCAAATATTATCAGGACTCAAGATGGTACAATAAGTGCGAGAGTTCAAGGGAAGCAGAGTGAGTTATACAAATGAAGGCATGCAAGAAGCAAGGGAGGCACTCCTGGCAAGAGCAAGGAGAGGGCAGGAATGAGAAGGAAGGAAGAGTGAATAGTAAAAGCCAGAAGAAAAGAAGAAAAGGAGGTGCATTGCAAGGGCCAGGCATGAGATAAAGAAGTGTGAGCATTAGAGTCCAAGAAGCAAGAGCAAACAGCCAAGCAGCATAGTTAAAGTAGCAAGAGAGGGACACAACATGAGGCTGGGGAGAAGGAGAAGTAAGAGCAGCAAAATGGAACATTCAAGGAAAATGGGTGCATTGGACTGTCAGAAGGCAAAGGCCGGAGTGGGTAGGAGGAAGGGAGGATGAGCAAAGCAAGTGGCCGAGTGAAAGCAAGGAAGGGACACTGTCAGCTTCAGAAGTGGACCTGTCATGAAATATGAGGGGATATGGTGATACAGAGATATTTTGACATGGGGAAATAGAAGGATAATGAAATAGTGATATAGAGAAACGAAGAAGAATTGAAAGGGAGGGTTGTAATCTGAATGAAATGCAAACTAGGGAACAGATGGGGCTATAACTGGGGCAATTGGTAACTTTATGACAAGACTTTGATGACCAAATGGGTGACAACTTTCTTCCGGGGTTAGATAGATTGATATGAGTGATGGAGAAAAGTGGAGAGTTTAAAGAGCCTTTTTATGTGCTCCAAAGGAGGGAGGGGTTGGAGGGGGGAAAGCCTTAAAGAGTTAATCTGGGGAAAACTCAGATCTGATACTACCAAGTCTGTGGTGCATCTCTGTCTAAATAATCCAGAATAAAGCTGTAGTATTTCTATCACTATCATCCTGTCCTGGTTCTTGAAGTTCGGATCTTTTAAACATGACAGACATATTGTAAGGACAGGAGGGAAGGCTAGGGCGAAAGAAGAAGGGAAGACAATGTGAGCTGTATCAGTAGAGGTGTGTAAGAAGCAAGGAGAGGGCACACTGCAAGGGTGTAAGGTGAGGCAAAGGAGGGAGTAGGAGGGAAAGAAGAGCGAACCATATGAATGGCAGTGGACAGAAAGCAAAGGAGGGGCACATTGGAAGCATACAATGTTAGGTGAGAAAGGGAGTGGGAGGGAAGGGAGAATGAGCAGTGTGGGCATCTAAGAAGCAATGGAGAAATGTAATGCAAAAACTTGAGGTAGTCAAGGGACTGCATAGGAGGGGCAGGGAGAATCTAGCAAGGGAAGGGAAGGAGGGATTGGAAGGTGACATGGTTCTTGGATTTAAGGAAGTGAAATAATCATCCCTAGGTACACAACACCACACTGCCTGTCCCCATCTTTCTGCCAGCACCAATGTCCTGGTACAAGTATCTCACTTATGAATGGTGACATGTGAGCTGTCCCCTTATGTTTGGCTGTATAAATATGTATGTAGACTGTGGATCAAGTTGTGATGGCCTGCTCCTCTTTCCCACTCTCCCTTGTCCTTTGAAGATGAGAAATGAAAGCAATCAGTGATTCAGACAGCTTTGCTTCAGGCAATCTGTCTGGTTTGTTTGTGTGTTTCATCAGGTGCCTGACCTCTTCATCTGATCAAATGTTTGTTTAATGCTTAAAGGATTTGCATTTTGCTTTAAAAGATGTTAAAAATATATTTTAAAAATATTTGAAGGGGAGAAATTTGGAGCTGTGATTAATGCAAAGGGAATACCAACCAGCACTGACTAGCCATGGTCCAAGAAGCTGTGAGATGAATACAACGGCTAGCCATACAGCCCTGCTCTGAGAAGTGAGGGAATTGGGTTGGGCAAAAGAAAAGTTCCCCTGGACTGAATCCAATTTGAACAAGGTTGCACATGTGTTTAGATGGTAGCAGGTCTTCTTTCACAGTGAGCACACACTAGAAACTATGGGCCTCTACAGACTGGCCCAAAGGGCCGGCCTGGAGGCAGAGATGGGGAGGGGCAGCTGCACGCTGGCTCTTAGGGCACCTTTTTGCCGCCCTTGAAAGGAGTGGCATTTTGCCGCTCTTTTCGGGGTGGCAAAAGGGAGGATCGGGGCTGCAGAGTGCGGCAGCAGAGGCCCTGATCCTCTACTTCCCAGGGTGGCCTAGAGCTGCTCATCTGCAGCCCCCCTAAGTCTTTCTGTCTTTTGCTCTTGGAAATATTAAAACTATACTCTTTGAGGCATAATTCAGTTGAATCTGTCCAGGCAAAATATGCACCTTAGTCCTGAGAAAATTTTTGTGTGTGTGGGGGGGGACTTCCTCTTCTCCATCCCTCCACTAATATCTGAAAGACTGACTTCACAATATTATATGAATCAGTAAAAACAAAGAAAAACAGAAATGATTTTGCTTCTACTCAGTTTGCTTTTTATGCTTCCATGTGGCTTTCAATCTGGCTTCTATTCAGCCCAACAGAGGGTGATTACCATCAGGGTCTCTGCCCAGGGCCAATACCATGCCATGTACGTTTGGTGAACAATCAGCAGAAATGTCAGCAAGTGCTGGGTGGGTGGTGGAGCTGTCTTTGGACATGTACAAAAGAGTTCTCGCCACCTGCCTGCCATCTTGCCACCTGTTTAATAAATAGATGGGATTTGAAAAATTAGCCCTAGACAGTGTCAATATCATAAATTCTTCAAACGACAGGAAGATAGGGCTAAATGTTTTGTTGTTTTTGTACATAGCTTGATAAGGTTATTTGGGACCACAAATACAAGAATTCTCCAGCAATATGTAGGTTTAGTCCAAAATTAAACTTTTCAAGCTCTGTTTTTGTTACCATAGGTCGGAGGAGCACATCAACTGACTGTATCAGGAATTATTGTTTCCTGCAAGGGCAGGTATCCTGGAGCTCCCAGGCCACACAAGCCTCCCTCTTAGAAACCCACAAACCTCCATCCCATCCCCAAAACATTTGGAAGAGCACTCTCAGGAGCCAATTTCTGCTTCACAACACTGTTTTGACCCCTCCAATCTGATAAAGAAAAAAAAATGCATACAAAAACAGCCACCAGTTCTTTTTTTCAGTTCTTTTTCAGAATGGTAGCTTCAGTCAGAGACCCTGCCATGTTCTCAAAGACAAAAAGGTGCTGAAGTGTCCCCTCCACTGACCTAATGTTATCTACAACAAAATGTTGTGGTGTTTTATCCACAAACAGGAAAGCTCCAGTTCAGCATCCCTGCCACCCTTCTCTAGGATATTCCATTCCATTCTCCTCACCCTTCACTTTTCCAATTTTCTTTTTCAACCAAAACTTAACATTCCACAGCTACTGAACATGCTCCTCCTTGAGAAAAGTGAATTAAGGAAACTCTACCTGTACCAGGGATGACAAGAATACTTGCATATTTTCTCAACCTCACTGAATAAGGCTAAACACATCAAGACATGCCTTTGAAAAAATGATCAGTCGCTAGTAAGATTTTTCCTATTCTGGCCGGTTTTATTTTTGGGGGTGGGTGGGGGAACCCAACCATTATTTGTACAAATATTGTGTATGTGTGTGCATGTGTGCACATGTGTGCACAAAGCCCTGCAGGGAATGCAAGAGAGTACCTCATAAGCAGAGTAATTAGTATGTGCAAGCAAAAGGTGAGCAAGAACCAATTCCCACTTATGCACAAGATGTAACAAGGGAATAAGGCAGGCATGGTCTTCTTTCTAAAACGTACGGAACAGGTTTCTTACAAATGCTAAAGAGTTGTATGATATCTCATGATGAGAAATTCCTTAATGTGATCTTCAGACATATGAGAGGGAGACAGAGAGAATGAATTCCAGACTGCAAAGTAGAAGATGAACAAATAGAAGTAACTGCAGACTAACTGATGCAGCAAAGACCAACAGTAAATGAAATGAATACATGGCATACCTAAACTCTTAAAGTTATATGGTGATTAGCAACTACTGAGTAAAGACATGCTTGCTTTGCTACCACTAACAAAAGCTTGCTACCACTAACAAAAACTCTGAACTTTTAAAGTTAGAAAACAGTCACTTGTTCAAAAGATTTTATTTTACAAATAAAGTTCTTTGGTGCAACAAATAATTATGAACTGCACAGAAACTCTTAATCTTGCCCTGTGTTAGAAAATGTTTAAAATTCTTTGCTTTTGTGTGGGAAAATATAATATGCAAACATTTACATTCCAGTGACATATACATAAAAACACTGGTGTTCATCCACACATGGAGGATACATTCATCTTGTTTCTTGGTGGTCCTGTTTTAGTGCCACTGTTGTTGTTGGTCACCTTCTGAGTTTACTGTGAGATGCATGAAACAAGGTCAAAATATTTCAGTACAAGTATCTTTGGATATATTCACACTGCACACTGATAGCAGTTTGAGATCTTATGGAATCCTGGGATTTGTAGTTTCTTGAGGTACAATGAATTATCCACTAGAGCACTCTAGTGCCAGTTTGCAAAGAACTCTCAACCACTGCAAAAAACCCTATAAATCCCAAGATTCCATAGAATGGAGCCAGGGCAGTTAAAGTGGTATCAAAGTGCTATAACTCTCTAGTGTTGATAGAACCTTATGTATTAACTGAATGCATAGCCATCTAGCTGTTCTTAAGGTTTTCCTTTTCCATTTCAATCATATACCTTTTAAAATTAAGTCCACAAGTCAGCTTGTGTGGGAAAGAGAGCCCCAATCATCAGATCAGAAACCACAGTACCATAAAATCTGCTTTTTACTACATAGTCCCAGCTTATTCCCGCTGCTCTACTGGATAAACTATTGGCTTTTGCTGAAGGGCAGCACTTATGGCTGCCAAGCTCTTCGTGGTTATCAGGAGAGTCGAGCTGAAAATTAATAATGTGAGGCTATTGCACTTTGAGGCAAAGAAATCCAGTGCCATTGAGACTGGCCATATCAGACTCATATGGTTGGATAAGAGTGAAGTATAGTTTGGCAAATGGAGACAATGAGTTTGGACAGTAATGTTGCCAACTGACTAGGGAAAAATAGTCTACCCTGTTCCTGTCCTTTAGCAATCATTGCACATGTATACATGTGCAGATGATATTCCCCCACAGCAGTTATCACCTTATAATGTCTAAACATCAAACTGCTGTTAAAGGCAGAGTGAAGATGTTTGGCAGAAAAATTGGCAAGTTGGCAGGAAACAGCAAACTGGAAGTGTTATTTTGAGTAGGGGTAAAAAAAAATAACAACTAGTACTCATGTGCAAAATGATTCTGGCTAAATAGAAGGTTATTTGGCTGGATTTCTTTTTTAAAAATTTAAAACAATTTTAAAGGACTTTTAAAAATCATTTACAGTCATCCCTGCTATTTTGCAGACTTCCTGTCCATGGTCTTGAATTTCTGTGGATGGGAAGCCAGGAGGGAAATAATGGCACGTGTGTCTAACGTATGCACGCAGGGCCGCATGCGGGAGCACATGCCCATTCAAGTCAATGGGGCTTGAATATTTGTGTTTTTTCATTGGGGGGGGGCTCTGGAACGGATTCCCTGCAAAAATGGAGGGACAACTGTATTAGTAGGAATCATAAATATATTAAACAGTTAACACATCTGTTTTTCAGGCATTTGAGTCATGACTTTTTTGTTAAAATATCTGTACACTGCTTTATAGCCAAATATTTCAGGACCATTTTTGTAAAGCTGTTTACAAAATTTAAAACAATATAGAAACAATCCTGAAAAATCCCTTTTTCTTGAAGGCATCAGCACTATTAGTAGCCCAAGGCTACAGGCTAAATAACATGTCCTTACCTTGATCCCAGTCCTGTTGGAACACACAACGTTCCTCTTCTTCCAGTGTGAAAACACTTCTTTTCAATGCCTGAGGGTTTTAAGTGATTTTTTTAAAAATCTATTTATTCTGCTATTTTTTTGGGGGGGGGGAGGGGAAGAACTGTTGTTTTTTAATGTGTGGTTTGGTCCTTGATTTGGGATTGTGGTGGAATCAGCAGTGGAGGGAGGGTGGGGACAGGTTGGTTGGTGGTCACCTAGGTCAGATGGTCACCTGTCACCTGAGCATTCCTGCCACAGAAGGGTAGCTCCTTTATTTGTATAGGTATCCAGGAAATGTGGTACTGCCTTTTTTATTTTTTATTTATTTTGATTTGGTGTTTGTATGCACGCATTCCATATTGGCCTTTTAGCTCTCCTTTCTCTTCAGGCTTCGTTTTATAGAAGTGCAGATGGGCAATCAGAACAAAGCATAAACATAAGTGAAACTATATACATAAGTAAATATGAGGTGGAGGAGGAGGTTTATTTATAACACCCTTTTCACCAAAAGGTAGTACATCAGAACATATACAATCAAAAACAGATGATAAAACACAACACTATAAAATGCTAAAATACTAAAATAATATACTGTGGGGGGGGGGAGGAGATGAGAGGGGGGGATGCAGAAATTGGTTAAAGGAATGGAATCCAGAATACTGATAATCTCAGCTTTATTTCATTTTGTACAGCAGGCATCTGTCCCGTGTGAACTGTGTGAGCAATTCTAACTAAGGGCCTTTGCAGACTGCCAGAAATAGTGCAAATTGAGTCCACTTTTAGGGTTAGGATTAGGGAATCATGGGAACTGTATTTTATTGTGGCACCAGAGCTCTCTGACAGAGAAGGCTCAATGTCTCAGAAAAAACCAATTCCCATGATTCCCTAGCACTAACCCTAACCCTTAAAGTGGACTCAATTTGCACTATTTCTGGCAGTCTGCAAAGGCCCACTATTACCCTAAAAACAAAATCCTTATCAGTTGCTTCCCATATGTGCTTGTGCTGAAAGAATTCCCCCCCTCAAAACCCACACCTGCTGTGGTGTGTGACCAGGCATAAACCAATATGACAATCATGCACACAGAGAAGAAACATCCCCTTGCACCAATGTGGCTACACAATCGGGGGGGTGTGTTTCCTGTGTGGCTTTCCAAACTGATTTCAGTGTGGATTAAAATAGGTGTGTATGACAGTAAAGGGGTCAAACCGAGGTAGGGATACTACACAGTTGGGATACAGCCCTTGTATAGATTTAGCCCAACACAGCGTGGTGCATGATGTGAAACAAGATGGTGCCTCCCTCCCACTCCACAGTTCCATCTACAGAGCGCTGCTATGCTGACCATTGAAACTTACTTCAAGATGGTGATTGGGTAGCAGCTCTCCTTTCACCTGAAGACAGGTGTAGCTAGGAACCATTATTGATCAACTATGAATGACTTCTCAGTAATTATTTCCCCCAATTCCTAAAGCAGGGCCGAGGGACTTCAGCTCCCAGAATCCCAGGAGCTATTGCCCAACATGGGACTATTGGCCAACATGGCTGAGGCTTCTGGGAGCTGAAGTCCCTCGGCCCTTAAAGGGGAAAAATTGCCTACCCCTGTCCTATGAAGATTATTGCATGAGATTTTCCTGTTCTTGAAAAGGTGCCAGAGAAGCCTGGGTTGCATATGGGCTGCCTGCTGCCCGGGCATGGGGCAATGTGGTAAGATCCGTTGTAGAGTGATACAAACTGCATGTAACCCACACCTGTTTTCCCATGTGATAACTTTCTATAACACATCACAGTTGTAATATAACAAGGGATAACATCACTCCTTTTGTGGTGTTAACTCTGTTTTAGTGACTTTACAGTCATGGAGGGGTTGGGCCTTAACTTAGCTGTTTTGATAACCTAGTCAAGAAGCTTGTAGTAGTCTGATGTTGCTGTTTTGTAGTAACTAAAATGTAATTATGACATAAAGTGTTTCCAGCAGATACAAGATTTGAACTGTAACTTGCTAAATGAAGACTGGATCTATCATAGGGTGTTCTCCTCAAGCAGTAGATTTTGAGTGTCATGAAAGTGCAGTCAATTTGTATTTATTTTGTGATCTTTACTGCCAGAGAAGGGGAGGTGTGCTTGTGAGATTTCCTACCTCATCTAACATATGAGCTTGGCTGGCTTTGAGTGCACTGCCTCTGGACATGGATGTTCAAGCAGCAAACAATCTTGGAATGGCCCTTCACACTTCAGATGGCCTAAGGCACATCCATAAAGATTGCTGTCAATACAGTCTCTCTGGAGCCCCCAACTTCAACTTGATTAGCAAACCTGTATATCAACATCAACACACAGCTGCATGTGAAAAGCAAAGGAGGCCTTGTTAGTGTCCCACATAGAAAATGACAACCAACCAAATGCTGGGGCATCTTGGCTTTTTTCCATTCTTAGAAACTAATTACTCTCAGGCTGGAGAACTCTTCACCTAACTTCCCAGAGTTCACCTTCTGATTAAGCTAACCAGAAGCTGCTGGTGTGGTGTGTCAAATCAGTTTGAGCTCCTTTTCCATCCCTGCTTGCAGGTGCAATGATTCTCTTGCTTCAAAGTTGTTCTTGCTCTGGAAGACACAGCTGGAGCTGCTTCATTTGACCCTATATTCATGGGAAGCCAGAGAGTGCCTCCATGGAGATATGGCTTCTTCTCTTTGATTTCATTGTGTGAGACTAGGACATAATTCAGGTATGGGTGAGTTCTTAAATGAAAGACCAAGAGAGACTACAGCTAAAACCAAAATTTATATTTCGTCATAATTTCTCCCCATCAATGTATAAACTAGGTATGTCAATTGATAAAGGATTTTTATAACCGATTAAACACCTATGAATTAGTAATTTTTAATAACAAACTTGTATTGCCTTCAGACTGCAGATCTCTGTGAGATACTGACAGAAGTCAGTTAAAGACAGTTTATGATTTAATGGCCAAAAAAGCTACTAGCTGTTGTTAGAATGAAAAGCATCAATCACACCCCTTTTAAATAAAGCATTGCAATACTATAAAAGAATCAACAAGTCTGTTTTAAGATTAGAGCTTACCGATTAAATTTTCTTCTCATGGTTAGAATCATCACTCCTCTCCAAACAGTAAGCTAAAGCTGTAGTTCACCCTTTCCTAACTACAGATCTTATTTTCCCAGCTGCAGATCATGGGATCTAGGTTTGGGAAGCTGTTGTGTAGCTTGGAATGTTGTTATTACTTTAAAAAAAAAAACACAACAACCCCAAACCCTAAGGCCCTGTCTGTACAGGGCAAGTAAAATGGCTTCCCTTATCCTCTTGGCAGGGAGACCAGACGATGCACAGCCCAAACCCTAGTTCTGGTGTGACAGACCTGATGATGCCTGGCCTATTCAGCATGAGAACCGGGGTTTATCTTCCTTGAAATGAATTTTTAAAATCTTACCAGTTGGTCTGGATCTTTTCAAAAGATCTGGAATCCTCTGTTCCCACACGGTGGATGCTTGAAATGCATCCCACTCTGCCATGCAGCCCATCCATGGCTGCCATCAGTCATTTGCTCTGAAGTCAGAGTGAGGTGCCCAGCCATATGATTGAGGCTGGGCATCTTGTTCCAACCTCAGAGTGAAGTGACAAATGGTGGCAGTGGATGCACCAGAAGGCTCAGCGGGACGTGCATGTGATCAGCATCTGAATGGAGAGCCTTTGAAACAGGGAAGGGTCGGGGCAGCTCTGGGGCCAGGATACTCTGGGCTGCCCTGTGCCAATGCAGACAGAACCAATGACATTACTCTTTATCATTACTCTGGGGTTAATTGTAGGACAGTGATGAATGGTGAAATCAAATTAACATTAGATTTCACTACTAATGGATGGCTAACATATTAGCCAAGATCTTTGCATCTCTCTAGCACAGTATGATACAACGGGCGCTTGATATCCATGGGGGATCTGTTTCAGATCCCCCCGCAGATACCAAAATTCACGGATGCTCAAGTCCCATTGTCATCAATTGTGGTGTGGCCACACAGCCATGCCACCACTGGGGACAATGGCACTTTGCCTCCCCAGCAACCCAAAGCCTGCCATGATGTTCTTACTGTGGCAGGGGGCTGCCTCCTCCACCACCTCTTTCGACTCTTCCTAGGAATAGGAGGGAGGAGAAAGGAGGACAAGAGGAGTACAGGGCATGGCAGGTGTAGCGGGAATACAGGAGGAGAAGGAAGGAAGGAAGGAAGGAAGGAAGGAAGGAAGGAAGGAAGGAAGGAAGAGGAAGGGCAGGGGGGAAGTGGTGGCAGGAACCCAGGATGGGTTCCAAAACATGCTCCATTTGGAGCAGGACTAAGTAGCATGGATTTATATCTATATGGGTGTTTTTGGATGAGGGTGACCAGACTTGATCCTCTCTTTCCTGGACCTAGCCTCCCTTTCAGCCTCCTGTCCAGGAGGGATTCCAAAACATCCTCCATTTTGAGCAGGGCTGAGAAGCGTGGATTTATTTTAGATCTAGATGGGTGTTTTTAGCTCAGGGTGACCAGATTTTGACCCTCCTCCTTTACAGGATCTGCCCTGTATTTCAACCTCCTGTCCAGGAGAGATTCCAAAAGTTCCTCCATTTTGAGCAGGGCTGAGAAGAATGCATTTAATATTTATATGATTGCCTTTTTTGTTTTGAGCTTTTATTTGGTCAAGTCCTCCATGTTTTCCTTGCGTGTCCGCCCCCAAGTCCTCCCCAGAAGTTCAGCCTCCAGAAGTTCCACCCCCAGAGATCCCTGAGTTTGGGCACTTGGTCTCTGAAAGGTTCATCATCACTGACATAGGGAATGAGAGGCAAAGCCAAAAAGCATGATACTGATATCCCTCCACATGCTCAACATGGAATAAATATTTTTGCCAAGAGTTGAAATCAGTAGGATGAATGATTAACTTAACCCTAACTGATTTCACAGAGCCTGGACATGATTGAGTCTCTCTGGGTTAGAGTGAGACTATATATTTATCAAAACTTACATCAATCTAGTATTTCCTGACCAGTTAGGATACTAATGTGTATCTTCCTCTATTAAAAATAGCACACATTCATTCTGTCATATGTGTGTGATTTATAGATAGGGGTGATTTACATATGTGTATATTTGTTTGAGATCCAAGACACTAAAATCTCAATTGCCTAGAGTGAAATAGAAACAAGTGGAGGAAGTTTAGAATGTATTTTAAACACTGTTCTTCAAGTTTCTTTCCACCTGCTGTTGTGTCCTATGAATGGATTTATGGCTTTCTGTTTATTCCAAAAGCATTTGAAAGATATGTTCTTGTTAAAACAGGCTTTGGAGAATTTGATACCTTGATGGTTTGTTTTAAGAAAACAAATTTTCATCCGCCCCTCTCTTCCCCCCTCTCTAATAAGAGTACCACATAAATCTCTTTTAATAATAATAATAATAATAATAAAATTTATTTATATATCACCCAATGGTTGCCCAATCCGTGCGGTTTACAACATAAAACAATTACAGTAAAAACCTATCCCTCCCCCCCTTAAAACAGTATTAAACAACAACATAGTTAAAATCCTAGTAACAATTAAATGAATGAAAAAAAATCATAACAATTAAAATAATAACCCCTGACACATCACCCCATTATTACTCTGCAAGGGAAGAAGTGAGAAGAAGTGAGGTTACCATACTGCCAGTTTTTCTGGGTTTTATCCAGAGTATATGCATGCAGCATGGTGCCTGTTGATATGTATTCCAAGCTTTAATTTTTTAAAATAAGTAAATCTCTAGCCCTTGTAGGAGCAGAAGCCAAGAGAAAGAAGTGCAAGAAGAAAGTGAGGGAAGCACATTGCAAGGTACAAGATGAGGGCAACAAGAAGTAGGAGAGAAGAGAGAATGGACGTTTTCACACGGGCTTTTGGAGGACGCTAGCCGGCCTCCGTCCGGCCCCACTCCAGCAAAATGTCAAATGTTTCATACGACGTCGCAGCAAGCCCCGCTCCTTCCGGTGCCATCCCTGGCGCTAGCCGGCGTCAGTCCGGGGCTTGCTGCGCGTGTTCACATGATGTCGCAGCAAGCCCCGCCCCCTTTAGCTCTAACTCCGGCATCAGTGCCGGAGTTGTAATTCCTTTTTTTTAAAAGGAATTAGGTCGCTGCCGCCGGAGCCATTCCGGAGTGAGCGGAAGGCTCCGTTCCGGAATGGCTCCAGGCGGATTTGGACGTTTGTGTATGAAAACGTCCAATGAGTAGTGTTAGCAGTGCATTTCTCTCCCCCCCATTTATTTATCATTTGCATATTCAAACAACACAAATAAATAAGTCACAATATCACAACCAAACAACAATGACAATTACACTAACAATAACAATGGAATGACTTCCTAACTTCTACTCCTTGGATATATCTGCTGATACAATTATGTATAATTACTTTTACTAAAAAAGAATTAAATCTATAGCCTTCTATCTTATCCTTAGTTTCCCCCTGTTAGCTTTAGATTACATTTTGAGTCCATCAAGACTGCAGAAATAATCTGGGTTGACACCGCTTTAACTGTCATGGCTCAGTGCTATAGAATTCTGGGAACTCCCAGAATTCCATCTCATTGAGCCATGGTAGTCAAAAGGGTGTCAAACCACATTATTTCTGTAGTGTGGATGCAGCCTTAGAATTCCCACTTAATGTTTTTATTATGTTTATTTCTGTGATCTTATTCCTAATCCTTTATTCCTTGTGTTGCTATAAGACCCCAGTGTTAAAATATTTGATTTAGTAGTGTATGTATAAGCAGATAGGTAGAAAAATGAACATAAGGAGGGGATATTTTCCCAGGAAAGGGGGATTTGGCCACAGTAACCCATGTCTTAATTTACTCTTGATTTGACTACTGTGATGCATTCTACAAGGAGCTGACCTTGAAGAGTGTTCAGAAGCCACAACTAGTGCAAATTTCATGACTAGACTGCTTTAGAGCTGTACTAATCAAACTGGTGGTCTGTGGACCAGGACCAGTCCATGTGCCATCAGTTGCCAGTCCCTTACATCTGCACAAAAAAGAAAAAAATATTATTATATGACACAACTATAATGTTAATCCCTGGCACAATATTTATAATTTGAATGAAACAAAACTTGAGCACCAGCAACAGCTACAATAAAATTTGTTTTACTGCAAGTCCTATGCAAACTTGGGTTAAAACAAACATTTGTCTAAAACAGCCAAAAAAAAAAAAAGTTGGTCCAACACTTACACAAAAATGTTTGGGATGTCAGCCTAATTCTGATATCAGATTTGTTCAAAATTGGCTCATAAGTGTGTATTGTAGGGTTAAAAATTCAGACATCCAAAACATTTATCTGGGAGGCATCAGAAGTATCAGGTCCACAACCTTACTATGATCTTCATTTGTTCTCACTGGATAGCACACCAAGTTTGGTGACTGTGATCTAACTTGTGGATTTGCTTGGACAAACACTTTAGATCCTGAACAGTTTTACCCTGGTCTGTTCATTTAATATATTGTTTTATTCCTTTAATATAATTCATTTACTAAGTATTACAGCCCATAATATTACTTAGGCAATTTCTAAGGCTAAAAGCCTCAGAGATATACCAGTGTGACTGATGTGTGTTTGCCTTTGTAGTCCAAATGGAATGTGGGCATCCAGATATACTTCCTGAATTCTTTCTGTGTAATGAGCAGTTCTGGATACAGTGTGAGAATCTGCAGGCAGATGGTTGTTTTTGTGTGCCAGTTTCCCTTTCCTGAATGCACACTTTTGTTTTTCAGCTGTTTTTCCTGCATTCTCAAGTTTTGCCTGCAAGTAGGCCTCAAAACAACAAACAAACAAACCCAGAAATCAGGAAAGTCCTGTTATACTCTAAGCAAGCAAAAACAGAAGAGACAGAGAAGTTACTGCAGGTTAGCTATGTATTGCAAACTCTCAATTCAAACCTGTGACCAGCAATGTCCCCAACACTTCATGCATAGTGAAATGATGAAATGGAACCACTTCTATGGCACCCAGCAAAGCTAGTTATTACCTTGAATTACCTTGAATAACACCATTGATTGATGATGCTTCAGTGTGCTTTCATTTATCCATTTATCCTGTTTTCCCCAGAGTTGGGACTTAAAGTGTCTTGAAGCAAGCCTGAAATATTCCCTGATTGAAACAGATAAAAAGAGGTTCTTAAACACAAAATCAAAAGGTGCTAATGTTAAAAGTAGAAAAATTACAATATATAAACTTTGTATAATTGAAAAGTAATTTAAAATTATATCAATAAAAAAGCACAGCAGCAATCCATGAAAATCCCATCCTCAGATCTTTGCGTCCTCAGATCTTTGCCTGTCAGAGGAAGGAGAGTAGGGTGGGAGTCCATTTAGCTTTCCTTGAAATGGAGTTCCACAACATGAGAGCAGTCACTAAGAAGTCTATCTCTCAACTAGCCAGCAAATGTGCTGGCGAGGATGATGGAACAGAAAAAGGCCTCCCCTTTATGATCTCAGAAGCTGGCCATAGCTTGAACCTAAAGTGTATTCCAATCCCTTTCTCCAAACATTAATTTTGAAACAATGCTACCAGGAATTCTACCAGGACAGAGGACAAGAACATTATAAATGTTAAAACCAGAAGTGTGTTGCACAACAACAACAACAGTGGGAAGGAAAGGTTCAGTTTTATTTTCAATACAATCACATATAACTGAGATCGGGATTTCAAAGGGTTTTGAATTAACATGAAAAAAAAAAGAAGCTTATTGCCAATATACAGTTATATAGGCACAACTATGCTACAGGCAATTTCCCTTTTCTGCTGTATTTGCAGCTTCTCTTGCTTTTAATGAATGACTGTTGCTTGTGTCCTTTACAAGAAGAATTTCTCTCAGGAGAAATAACTGGTCTTTTGATTTTTTGTCACAAGATTCAACGGAAACCATCTATGTCTTTAGAAGACTCTTCCACTGGGCATTCATATCAGCTGAGGTAATCATTTCTAAATACAGCCAAGAGCATAAATCAGCCTAAAGATTAAAAAAGAAGGTTCATTGGAGGTTCAATATCTCCAGTGTAGAAAATTCTGTTCAGATTTCCTATAAGATTATGAACTATCTCAAAAAGTCAAATGCTATAATCAATATGGACCAAGTCTGCTTCTAGGCTTCCCATGTTGCTTATCAGCTCTTAAACAGCAATAACAATTTCATTCGAATACATGGATGCTCCCTGCTTTTGTGAAAATAAAATATATTTTTCTTCAATTTCCTTCCATTTACTTTGAAAATTGTCTTTCTTATTTTCTTATGTCAAATTATATCTTATGCCAAATCCCCTCTGATGAAACTTGCCAAGAAAACCTTAGGGTTTCCATAAGTTGGAAACAACTTGAAGGTACACAACAACAAACATCCTCTGAAGCTGAGAGAATGTGATTTGCCCAAGGCCGCCCAGTGGGTTTCCACCTAGGATTAGAATCCTGTTCCCGAGAGTCATGGGCTGCATCCGCACTGCAGAAATAATCCAGCTTGACACCACTTTAACTGTCACAGCTCAAGACTATGGAATTCTGGGAATGTAGTTTGCTGTGGCACCAGAGCTGGATTCAAATCCCTGCTCAGCCATGGAAGCCCACTGGGTGACCCTGGACAAGTCACACTCTCTGAGCCTCAGAGAAAGGCAAAGGCAAACCTACTCTGAACAGCTCTAGGCAAGAAAACCAAGTAATGGAGTTGGCATACCGTAAGTTGGAAATGATTTGAAGGCACACAACAACATATTAATTAGCCATTGTTTCACTCAAAAAAAAAAAGTGTGGAGTGGTATGGGATGCTACCGTACATATTAAATAACTTATAATCAAGCATACATGGTCAGGACTGCACAGCTTCATTTACTTAAGGGCAAAGGAAATGACACAACATGAATTTAACACAAAGAATCTTGGAGAATTCTGCTATTTCTTGACACAAGCCTATCCTTATCTGGCAAAGCAAGCTGTGGGAGTCCTGATCCTGTTGCTACTATGTACTTTTGTGAGTCACAATTTTCATCTTTTTTTTTTTATCATAAAAGCAAAAAGTCAAAAGTGATTGAATATCAAAAATGAGATAATTTCAAATTCTGATTCAAGCCAAACAATACCAGTCTTCTTACTGAAATTGCAGTAGAATTAGATTTAATGTTCATTAAATTTGCATAATTTGCTTTACAATATTCTTTTGGAAGTGGACATTAATTTTTATAAGTTAAAACCAGTGGGAGAGTGATATAATTCTGTGGAAAGTTTTTTCCTCCTGACAATGCAGTAAAACAAAATTATGCATTTGTGTGTGTATATGTTTACGTTGGGGTGAGGGGCAGGGCAAAGAATCCCTAGATTTCATTAGATTCTCAAAGAATCTCAAAGAGGCATGTACTTCAAAAAAGGTTAAGAATCATTGGCCTATGTATAGGATACCGTCTTGGAAAGGGGAAATAATAATAATAATAATAATTTTTATTTAATATCCCGCCCCTCTGAGAGCAATCGGGGTGGCTTACATCATAAAATCATCACACAACAGTGTGATGAAATGGTGGGGAACCTGTAAGCAACAATGTAATGGTGTATTTTTGAAATGTGGGAGGGAGGTGGAGAGAAACAGAGAACATATAAAGTCAAATGTCCAGACATAAATATATTTGGACACATTATTAATTTTGTTTTTCTGTACATCATTTAGGATTCCCATAATTGTGTTTCTACATTTGACTTGTGTTCTTCCTCAATAAAAGCAGTTTTGTTTTCTTTTTCCTTGACTCCCCAATATGCATGTCAGGTGAAATTAATCCTGAGCTAAATTGTGTTTTTTTACCTCCTGCTGTAATTTAATCAAATTATTAGAAATTCTAGGGATGGGCTTTTCTGTATAAGATTTCAGGTGACTGTTGTTATTCATTGTCTAATTTGGTTAAGTCTGAATAAAACCTTTTTATATGAAGCATGTGCTTTATATTCTTATCTAAAGCCTCCACTATGACAAAATCCTCTGAAGTAAGTTTTCATGGCATCCCATAGCGAATTCTGCATCTTCAAGGTCAATCATTTTTTAGGAATTCTGATATTCCTTCTCTCACATTTAGTAAGAACTTGTAGCAGCTCTAATCAAAGTTTAACTTTGATTGAATAATTGACCTATCTTCTAAAGGCTGCACTCTCTTCACTGGACAGATGCACAGTTGGGTCTTAGATTCATCTTTGTCAAGTAGTCTCTAAGACAAGAAGCACCCACTATTGCCTCTGGCTTATAAGGTCTCTAAAGCTCAGGATAAATTGTTTGAAGGGCTGCTTTATTCCATATGGATGGCCTCAATCTTTAAATTTGCAGAGTGTATTCTGTTTACCATACTGTAATCTGATGAGTTCCCTTGATTGTGATGCAAAGGAAGGACTTCTCTGTTGTGGCACCCACA
Organism: Phrynosoma blainvillii; assembly: GCA_026167975.1. Taxonomy (NCBI): domain Eukaryota; kingdom Metazoa; phylum Chordata; class Lepidosauria; order Squamata; family Phrynosomatidae; genus Phrynosoma; species Phrynosoma blainvillii. Next base: position 1,454,667 of record JANUYF010000001.1, on the reverse strand, counting down.
TAAATTGTCTCCCCAGTGAGATTAGATGCATTCCCAGTTGTTGGGTATTTCCATTGGCATCCAAAGACCAATCTGTTTCCCCAGGCACTATTCTGATTATTTTGCTGATTGTTAACATTGCTGGCTATTAACATATTAGCATCACTATAAAATGAAGAAAAATCGTTGTTATCCTGTCCTAACTACCCAACACAACACGTTAGAACTAGTAAAACATTTCATCTAAGTTTTGCACTCAGAAGTCACCAGCACCTGCATTATAGACCTCTCCTACCAAACTCTGCCTCAATCATTTTGAGTTTTCTACTAGCAAAGGTATAGAAACAAATATCAGTGTGGGATTTTTTGAGGTGACAAAGCTTTGCATATCTTGTGGGGAGCACAGCTAGAAGAGCTTAATCACTTACCATGATATGAGATACCATGTCATCATGAATAGAATGGGGTGACTCATCTTATTGGCTGAAAAGCAAATATCATTAATATTAGATTAAGAGTACCTCAAGAGATGAGCCATGGTTGTGCAATTGTTTATTGTAAAGGACATGCCCAGTTGTGAGTTTAACCCACTATCACTTTGGAAAGAAGAGAGGTAAGACTGGAACTTTGACAAAGAAAAATAAAAAGTTAAAATTGACTTAAGACAAGACTAAACTGCAGTATTAACATCCACTACAAACTGAGGCAACCTCACTTTTCTTTAACATGAAAGAGGAGGTTCAATTTTTTATATATAAGTTCTGCAATATATGAGGACATTCCTGCACTTCAGACCAAACAAGCGCAGAATCCTGAAAATGCCATCTTAATGAACAAATTTAATGCATCAACTAAAACTATTGGGGGTTCTGCAACTCAAGCATGCTGTGTCTTCTAGGAACATAGATGCATGTCTATGATAGTTTATTGTTTATGTCCCCTCATTTCCTCCTTCTTTAAGAGCACACTCTTCTTTGTCTCTGGAGGGATCACCATTACTTTCTCCTTCTCCTTTGTCCAGAGCAGCATGACTTCCTAGCATGCTGATAAGAAACTTTCTTTTCAAGAATGTAGACTATTTTTTCTACCTAATTTTCTTTGCAACATAAAGCTTTACCTGTGTATGAAAATGCACATGATCTTGTAAGTAAATTTACCTTTTTATATTACTCCAACTAAGGATTTTGTCTTAGTTCTTCATGGGAAGACACATGGGGGATGGGAGAATAAGAAGGGACTAGTTTGCTTTCCTGCTCATGCACTTTCTGCTGTTCACTTTGTTGGTGAGATTAAATCAATCTCTTCTATTTTCCTGAGCTTTCCAACAAATCTCAAGAAAAATTCCATCAAAAACAGTGAAACATATAGCCATACCCTCCAACATTTCACAAATGAAAAGCAGGACATGTGTGGCCAAGCAACATCAATATCAGAGTGTGATCCAAATGGCAAAAGTTGTTAATGAGGAAGAACAGACAAGTTCACTGGGATTCAGTGCCTTTGCAGGGGTGGGGGTCCGATTAAGATGGCCCACCCCAGGAGTCTTATGGATCTGGATGGATTCCTGATGTCGCTTGAGGAGTTTCTTGTTGCCTTGGCACATAATCCTGTCAAAGCCCTGGCTGATCTCTGGAAAAGGGAAATGGCCAAGGCAGTGGACATGATTGCCCCTAAGCATCCCCTCCCATGAAGTGGAGCCAAACATGCTCCCTGGTTCACTAGGGAGCTGGCAGTGATGAAACGAGTGGGATGGAGACTAGAGTGACGATGGTGGAAGATTCGAAGTGAGTCTGACCCAACACAGGCCAGAGTTCATTGGAAAGCCTATGGACGTTATCACACGTGGGCCAGTTTCATTGTTAAAGAGATAATAAAGTGGAAATGAAGCATCCCGAAAAGAAAGTGAAAATAGAGCTTAATTACGCAAAAGCTTTTCACACATAATTACAGTAATAACGGAATTAAGTTAAAAGCGAAAAAAAGACATTTTAAACTTTCATACACAAGTGAAAAGAACCCATACATGTACTGGAAATAGGTGGAAACCCTAACCGGGTTAGGACCTGTGCAGGAGGACATGACCCCAAATGGAGGACAGTGACATTTCCTCCTGGGAAATGCAGGACTCGCCCTGGAAAAGGAGGAGTCTTGTCACGAAACACACCTATTTCCAGTACATGTATGGGTTCTTTTCACTTGTGTATGAAAGTTTAAAATGTCTTTTTTTCGCTTTTAACTTAATTCCGTTATTACTGTAATTATGTGTGAAAAGCTTTTGTGTAATTAAGCTCTATTTTCACTTTCTTTTTGGGACCTCTCAAGAGAGCAGAGGAGGAGGAGGAGGAGGAAGAGGAGGCTGGAAAGGCAAGGCAAGGGAGGGATTGAGAGGGGGAAACTGGAGGTAGCTCCCATGCCCCCCATAAGCCTTTCCCTTTGTAGGACCTGCAGGGCAGAACTTCATGGTGAGATGGAGCTCCAAGTTTCTCCACAAGCACACCCCACACTTGCACCCACATCCAGCCACAGCTGCTGTGACGGAAGCCTTCTTTCTCCTCTATCCCAAATGCCAAACTTCTCCTCTGTCCCAAACTTTTTTCTCCTGGGCTGCCTTCCCTTCCCTTCCCTTCCCTTCCCTTCCCTTCCCTTCCCTTCCCTTCCCTTCCCTTCCCTTCCCTTCCCTTCCCTTCCCTTCCCTTCCCTACCCTTCCCTACCCTTCCCTGGCACTGAGAAGGAGCCCAGGACTTTCCCTCCCTGGAGGCCCCTCCTCCTCCTCCTCTTGGCCCTCCTCCAGGTTTTAAAAGAGAATTGTCCGTGCGTATTTGCTATTCACATTACAGTAAATGCGAAATTACTGTAATTTTGCAAATGCATTTCCTCTAAACTCCCGAAATTAAAAAGATCTCGGATAATACCAGTTTCTGTCCAGTTTCTGTGTGACGTCGTGTGAAATCGTGAGGCACAAATTCAGTTTTTGTTTGGGATTTGTGTGGATTAACCAACAGATTTCCCCCGTGTGATAACGTCCTATGCTGTGGTGATGGTGGCAGTGAAGAAATTATTCTTCTCCTCTACCATTGTATCTGCACAGTGTCGTCCAGGAGAGCTGTTTTGAGTGGTCAGAGGCCTTTTAAATTCTGGCCCCCAAGAAGGAAACAAAGAGCACTCAACAGCTTGCTGTGAAGAATTTGCAAGGCACTTTACAGACAAAATTGCATGGATCCACTCCCCGCTTGGATGTAGTTGAGACAGGTCCAGTGGATATAACCTTGGCACCTGCTTGTGCAGCCTGAGGATGTGGACAGGATCCTTGGAGAAGGGAGGACCAACACATGCATACGGATCCTTGCCCTTCCTGGCTTCTGAAAGCAGCTAAAGGGGAACTGGCCAAGTGGATAAGGGGAGTGGTAAATGCCTCACTGCAGCAAGGTAGATTTCCATCCTGCCTAAAGGAGACTGTGGTGAGGCCATTACTGAAAAAGACCTCCCTAGATCCCCCTCCCCCCATTCTGGATAACTATCAGCCAATCTCTAACATTCCATTCTTGGGCAAAGTTTTGGAGTGAGGGGTGGCTTCCCAGCTCCAGTGGTTTCTGGATGAAACCAATTATCTATATCCATTTCAATCTGGCTTCAGACCTGGCTATAGCATGGAGACAGCTTTAGTCACCTTGGTGGATGACCTCCGCAGGGAAGTGGACAAGGGGAGTGTGTCCCTGTTGGTCCTGCTAGACCTTTCAGAAGCTTTGATACCATGGACCATGGCATCCTTCTGAGCCGCCTTTCTGGGATGGGACTTGGGGGCACTGCAGTGGTTCTGGTCTTTCCTGGAGGGGTGGACCTAAAAGGTGGTGTTGGGGGACTCCTGTTCGACTCCTTGGCTGCTGGCCTGTAGAGTCCCACAGGGTTCTGTTTTGTCTCCCATGTTATTTAACATCTACATGAAACTGCTGGGAGAGGTCATCCTGAGCTTAGGGGTGTGGTGTCACCCATATACAGATGACCACTCAACTCAATCTCTCCTTTCCATCTGATTCCAAGGAAGCTGTCTCTGTGCTGAACCAGTGTCTGCTGTCAGTAATGGATTGGATGAGGGCAAACAAATTGAAACTTAATCCAGACAAGACAGGTGCTCCTGGTTAGTTGCAAGGCAGATCAGGGAATAGGGACGTTGTGTGTTGGATGGGGTTACACTCCCCCCTTGGGTTCCCTCCTGGACTCCATTTTGAGCCTGAATGCCCAGGTTTCAGCAGTGGCCAGGAGTGCACTTGCATAGTTAAAACTAGTGTGCCAGCTGCGCCTGTTCCTTGAGACTTCTGCTTTGGCTACGAGTACACATGCCTTGATTACATCCCATTTGGACTACTGTAATGCTACTGTAACATGGGGCAGCCTTTGGAAACTGATCAGAAACTTCAGCAGGCTCAAAACACCGCAGCTAGAAGCTGATCAGAGTTAGTTATAGGGAGCATATAACTCCCTTATGGAAACAGCTTCATTGGCTACAGGTTAGTTTCTGGGCACAATTCTAAGTGCTGGTCATGACCTATAAAGCCGTATGTGGCTTAGGGCCAGACTGAGAGACTGTATCTTCCCATACAAACCAATCAGAAACCACAGGTCCTCAGGAGAAGGCTTTCTCTCAATCCCACCACCATCCCAGGCTCACTTGGTGAGGGCATGAGAGAACCTTCTTGGTGGCTGTTCCCACCCTCTGGAACTCCCTTCCATGGGAGGCTAGGCTGGCCCCCTTCCTGCTGGCTTTTCGCCAGCAGGTAAAAACATTTTTATGCAGGCTGGCTTTTTAAAAATCATGCAAGGGTGACTTTATTTGGGGGAGTTGCTTTAGGTTATGTTTTTAAACTTTTATATGTTTTAAATTTTAACTTTGAAATGTTTTAATGTTTTAATTTGGTTATTTTAATTGTCTTTTAAAATTTGTTTTAATGTGTTTTTATATTGTGAGCTCCTTGGGTCCCTTTCTGGGAGAAAGGTGGCACAGAAATAAAGTAAATACTAAAATAAATAAAATTAAAAGCTAGGAGACTGCATCAATTTGCTTTTCCCTGAGGTACAGGGAAAGGCAAGATTCTTTCTCCCCTTTTCCCTTCCTCCCAGTTGAATTAACTGAGTGCAAATTATTTTTGCACTTTGTACTCAATCTGCAGCAAATTGAAATAAGCAAAGTACAAAGAGAAGAAGTGGGGAGAAGAGAAATTAGGACATTTTAAGAGCGTCTGAAAAATTGGGATGCAAGAGAATTAATTGAGATTGTTCCTACCCTTTCAGGACAGTTGGAGGGCATGTAAAGCAACTGTTTGGGACCACAGGGACAATTAAGCAAATACTGGGGTCAGGGGAGAGTAAGAAAAACCTCAGTGTTAAAAACATTATCAACAATTGTTTACCTTACCTTCTACTCAGGCATGAAAGCAACCTTAACTGGCATATCAGTGGGGAAAAATGATACCGCTGAAGTAGATGCCCCAGGCCTTCTTTTAAACTGATGGATCTCACTGCCTTGTCTGATGTGCAGCACTGCCAGATGCTCCTCTTGAGGCTCATCCCCATGTGCTTTTAATCTGCTTTGTGAGTCGCACTGACACCAGGTTGGGGAAGCGATTCGTACCAATGTGTGGTTCCCACTATGGAAGTGAATTACTACAAGAATATCATGCATTTGTGTCTTTTTTGACATGCTTGTCATTCACACTAGCCAGTTTGTTTTTTTAAGTCAGTCATATGATGCGCATCAGTGCCAGCCTGAGCAGCATTACTGGGGCTCTGGAGATCCCAAGCCTTCTGGACAGCAGGCAGTCTGAGGGCTCCAGGATCGGGCGGGGTGATGGTGATGCCCAACAGCTCCGGTGGAGAGAAACCGAGGGAGGGACCGGCAACTGGCAGTGCTTTAGGATCGCCATATGTCTGAAACAACTTGAAGGCACACAACCCACACACAAGGCAAACCCCTCTATCATGGGGGACTGTACAGAGGAGGGCTCCAGCATAAAAACCCACTGGGTGACCTTCAGCAAGTCACATTCTTTCAGTCTCATAGGATGGCAAAGGTATCCCCCCCCCCCCCCGAACAAATCTGACAAGAGGTCCCCATGTTTTCTTAGGCTGGCCATAAGTCGGAAAGGACTTGAAGGCACACAACAACAACAACAAAGAGGGAGAGCTAGCCTGCCTGAAAATAAGCCAGCTAGCTCTGCTGCAAGAGAGAGAAACCCAGTTCTGGCTCTTCCAAGAGGCTGAGAGAACAACCCTTCCTCCTCCACCACCCCATCATACCCTGCTGCCCATGGCTGTAGCTGAAGGTGCTGGAAGGGGAGGAGCCCCTCTGCCTGAGGCCGTGGCTGCAAAAAGGGAGGATGCGGAGGGAGGAGGACAAGCCAAGGAGGCGAGGGAAGAATGGCTGGGCCAAGGTAGGCTCAGCCCTCCAGAAAGCCAGGGCCACTGAGGCTGGGGAGGGCTCCTGGGGGGTTTAGGTGGCAAACACCTGAGCCCAGGGCCAAAGGAAGAGGAAAGGCACCCTCCTCTTTCCTTCTTCCAGGGAGACAGGGGACCTTATCACTTCACTCAGATAACCCGCTTTACCTCTTCCAAATTGAAGTCGCAGCCGGGTCCTATCTCAAGGATTTCACTGCCAAAGCCACTAGGCGAGTTCAGCCCAGCTGCAGCCTGGGTCCCCGGCATGTCTTGGTAGCCTTATTTTGAAAGCAGGAGCTTTCTTACTTGAAAAAATGGCTGCCAAAGCACACTGGGGACCTGGGCTGCAGCCGGGCTGGACTCACCTGGCAGCTTGGGCAGCAAGATCCTTGCGATAGGACCTAGCTGTCTCCCAAATTAGACTTTTATTTGGAAGAGGTAAGCGGCGTGATAATCTCCAGGGTGAGCAGCAGGCATCCTCCTTTTCCAGGACCTCTCCTCCTTCTCCTCAGGAGGACCAGGTGTGTCCTCACCCCAAAGGCTCAACTGCTCAGCCTCACCTGCTCCTCCAGAGGTCTCTCTGGTCTCTGGAGCTGGAAGGGCAGTGGGGGTGATGTAAAGCCCTTTCTTGGGTTATGTCCTCCCTTTTTCTTGAAAGTCCTCCATTTTGAGCATGACTAAGAAGCCTGCATTTGCATTTCTATATGAGTGCTTTTAGCTTTTCTTTGGTGTCATGCCCTCCCTTTCTTTTGTTTTCTTCTGGAATGCCCTCTCTTTTGAGGAATGCCCTTGTCCTCCTTCACCGGAGGAAGCTCCAACTTTCTGCCTTTAGTCCCTTCCCTCTAGTGTGATGCGAATCAGATCTTTCGTTGACACTTGTTGAACAAGTTTCTGAATCACTTTTTTTTTCAAAGGAACCACCAAAAAACTAGTGTCTGAAAAGAGCAATTTTTTTATTTATTTATTTATTTTGCATTTGCCTTGCTTCAAAGTGACTCCCAACTGATCGCAGTTGGGTTAGAAACCATTTTTAATATGAACAAGGCACATATAAAGCGATCACCTAATCGCTTTAAATGATAGTGGGAATAAGCCCTTGAAGTGGTATGCCATGTGTAGAGTTATCCCTACTGTTAGGCAGAGAAATGGATGCCTCAGGCATCAGGTCTGTAGTGTCATGAAAAGGCAGTAAATTGCTAGTTATTGATTTATTATTCATGATATTTTTACTGTTTGAGATGGAGAGAGGTGATTGTGGCATGCCTCATATATCAAGTTGGCCTTGGGAACTATACCCTTGACATTTGGGGAAAACTCTGCCTCAGGGAGCAAAACATCTTGGGTCAATCCTGCCAGGTGTTTCTTGCTGGGCAGCACTTTCACTCTTTCCCTGGTTTAAGATAGCCTTAAGATATCTGTCCAGAACAGATTTTGATTCTGATTCTGTCATCAAACAGATTTTTCCCCTGTTCTAAATTGAGAGACCCTGTTGCATAGATCTACTCCAGCAGATTCTTTTTAACTTTAGAAAATTATCACTGGGCAAGCACATTTTCAACTAGTCAGAATTCTAGTGCTTTGGGAATGTTCTCCATTTCCAAGTGTAATGTTAAGGCTTCACTCAGGCGTTTGGATCATAGGCTCTTAACATATCTTTCTCATCTTCTCTCACACGCATAGAGATTGTTTTGACCTATAGATCCTTCTTTATTTTGGAGACAGCCCTATATTTCATTGCAATCCACAATATTTCTAATGATAGATTTGCAAGCTAAAGATGACACTGGTGGGGAACTGCCATCTGTTCCCCACTAGGCAATTTTACCACAAAGTAAAGGTGATCAAATGTCTCCCAGTAATGTTTTTGAACTACAGCTCCCCTGATCCTGGCTAAAATGACACATGCCTTAATTACATCTCATTTGGATTACCGTAACATGCTGTATGTGGTGTTGCCTTGGAAGAGTGTTCAGAAAATTCCATTAGTCCAAAGAGTTGCAGCCAGATTGGTAATTAGGGTTGGCTACAGGGAGCACACAGCTCTCTTGTTGCAACAATTTCATTGGCTATGATCAAGCGTCCAGGCACAATTTGATGATGATGATGATGATGATGATGATGATGATGATGATAGTGGCAGCTTATTTGATGATGGCTCTAGTCAGGTTTATTTGAAAGACCATTTTATCTCATACAAACTTTCTTGTGTTTTTGAGGTCTTCCAGAGAGATCCCCTTTTCTACTCCTCCACCTCCACAGCTATGCCTGGTGGTAACACAGGAAAGGTCTTTACCTCTGTGGCTGCTCCCAGGTTCTGGAACTGCCTGCCTAGAGAGGTTAGACTGGCACCCTCCTTACTATCTTTCCATAGGCAGGTGAAAGCCTCTATATTCCAGCAATGTAGCACAGTGGTATGAGTGTTGGACTATGACTGGAGACCATGGTTTAAATACCCGTTCAGCCACAGAAACCCACTGGATGGCCTTGGGCAAGCCACACCCTATAAGCCTTAGAAGAAGGCAAACACAACCCCCCTCTGAACAAATCTTGCCAAGAAAAACCCCGTGATAGGTTCACCTTAAGGTTGTCAGAAATAAGAAATGACTTGAAGGGAACACAACAAGGCCTTTGAGAATGAATTTTTTATGGGAAACAGACCTGTATAAGACCTGGCAGCCAGACTTGTTACTGGAACATCTAGGAGAGAGCACATTACACCTGTGCTTAAATCTCTCCACTGGCTGCCAATTAGTTTCCAGGCACAGTACAAGGTGTTGGTTTTAACCTTTAAAGCCCTACATGGCTTGGGTCCAACTTATCTCCAGGACCGCCTCTTCCCATGCAATCCCCCCCACGCACTCCGGTCCTCTGGGAGGATTCTGCTACAGCCAATGAAGACCAGGCTGTTGCAGACCTCCCAGAGGGCCTTCTCAGTCACCGCCCCCAGACTATGGAATGGCCTGCCGGATGAGATCCGTCTTATTACTAGTTTGGACTGCTTTAAAAAAGCAGTGAGGATGGATCTCTTCCGGCAGCCCTTCCCAGAATAACCTCCCAGCTCAAATTCAACTCTAATTCAATCCAAATTTAAACTCAAATTCAAACTCAAAATTGTATTCAAATACGAATACGAATACTAATAGCAATACAATTCTAGGTTTGTTTACCCGTCCCCCTTTTGCTGCTGTTATCTATTGCTTTGGTTTTGTATGTCATGGTTTTATCTTGTTATTTTAATACAGTAATAGTTTAATTCATTTTTAATGGGTGGGCGAGTGAGGGAATTGGGTTGACTGTTTTAACGGATTGTATGATTTTAATCTGCTGTACGCCGCCTCGGTTGCCTTGGCAGAGGGGCGGGTTACAAATAAAACTATTTATTATTATTATTATTATTATTATTCCCTGAACTTTAGTTGTTGTTATTGTTTTTAAAGGTTTATATTTTTTACTGGTTTTAATGGGCGTAGTTTAATTGTTTTTTAACTTTTGAATGTTGTTAATTTTTCACTATGTTTGTATTAATTGTTGTAAGCTGCCTTGTGTCCCACACTGGCAAAAAGAGATGGTGATGATGATGATGATGATGATGATGATGATGATACCATTGGTTAGGCCAGCTAACCAATAGGACCTGTAGGAAAAAATAGCACCTGGAGGGCTTCAGTTACCCACCTCCCACACTTGGCAGTAGTATGTGATGGCAAGCACTCAAGTGGTAAAGACCAATTGTCTGTAAAATGCAGGAAGAGTGATTCTCTTGGTGTGGGCTGAATGGGGACATGTTGCTTCATTTCACAATGGTAGTTTGATTAAAAGCACAATAGGATTAGCATCTTAAAATACATTAGATATAAACCAGAGTGCATTATCTACAATATACATCCTTTCCTGTTCTTTCTGTAACCTAAGGTCACATAATTTAGACTTTTTTAAAAAACCTAAAAAGCCTGACTTCTTTCAGTGCTGCTCTTCTGGTTAGCTTAAAAACACACACACAACTGTGCAACATCAGTACACAGACTACTCAGTCACTGAATAACTGAATGAAACAAATCCATAGATATCCACATATTTCCTGAGTTTAGTAATGTTTGACAGATATAGTACAGTTGTCATTTTTACGTAAATATTTAAAGTTGTAAAACTCTTGTATTAGTTCATTTTCTGTTAAAACATATTTCCCACCGTGGTTTTTTTTTTTTTTTGCCCATAGGAAAAAAACCTCCTACATAACATATATAGAATCATTTTGTAAAGAATACACAGTACATAAAACATTACATTATAAACACAACAACCCCCAATCTCCCCCATTCTCCACCTACCCATATTATTATTATACATTCACACATAATAGACATCAATACATACAAACCAAGACAAACAATTGTATGTGTTGTTTAATAATATATATAGAATCTTTGGGATGGAACGTACCACAAATGCCATCTAATTCAACCCCCTTACATGGAGAAGTAAACAACTAAAGCACTCTTGAGAGAAGGCCATCCATCCATCCTCTGTTTAAAGACCTTCAAGGATGTAGTCAACCATCCCATGAGACAGGCTATTCCACTGTCAAACAGCTCTTACAGTCAACAAGTTCTTCCTAATGTTTAGGAATACAATGGGTCCTTGGTATCTGCTGGTGTTGGTTCTCCCCCCCCCCCAAAAAAAAAACCACCCATGGATGCACAAATTCCATTAAATACAATGGCATAGTAAAACAGTGTCCCTTATATAAAATGGCAAAATCAAGGCTTACTTTTGGGAATTTATATAGTTTAAAATATTTTCAAGTCATGGATGCTTGAATCTGTGAAGAAGAAATCTGTTGATATGGGGGACTGACTGTAATGCCTTTCCCTTTAATGTGAAGCCACAGTGGTTTTTTTTTTGTAGTCTCTAGAACAGCAGAACACAAGTTTGCTCCATCTTTCACGTGACTCCATCCCCTCTTAGGATCTTTAAAAATAAGGCTATCATATCCTTTCAGTCTTCTCTAAGCTAAACATACCCAGTGCCCTAAATCATTCCTCATACTTGTAAGGCTTGGTTTCCAGATCTTTGATTAACTTAGGGCCAAACAGACAGCCTTTTAAAGTCCACTCCTGGGCACAGCATTTATATGCCACATGCTTGGAAGCCGGGAAGCCTCCTAGGTGTAGGCAGCTTCAAGACGCTCTGGCACAGTTTCTAGTCTGTCATTCTTCTTCTTGAATTGTTGTGCCCAGAACTACACAAAATATTCCAGGTGAGATCTGATCAAAGTAGAACAGAGTGGCACTACTACTTTCCTTGATCCTCACTCTATACCCCTGTTCATGCGTACTAGAATTGAAGTGGGTTTTTTGTCTGCCACATCAAACTGTTAACTCATATTTAGCTTGTGGTCTACTAAGACTGCAAATTTCTTTTCATATGCACTGTTTTCAAGCCTCCTACATTTGTGTATTTCATTTTTCCTGCCTAAATGTAGTACTTTCCATTTTATTTTGTTAGTTATGGCACAGCAATCTAATCTGTCAAAGCCATTTTGAATTCTGATCCTGCCATCTGGGGTATTAGCTAACCCCTCTATTTGGTGCAAAATTTGATAAGCATGTCTTCTATTCCATCACCCACATCATTTATAAAGATGTTGAACAACAGCAGACCCAAGACAGAACCTTGAAGCATCCCACTATGACTTATCTCGAGGATGAAGAGGAATCACTGGTGAGCAATCTTTGGCTTTGGTCCATCAACCAATTACAAACACTAGCACTGGCTAGCACATTTTAATAATAATAATAATAATAAAATTGCCCCTCTGCGTAACGCAACCATAATTTTACCATTTTTTTCTGCAAAAGCCTTTCTGAAATCAAGATATATTACATCCACAGCACTCCTTTGATCTACCAAGTTTGTAACTCAAAACAGAGATAAGATTAGTTTGGCATGACTTGTTCTAGAGAAGTCTATGATTGCTGTTATCATAGCATTCTTTTCAGAGGGCCTAAGCAGACGGGAAGGTGCGCCGTGGGACCAAGGCATCCCCTTGCCTCGATCCAGTGGCGCACCGTCGGCGCCCTGGAAAGGAGCGCTAAAATAGCGCTCCTTTCATATGTCGCCGAAAGTGCATCACAAAATGTTGCGGCGCACTTTCGGCGACCCTTCCACCGCAGCGTGTCCGGACGCTGCGGTGGGAGGTTCTCCTCGGAGTGCCGGCCATGCAGAGGGCCGGTGGCTCCGAGGACGACCTCGGGAGGGGGAGGGGGCACCGAGCGTGCGGCTGCCCCTCCCCATCCCTGCGCCGAGGACAGCCTATTAAGCCGTCTGCTTAGACCCTAAGTGTATGCAGATTGGTCGATTAAAGATTTGTTCTACAAACTTTCCTGGTATTGATGTCTTCTTTTTTGCCCATTTTGAAGAAGAGGACAACGTTCACCCTCTACCAGTCTACTGGAGAACTTCTCCTGTTTTCCATGACTTTTCTAAGATGATTGAAAGTTGCTCTGAGATTCCAACTGGAAGTTCCTTTAGTACTCTGGATGCAGTTCACCAACAATGAACACTTTAATTCATTTAGAATAGTTAGGTATTCCAATATTATATTACCTTATTTACTAGCTTATTCTGAGTTGCAGTCTCTTTATTGTATCATTTGTTCTACTTTTACCAGTTAGAGCATTGCTTTCTTTTTTTAGGAGAGGAAGGTCTTGAACAGTTTTGCCTTCTCTTGTTAGCATTTCAACATCTTCTCTGTACAGTGGCCTTATTCTTCCTTTTGCTCTGAACATAGGCAACAAAAGCCATGCTTATTATTTTTAGCCTCTCTTGCAAATTTGAGCTTATTATGCACTTTAGATTTTCTGAGTTTCTCCCTCAAATTAATGGCTATTCATCTGCATTCTTCTTTTGTGATTTCCCCCTTCTTCCATTATTTACACATCTCTCTTTTAAATCTTGGCATCTATTAAATCTTTTTGTACATCTATTGTGGTTTCTTTAGACCTCTCCCACTTTTCTTCCCTACTGGAATTGTTTGCAACCATGCCTTCAATATCTCATATTTAAGAAACTACCAAGCATCATGACCTCCTTTCCCTTTAAGCACCTGGAAGTTTCCTAACTTTATTGGGTTTCCCCTTTTCCAATTGCTTTGCAGAGGGGCAGGATATATTATTATTATTATTATTATTATTATTATTATTATTATTATTATTTTCTCTGTATGGCACATCCCAAGAGGACATGGTCATTCACACACAACTGCCACCCCATTGACCAGTTCATCTTAGTTGGGATCAAATCTAAAATAGTTTATCTCCTTGTTACCTTTTCCACCTTCTGGACAATGACATTGTCTGCAAGGCAAATGTGGAATTACATTCATGGCAGAGTTGACTTCCAACAAATATTAGGGGGGCTGAAATCCTCCATTATTACTATATATATCTTCTTTTTGTTGAATTTGGTGATTTGCTCTAGGAATATTTTAGACTTCCTTGGGACCTATAATGGATTCCTGACAATAATTTAGCTATCGTTTACCTCCCATTTAATTTTTACCCAAATACTCTCAACCTGTTTTCCACATTGTAAGTGAAGAACCTCCTCACAGGTGTACACATCCTTAATATGCAGTGTTAATCCTCCTCTTTTCATGTTTGGTCTATTTATTTGGAATAGGTTATATCTCTCCATTACTAAATACTAATCATGAGGCTCATCCTGTCAGTGTATAGATGGGCTATGCAGTCAAAGGTGAAATGTAGAGATGTGTGTGTCTGTATTTTTTCCACATGAGAACAGCTTCTAGGCAGAACACAAACAACTCAATCCAGATGGCTAGAGAGACTAAACAATAGGAAACCACTAGGTGGGAAATCATCCTTGTTTACATAAGGAAACAATAATAAAAGTTGTTATGGGAAAGTAGATCACATGGTGGAAGATGACCAACAAGAGGTTGGGTTAGCATACATCACATACAGATCGATCATCCAATCAACCTGAAGGTTAACATCCAAAAGGTGGAGAGGGGCTGGGTTGAGAAACTCTGTGTTAGGCATTGATATTATTATTATTTGCTTCCATTAGAACGCACTTTTTCTTCTCTTTACTCCTTGATGGACCTATAATATGTTTATATTGCTTCACAATGTAGCCTTAAGATCTGGAAACACGGATCTGTAGTTTTGTTCTTGTTTAGCCACATCTGCAGGATGTGATCCTATAGTGGACTGTATTTTTACTTTGCATGTTGTTATTATTCTTTCAACAATAAAACTCAACTTTTAGAAGCTTGGATTTTTGCTCCCTGATTCTGCTGGATTTACAAATACACTACTCTACCAAAACCGAACACATCCCACCAGGTTTCCATAGTGACTATTAAATCATGTTTACTTTCCTGTGTTGAGACTTCAAGTTCATCTTGTTTATTTCCCATGTTCTGTACATAGACATCTAAGACCATGGGTTATTCTATCCAGCTGACTCCTTGTTGTTCATTTCTCCCCACTATTGTCCTTAGTGTTTGATGTCCCTCTGCCCTCTGGAATGCTGTATCCCTTTCCCTGTGTAAGCCAGTTTAAAGCCCTTCTGAGGTTTGTGGGAATCCTAGCAAATGTGTTCTTACCAACTATTGTGAAGTACAACCCTTCTGTTGCAACAAGTCTTTCTTCATGATCTAAGAATACAAATCTTTCCTGACAGCACCAGCTGTGGAGCCAGTTGTTCACTTTAGTTTTTTTTTTTTTTTTTTGCAATTAGGTGTTTTTATTTGTTTTATAAAACAACAATACAAAACAGATAATTACTACATAAGTTACAAATAACCTTGGAGGACTATATGTAAATTTGCATAATAGCTCTCTTTTGTGGGGTAATAGAAGTAACAAAGTTCTAAAGATTTCACTCAGATTTGTTAGTTGATGAAGTCAGGATCGAAGTATCTTTCCAAAGAATAGCTTGATGAGTAGGAGGTCTGATAGCAAATGAGTTGATGTTGATGTAATCAATAAAAACTGACTAATCATCAAAAAAGGAGTGTGGTTCTTTTGTCCATTACAGAGTCAAAAAAAGTATAAGAAAGCTTTTCCAATAACCAAATGTCCCAAACTCTTCCACCAGTCACTTATTAGTATATTCCCTGTTTTCCAGCTTCCTGCAATTATATTCTTGACTGCTGAGATGAGAAATTGATAAGCTTACGATGTTTCAGATGAGTGTTCTCTTTATAACAAATTGACAATAAGGGAAGGCCTGGACAGAAGGTTACAGTTTGTTTCACAATAAGAGAGATTTGCATCAGTATTGCATTCCAAAAATATTTAACCTTGGGACAGTCCAACCACATGTGTTCAAAGGAGCCGAAAGCATCACAGCCTCTCCAACATTTTGGAGAGATGCGCTTCATCATCTGGGACAGTTTCACAGGTGTTAGACACCATTTGTATATTATTTTTAGGGTCCCTTCATTTATCAATGCCGATTTAATTTATACGGGGTGGGAAGGTCCATATGCATTTCCATGTGGCTTCAGAGATGTCTAAATTTAGGTCTGATTGCCACATTAACCTGGCCAATTGATTTTTGCCATAAACAAATTGCACTGTATATAATGGCTGCCCCTCCCTTGCAGTCTTG
Source organism: Phrynosoma blainvillii (assembly GCA_026167975.1). Classification (NCBI taxonomy): domain Eukaryota; kingdom Metazoa; phylum Chordata; class Lepidosauria; order Squamata; family Phrynosomatidae; genus Phrynosoma; species Phrynosoma blainvillii. The sequence continues at coordinate 1,438,616 of JANUYF010000001.1, read as the reverse complement.
CCCCTTGTCCATGCATAATATTTCATAAAAGGTCATAGGACAAGGGTAGGTCCCTTGCAACATCACATTCTTTGCAAAGGATAATGCCTGTGACATCTGCAGTTGTGGTTGATGTGTCTCAGGCTATCTGTCAGAGTCTCTGTGCTTTTTATTTTCCATTGTGTACTGTATCTTCCGGCGTATAAGACAATCCCCAAATTTTCCAGTTAAAATATAGAGTTTGGGATATATTTGCCATATAAGACTACCTCTCTTCCAATGTACACCAAATAAAAAATTTAAAAAATCAGATTTGATTTCAATATGGTAATTTTAATTCAAATGCTTATGACATACAGGTACTTAGCAGGAAAACTGTCACTTATAAACACAACAAACTACAGCTCCCATGTTCCCTAGCATTTATTTCTGCAGTGTGTTTTGGACCTTAATTTTAAAAAATAGTCCAGATTTAAATGCTGCTTAAAAAATTATTTCCATCTCCCAGCCATGAGATGGTTGGGTGGGGGGGGAATGAGAAACTGTTGGGGGGAAGGACTGCCAGTATACTAGGTGATGCATTCGGGGATATGTACAATTTGTGGCCGAGTAAGTGACCCTGGGCATGTCACACACTCTCAGCCTCAGAGAATGATAATGGCAAGAAACATGCCAAGGAAACCCCATGATAAGGTTGCCTTAGGGTCGCCATAAGTCGGAAAGGACTTGAAGACCCACAAGAACAACAAAAAAGTCTGCAGTTGTCTCATAGGCAGTACATGGGAATAGGAGCCAGCATGGTGTAGTGGTTTGAGTGTTGGACTACCACTCTGGAGACCTGGGTTTGATTCCCCACTCTGCCATGAAACCCACTGGGTGAACTTGGATAAGTCACACACTCTCAGCCTCAAGGGAAGGCAGTGGCAAACCACCTCTGAGCAAATCTTGCCAAGAAAACCCCATGATCACCATAAGTCAGGAACAATTTGAAGGCACACAACATACACATATAACCTCCAAGTTAAGGAACTTGGTTCTCGTTTACATAAATCTTCAAGGGTACACACTTTCTCTCTCTCATTGTGCAGAATTATTTGTTAAAGAAGCCATACCCAAGCAACACATCAACTTTGGCTGCGTCTGCATTGCAGAAATTTATTGAAGCAGTTTGACACCACTTTAACTGCCCTGGCTTAAGCTATGGAATTCTGTGATTTGCAGTTTTGTGAGATATTTAGCCTTTTCTGTCAGAAAGCTCTGGTACCACAAAGCAAACTGCAGATCCTAGGAGTCCATAGGATGGAGCCATGGCGGTTAAAGTGCTGTCAAACTGCATTATTTCTGCAGTGCAGAATCAGGCTGCATCCATACTGTAGAACTGGCTTCCTTCTCTTTCTCCCTTCATTCTCCTCCTTCTCCTCTCTCCTGGCTCCCTTCTCTTCCTTCCTTCCTTCCTTCCTTCCTTCCTTCCTTCCTTCCTTCCTTCCTTCTCCTCCTCCTCCTCCTCCTCTCTCCTGGCTCCCTTCTCTTTCTCTCCTCTTTCTCAACCTATTCATCCTCTCACCTGGCTCCCTTCTCTTTCTCCCTTCGTTCTCATCCTCTTCCTCCTCTCTCCTGGCTTCCTTCTCCTTCTCCCCTCCTCCTCCTCCTCCTCCTCCTCCTCCTCCTCCTCTACCCAGCGTATAAGACGACTGCCAACTTGTGAGACCCTTTTCCAGCATTAAAAAGTCATTTTATATGCCAGAAAATACAGTAAAGAAACTGACAAGTCTGTAAATGCCACCCCCCTTCCAACCTTTAAACTGAGCTAGTTTATCCATGTAATAAAAGTGTGGATGTAATAGAAATGGGCAAATGGGGAAAGGGCTTGGTGCTAGTATATGAATCCATTGTTTCCAAATAAAAATGGAATTATAAAGAAATGGGTTTTGGATCTCTCTTAATGTGCTCCATGGCTTAATGGAGAAGACCAATTTCAATTCAGCCATGCTGTGGGAGTTTACTTCCAGAGATACCCAGTTGGTAGAATCTGCTTCCATAATAAGATTGGAGAGTTGGTTTAATTGGAATGTGTGATAAGATAGTTTCAGGGACAGGATCGCTAAACCACCTTCTTTTGTGTTAGTGTACCTAACCACTTTGGGGAATCTAGGTCTCTTTTTATTAAGTATAAATTCTCTGATCATTTTTTGCCATAGTTGGAATTTGGAGGGAGCTAGTGAAATGGGGATGGATAGGAATAGGAATAAGAAAAAGAGGTATGGGGTGAGAAATATCTTAACAATGGCGATTCTCTCCAATATAGAAAGATTTAGAAGTTTCCATTCTTTAAGTTTTATTTTCATCCATTTAATGATGGTATTATAGTTTCTAGGGATCAGATGGGATACATCTTTTGTTATGAGGATGCCCAGGTGTGAAAACACTGAGGGACATAATTGTAGACCAGTGGTTTTCCCCATGGTGGTTTGGATTCATATACATCAATTTGGAATTTTGGTAATTAATCTTAAGGCCAGAATGCTTCCCAAAGATGTCTAATGTTGTTTTTATTATTATTTCAGGGAAGGAGGTTTCAGGTTGTTGCACCACCAGTAAGACATCATCTGCATACAGCATAATTTTGTGGTGGGACTTATTGATTTGTAAACTCTTTATGTTTGGGTTTGACCTAATGAGTTCAGCTAGAGGTTCAATATAGAGTGCAAATAATATGGGTGAAAGGGGGCAGCCTTGTTTAGTGCCTCTGTATAAATTAAACCTCTCAGATTCCATCCCATTTATTAACACTGTTGCTCCTGAGTTTCTGTATAAGTGTTCCAAAACAAATGTGAAGCGATTACAAATTCCATTTCTTTTAACACTCTGAACAAGAAATGCCATTCGACCCTGTCAGATGCTTTTAAGGAGTCTAATGAAAGGAGGGCTGAGGGTGTTTTTGTTCATGAGGAGTGGTGTATCACTTCTAGTATTTTTCTCTATCTTTTTGGACTGCATTCATCAATAGGAAGGGGTGATGAAATAACAACCTATGCCCCAAGGTGTTTTAGCTTTCTGCCCTGGTCCTGATTATCCCCAATATGTTGAAAGTGATATCTTGGTTGGTGTACTTGATGAATCTTGTCATCTTCTCTGTTACATCATGGATCTTTGCACCTGGGACACAACACACCTCTGAAAACATCTAATCAGGCCGGCATTCCACTGTTCCTGTTTGTCTGAACATAGAATCTCTTAATACCACTACACATCCCTCCTTCCTTTGGGAACTGGTAGGAGTCTTTCCATCCAGAAAACCCTCCAAGGTAATTTCCATGCCTTTGAAAATGTCCCTGTGCCTCATAATAATCTGATTATGATTGGATCTGATTGCGTAGCTTCAAACTTAGTTCATGATACTTTTGCTTTTGTGTGTCACATTCTTCCAAGTATTTGCCTCCTGTGTTTGGGAACAGTCCCCGTGCCCTCCCAGGAGGCATGTCTCATGTCTTGCCATTCCAGGAGATGATGATGATGATGATGATGATGATGATGATGATTTTCTTATATTCTGCCTTTCTCCTAAAGCAGCTGATCCTCTAGCAAGAAAATACACTTGGTACAGATGTTGCAGATTATTACACAGAGTAACTAAGAACATAAGAAATATCATTGTGAAGCAGGCCAAAGGCTTATTTAAATATAGTATTCTGTTCTCCTAGTGAACAACAAGAGAGGATGGTCTCTCATGACAGTTCTGGGCTCCTGAGAAATCTCAAATCCCATGGGATTCCTGCAAATCCCTGAAATGATATTATTATAGGCCAGCAGCCATTAAAAGGGGTGGGGTGCTGGGAATTTCACTATTGCCAGACCAAAAACACTGCTCAGCCGGGAGTGGAAATAACAGGTACTGACTTCACTCACAACACCATCTCTAGCATTTCTAGTGTAATTTGGGGGTAGAGTATCCAGCTGATAGCCAAAATTATAGGATTTTTGGCATCCCTTTAACATTCAAGACAAGATTTCTGGCCCTCAAATATGGGAAATTCCTTACAAATGGAACACCTAGCAACAGAATCCTCAAGCTACAGTTAGGGCCATTGGATACCCTTCAACTGTCCCAATTTGTCTGGCACAGTCCCAATTAATCCTCTGTCACTTCACTTTTCCAGCTGCTTTTATAATGCCCCAGTTTCTTTCTCCTCCTCCCACTTTCTTCCTTTGTTCTCAGCTTATTTTCATTGTCTGAAGGTGAGTTCAAAGTGAAAAAGTAGTTTGTACTCAGTTAACTCAGTTGAGCAGAGAGGAAGGGGAAGAGACGAAGGGACAGAATCTTGCCCTTCCCTATAGGCTTAGGCAAAAGCAAACTGCTGAAGTCTCTCTTATCTTGTCTGTTTTTCCTCATTAATGACTTTTGCCATCTAACCACATTCTGACTTTGCTTTGTTACTCATGTCCCAATTTCTTTTGTGAAATCCTCTGTCACTTCACTTTGGACAGAGGACAAAGTGAAGTTGAAAAGTATGCCATTACAACATCTCAATAGGCTCATGGTATCATAGTGACAAGAGTAAATGTATGTATGTATAAAGCTTAATTTAGATGTAAAATGGAAGCATGAAAGCAGATGTAAGCTATAGCATGTCTGCTCTGCATCTGGAAGCTCGGATCATGATGATAACAACAAACCTTGATTTAGTTTGGCCTCTGAATTAAACTTTATATTTTAATGCTCTTGTATTATTTTTAAACTGTACTCTTTTGAATTTGTTGTTAGATCCCTTGAGTCCCTATATTGGGAGAAAGGTGGGATATAATCATCATCATCATCATCATCATCATCATCTGAATAATCTGAATACATGTGACAAAATGTAGAAGGGAAATTTGTTCTCTCTCTGCCCTCCTCTATCTGCTTCATACAGTAAGTGTGAAACACAGCCTCCCATTATTGTGAAGCATGCACTGATCACATGAGCTGTCCTCCATTATTTTAAAATATCAATGGATCAAACTTTAGTACACTCAACGTAATCATGAGACACTTGTACATATCTGACTTTTCTAGTATTTTCCTGTAGCCTAGGCTACCATAATTGGACTAGAAAACTACAGCTTGTGACATATTATGCCAACACTGTCTCACCAACTATCAAATGAATTATTATTTTACAAAGAGCAGAGGGTCATCCCAATCGAGAATAAAACCAGAGATATGTGTCAACCTTTTCTCCTCTTTCAAACCTGATTCAGTTTGGACCTCAGTCCCTGCCATTTGCATTGGAGGGAAAGCTCCCAAATATGCCAATGGGAGTTTTTCTTCCAATGTAAACAACAGGCCGACCTGAGTTATAATTATTTATTATAATTTAATAAATAAATAATTCAGAGCAGCTAATGAAAGCAGGGGCTGAAACATGTTGCCACAATATTAGCATATTTTTGTTTAGTTACCCTAGCAAATATTTGTTTTAAATATGTATGTACCACCCTTCAACATACTAAATTTCAAGGGAACATACAAGCATAAAAAACAATACAATAAAACACCAAAAGATAAACAAAGCTAAATAAATAAAAGCAAATAATTATTCACCAAAATATTTCTGGTTAGTACTTGTGGAAAATATAAAAGGAAGAGATTCATACTCCTTTTTTAGAAAAATGAAATCTGGCTTTTAGTGTAAAATTTTAAATGAATGGAGCAAAAATACATCTGTGGAACAAAGAGGGTGTTTTTGAACACACCCCAGAATTTACAAGCACTACAGCCCTGTAATTCTTGACACAGAATTAAAAATTAAATAGCAAAAGTTTAAGCAAGCAAGCTTTTCTTGTTTAACCAAGGCTTTGCATCTTTTTAATTGGCTTTTCCTTCTAACAGCGTTGGAGACTTCATGTGTATTAGCTTATTTGCTTTACAGCTTGTGGCTTTAGTGGTTTAGGCCTGTATTTTAAGATCATTGCTCTTTACAGGAAAGGGAAAGATGTGGAATGCAAAAGATCAGTTTAATACAAATAACACCACCTAACAAAGCCCAAATGATTTAGCATGAGTGTAAAAAGGTTGACGTGCCCCCCCCCCCTACAATGGCAAAAAAGTAAAATACAAATAGTAATTTCAGCAGCATTTTTTCTCTCCACCAGAGAATGCTAAATACTATACATGGAATCAGTATTGATTTGCTGTTTGTATTTAAAGTGCATCTATCTGAAAACAAACACTGAATTGCAAAAATTATACTTATTAATGTGATGTTTTTGCCCTTTAGCTCATATCTTACCCGCAAACCACCCAAAAATTTGAGTCCGATTTTGTCCTTTGACTATCTGTCCAGTGAAGTAGTCATAGTTGCAAGGAAGAATGTGACAAAATTAGCAACACTTTTCAAATACAAAAATTATTTACAGTTTCTCTGTCTCAAGTCTCTTTTCCACATTTTATTAAAAATCACCCTGGATGATGGAAATATATGACTGGATCAAAGATTTTTGTAATGAAATTAGTAGGAGCACATTGTATGTATATGTAGAAACCATTCTGTCAGCATACTGAATTTCCATAGGCTGCACCAGATGTGGGCTTGGGAGCTAATATTCTGTCCTGGGACCTTCCTAAGGGCATATACTGCCAAAATGTCACACACCCCCAAAAAAACCCCTCATCTCAGAAAAGGAAAATATCTGGATCCAGACTGCTGAAATTTTGCCACAGGTATATGGCTTGTGATAGGATTGCATTAGAGTTGTTGTAAGTTGGAAATGACTTGATGACACGCAACAACAACAACAACAACAAATATATTAGCACTACGTATTTAAGATAGTATCAAATCAGTATTTAACTGATTCCTAATTCTCAGAACTGTCTCTGCAAATGGGTGAGAGTATCAATGTACCTGAGAGTATCAGGTATCAATATCCCTTCTCTCAGAATTAATAATCTCCTCATGGTTTTTGTGAATAACTCTCATAGTCCACAAGTGGTAACTGCCAAAAAATTGGCAGTTGATCTGCCTTCTGTTCAGGAGACTTGGGGCTAAAGCCAGTTATTGGTCCCAACTGGCATAGATTCATTGAATCAATGGGAACATGATAAATCAACACTTAGGTAAGTTCCATTGATTCAGTGGGTCTACTGTATTTGGGATTAATTGGACCTAGATCTTCATTGTACTCCTTGATCTGATGAGTTTTCCATCTCCTTTTCCCAGCAGTCAGTTATTGATTGATTGACTGATTTGATTTATATCCTGCCTTTCTCCCAAAATCGGTTTCAAAGTGAAAAATGGGACTCAGAGTTAACATAATACTCTTGGGCTGCATTCACACTGCATAAATAATCCAGTTTGACACCACTTAACTGCCATGGCTCAATGTTATGGAATTCTGGGAACTGTAGCCTTTGCTGTCAGAGAGCTCTGGTGCCACGACAAACTACAATTCCCAGAATTCCACAGCACTGAGCCATGGCAATTACAGCCATATCAAACTGGATTATTTCTGCAGAGCAGATGCACCCTCAGCCTTCATTGGGTTGTCATGGAATTCTTATTGGTTCTCCCTGTTGGTACTTCTATAAAACCTAGGGTTCCTCCAACCGTTCTTGGATGCACATGGACCAGAGAGCTGAAAGTGCTGTTATATTAGATTGTCTTATGAAGATGTGGATTTCAGCATTTATTGTTTTGTTGTTGTTGCTAACTGCCCTTGAGTCACCCTCAGCCCATGGTGACCTTATTGATGAGATATCTCCAAGACTCCTTGTCCTCCACTGCTGTGCTTAGCTCCTTCAACATTATACCTGTGACCTCCTTAATAGAGTCCATCCATCTAGTATGTGGCCTTCCTCTCTTTCTACTTCCCTCCATCTTTCCTAGCATTATTGGTTTTTCAATGAGTCGTGCCTTCTTGTGATGTGACCAAAGTATGACAGTCTCAGCTTAATCATCTTGGCTTCTAGGATTTCTGTCTTGATCTGTTCTAGTACAAATTTGTTTGTCTTTTTGGCTCCCCACAGTATCCTCAATACTGTTCTCCAGCACCATATCTCAAATGAATTGTTTTTCTCCCTATCCTCTTCCTTAACTGTCTAGTCTTGCATCCATACATGGTAATAGGGAATACAATGGCTTGTATGATTCTAACTTTCATGCTCAGTTATGTATCTAATTCCAAATTTTTGCTCATTGTCAGAAGATCTATGTAAAACATGGGAAATGGGTTAGGCCAGAGGCAGCTGGTAGCTCCCATAACAGGGCATGGTAGCAGTAGTAGTGACTCCACTGGGGCTAGTCCAAAAACATTAAAGGTACAGCCTCGGCAGACGGCTAATTGAGCCGTCTTCCGGGCCCGGAAGAGGAGGGGCAGCCACACGAGCGGCGCCCCTTCCTCTTCCTGAGGTCGCCCTCGGAGTCGCCGGCCCTCCGCACGGCTGGCGCTCCGGGGATGACCTCACACTGCGGCGACCAGACGCGCCGCGGCGTTTGAGTTAGGGAAAGTGCACTCGCCGCTTTTAGGGCGCATTTTCCCTGACATCTAAAAGGAGTGCCAATTTGGTGCTCCTTTTAGAGTTGCCGGAGGAGTGCCGCGGTGTGGAGGCTGAGCTCTGCCGGCGCTCCGGACCAGGGCGTCCCCGACGCCCTGGTCTGCAGAGGGGGAATGTATCCAAGTTGCCAAACCTTTTTCAGAAGGAGAAAAGGGTACAGCACTTTGAAATTCTTTAAAATTCAGAATTAATAGCCAAATGACATGAAGGCCACCAGCCACCCAATTGTAATGGTTATTGTGAAAACTGTGGCTTATGTGCAACTAGACTACCTTCCAAATAAATGTCTTTATTTGAATACTTGTTATTGTTACTGCTGCTGCTGCTGTTGCTGTGTGCCTTCAAGTTGTTTTTGATTTATGATGACACTAAGGTGACCCTGTCACGGGGTTTTCTGTGGCTGAGAGTGTGTGACTCACCCAAGGTCACCCAGTGGGTTTCCATAGCTGAGCAGGGAATTAAACCCTGATCTCCAGAATCATTGACCAACATTCCAACTGCTCTATCATGGTGGCTGTACTTGAATATTTAGGGACAACAACCCCTCCTGTTACTAGAGACATGCAAACAGCTACCTCTGGTGGTTGCTCCTTTCAGCAAAGTTTTTTCAGAATTGTCCCTGGAAAGATTGTGCCTAACACAAACCGTTTTCTAATATGATGGCACAATCTTATAGTAGGTTATAGCCAATGATAGTACAAACTCCCTGAATAAAATCAAATTAGCATTAGTTGACCCATATCTGGCAGCATTAATAGCATTTGGCCTTGGCTTTCACCTTGCAAATAATCATTGCCTGTGATCATAGACCCACCTGTAGAGCAATCCAGATTTCCATAAAAGGTTCCTGTGGGATGTCAGTTTGAATAATTAGACTTGACATTTTACTGACCAGCAAAACAGGAGGCCTTCTTTTTCCTAAAGGAAACCACAACGATAGCAATATCTCTACACCATGCTGTGCACTGCCATCAAAATGATCTAATCTGTTCTTTTTCATACATTTGCAATGTCATTCAGCCATCACATATATCTTCTTTTACTTAAGGCAAAATACAAAACGAGGCTCAGAATTTGTATCTGGCTTTTCAAAAACCTTTTTTTAAATGTAAATTGGTAACATATTGGTTTTGGAGGTACTCATCTTGCCCTGTTTGCATTTTAATGTTAAAATGTCTAAAGTGCTCTCACTTCCCATTCTCTGATCATGATTCAAGCCAAAGTATAACATTCAAAATATAATAAAGTTGGAGAAATGAACAGTTTTTGTGATTCTGAAAGATTCTTGGTTACTGCACAATGATGAAGAGCAGAGGTGGGCAAGGAGTATTCCCTGCCCCAAGATTGTTTGTGCAGCCCTGGGCTCCAGAAACCTCAAAAGTTCCCTTTTTCTGGACAAAACTTGTCTAGATTACTGCAACACATTCTACATGGAGTTGCCTTTGAAGAGTGTTTAACTTCAGCTGGTAACAGAGAGCTTCAGCCAGAATATTAACTGGGGTGGGGTGGATGAACTATATAACTCCCCTACTAGAACAGCTCTGCTGCCTGCCAGTCTGTTCCTGGGCACAATTCAAAGTGCTGGTGATGACCTATAAAGCCCCATATGGTTTTATGTCCACATTATCTGACATCCAGGCTGTATGTCCCTGGATGAGCCTCTTTGAGGCAAGGGATTCACAGAAGAGCCCCTTCCTTCATTGCACCACCTTCATAGGTATGGCTGGTGGGGAATTCAATGGCTTACTGCTTCCCCCTAAACTACTCAGCTGTTTCCCACCTTTGGAGGGCAGAGATGTGTACAGTTCACAAGCTGGACTAGCCTACTGATTCGGATATGGAGGGGGGGGCAGTCACAAATCCGTAAGTTTTAACTGGCAGTTCACCTATCTTGTATACATTTCTTGAGGAAAGGGTGCTATCTTAACTTCTGCTTCAGGCAGCAAAATATCTTGGACCAGCCCTGAAGACAGATTATGTTACTTTAGGCAGGATTCCTACCACTTTTGTGAAGTCATCATAATTGTTCTTCCCATGTGTGAAATTTGTGAACAAAAGCATTGTCCACACCATCAATCCTGAGTTACCTTTTCTTTGCTTTCAAGCCATTGTCATTTCTTTCTCTGTATTCCTGAAGAATACATATTCATCTTGATAATAATGAATGCATTTGTGATTTACAACGAAGCCTTGAAACCAGAATTTGCTAAAAGTTCTTCTGCCATGCAAGATGGAAGCTGTTTGTTCCTTCCAAAAAAAACCCCCAAAAAACAAAACAAAAACACACAACTGAATAAACTGCCCTCAGTCTCTCTCAGCATGCAGCCACTTGAAGAGAGAAGTTCTTAGCCTTTTCTGTCTAAAAGGATGCTTGTATATTGACCATTGTTGCTGATATTCCATCTTTACAGATGAGCCACTGGGAAATTGGCAGAATCGCCTCTAAAAAACCAAGAGAATGGAGGCATTTAGCCAAGACTTGTTGTTTACTGTCAATAGATGCAGCTGTAACTTTCCTACATCACAATTTTACTCAGATCCCACACACTTAGTGCTTCTGTTTGTTTCTTAGATGCAGACAGCATTGAAAGTACAACCCCTCCTCCTTCGCAAAAATTAACAAGTAAAGGGGGAAAAAACAGTATTGCTTTACAACTGTACAAAGATGATACTTTGAAACACCCATGCACACACATATTAAAAATATTGAGACTGACATACTGCAGTTGACCTTCTGTATCAACGGATTCTGCATCCATGGATTCAATCATCCATGGCTTTAAAAAAAATAAACAAACCCCAAAGCAAACCTTGATTTTGGCATCTTATATGTGCTGTTGGTAGCTGCTTTTGAGTCAATTTTGACCCATGGTAACCCCATGAATGAGAGATCTCCAAGTTAGCCTGTCCTCTGCAATCCTGCTGAGCTCCTACAGACACATGGTTGTGTCTTCTCTGACTGACTCTATCCATCTAGAGCAGGGGTCGGCAACCTACGGCCTGCGGGCCGGGTCCAGCCCCCTGAGGCCTTTGGACCGACCCCCACCGACCCCCGTCGCCGCTGCCGCCACCCCCCTGTGACCCCCACCGGCGCCACTTTTGTTTTCCAAAATGGCGGCTGTGACTTGCTTGCACATGCGCAGTACTCCATTTCTCCACCACCACCATCAGCCCGCGGAAGACCAGGGGATCCCCAGACTGGCCCCAGGTAAGGGGAACTTGCCAACCCCTGGTCTAGAGTGTGGTTTTCCTCTCTTCCTACTGCCCTCCACCTTATCTAGCATTATCGTTTTTTTCTAGTGAGTTCTGTCTTCTCATTATATGGCCAAAGTATGATAGTCTCAGTTTAGTCATCTTGGCTTCTAGGGAGAGTTCAGGCTTGATTTGCTCTAAGACACATTTGTCTTTTTAGCAGTCCACAGTATCCCTAGAACTCTCCAATAGCACCACATTTCAAGTGAGATTGACTGAGGCTGCTGGTCTGGGGTATCACGAAAGGACAGCAGCAGATGGTTAGCTATTTAATTTCTTATAACTATGGTCAGCATCCTGTTCAGTATTTACAGTGTCATAGACATCATAGATATACATAGTTACACTCATTCCTCCACATTTGAGGCTTTGACTTTTGCAGATTTGATTATTCACGGACTTTATTAACATGTTCTCTCTAGGAATATCTAGGTTGTAGACTGAAGTCTATGAAAGGTCAAGCTGCCAGTTTCTTTTAGTTAGTCTCAAATGTGCTACAAGAGCTCTCTACATACTGATTCTACAGACTAACATGGCTATATTTTTGAATAGGTCCTCCAGTACCAGCTAAGGCCTTTCCTGGATAGGGATAACTTAGCTATAGTAATCCATGCATCACTAACTTCCAAATTAGACTACTGCAAAGGTCAGAACATGGGGCTCTCCTTGACTTACACTTTGCAGTGAGAAAAGAAGCTGGTCATTGGAACATCAAATGTTTATACTTAATACTAGCTTTAAAGGATTTGTACACAACAACAGCCAACAAAGGTTTTAGCTTAATCTTTTTAAAAAATTTGCAAACCATTGCCATGAAGCCCTAGGACGTTGACTGAAGTCTATGAAAGCTCATGCTGCCAATTTCATTCTTTCAGTTAATTTCAAAGATGCTACAAGATCTCTATGTACTAAATGTACTAAAGGTACACTTGCCAACTGATCATGGAAGATGAGCATTTGGGCCTTCTGGACAGTGACTTACAATACTAATAATTTATTATTAGCTTACTATTAGTACACTTCTGATGCACTCTTTATCTATTACAAATGCCTACTGGAGTGTTCTCTCTAGCAATCTCTAGGTCAGAGGTCCCTAAACTTTTTGATTTGGAGGCCGGTTCACTGGCCCCCAGATCTCAAGGGGGGCTTAGGCATGTGCGTGCATGCGTGCACATGCATGCACTTGACTCGGGGTGCCATTTTGTTTTTCAAAATGGCGCCTGGAATTGTGTGCATGTGCTCGGTGTCATGCGCACAACTCTGGGCACCATTTGGGAACACAAAATAGCACCCGAGTAATGCACATGCAGCACTATTCCAGCACCATTGTGTATTCCAAAATGGTGCCCGGAATCATGTGCATGTGCCTGGTGTCACATGTGCATGCGCGTGCCGCCGAGCACTGTTTTGTCTTCCAAAATGGTGCCCGCAGTCATGCGCATGAGCGTGCGATGACAGGCACATGCGCACAACTCCGGACGCCATTTTGGAAGACAAAATGGTGCCCGGCGGTGCACGTGAGCGGCGGTGTGGCAGCGGCGGCGGCAGGAACAGCCATGGGCTGGTAAGAAGGCCTCGACGGGCCAGGTCCGGCCCGCGGGCTGTAGTTTGGGGACTTCTGCTCTAGGTCTTTCATTGTGACATTTGGTTAAAGTGGACCATAGAGTTGCACTGGAGGACCGAGAGATTCCCAGAGAGAACATATTAATTAAATCCATGAATAAGCAAATCAGCAAAAGTGAAAGCCGCAGATGTGGAGGGATGAGTGTATTTCATTTGATCAGTATTATATCATTTTGCTGATAACAAGCTAGTCACTAAAGCAATACAAACAAACAGCTTCCCCCCTATTCATTCTTATTTAAATCTCTGATTAAAATCTTGAAATTGTCATATGTGTTTTATATTTGAAGTTGCTTTTCTCTCCCAAACCTTTGCATGTAGGATTTGGAGGAGGGGGAAATCCTCAGTATGCTTTGATGGACAACACAATGAGCACTTAAGGCAGATTGCTCTTCCCACATGCAAATACTTGTGAATGAGCCTTTTCAAAGTGCATAATCCTATTTACAACCCCTAATTGGAGTACCATGTTTGTCAAAAACACCAAAGTCTTTACTTGTTTAGAAGCGAGCCTGGCCCATCGGCTTCAGAAGGAAGAAAAGTGCTGTTTTAATTATATTATCCATCAAACCCAAATTTAAAAGGACATAATGAAGTTGTCTCTTTAAATGCTGTTCCGTCTCGTGTTAAGCTACTATTGAGCTAGCCTGTGCTAGTAAAGCTACCATGGCAAACCAAAAAAATAAGCTCCGTTGAGAGGCCTTGTGGGCAAAATTAAGCAAAATTGTTTTGAATGCTGACTGTCAGTCCCTTGCTTCAGGTGGTAAAATAAGAGTGAGAATTTCACTTGAATCTTAGACAGACACACAGTTTGATAGATATCCTTCTGGAAATTGTAATATTTTTTTTGACAAATGGGATAAAAAGAACATTTTTAAAAAATTGAATTGGGTGCAGGGGGGGGGGATGAAATAGATCCATCTAGGCAGAGGTCTTTAGCACTTAGATCTTCAGTGTCCAACTTTGAATCTCTGTTTATTCAGCCAAGTTTGTGGAGCTGAATTAGAATTAGGATCATTATGTCATTATGAAGTTGTGTGGATTCAGCTTCTTTGTGTCTCTCTCATATTTTCTCTCTCTCAGTCTCCTCTATATGGGACTTCATCTTCAGCAACTGCATGACAGGCAGCTACAATATACTGGGAACAGCAGTCTTTTTAAAATTTGCTTAATACAAAAGGGGGGCAAAGTTTCTTAAGTTGGAAACCCACTGAGTGACTTTGGGCAGCTCATGCACTCTCAGTAGTGGCAAACCTCTTCTGAATAAATCTTTCCAATAAAATCCTGTGATAGGGTTGCCATAGGTTAGAATCAGCTTGAAGGTCTATAACATACACATGCTGATTTTCAAGCACTAGAAGAAGCAGTCTTTTAAAATCCTGCTTTAAGCAAGAGGTTTAAGTCCTTCTTTGGAAGGGTATGCAACCAAGTGTCTCAAAATGGATTCACTGTCTCCAGGGAGATAAAGGTAAGTCAGTAGCAGTAGCAGTCTTCATTGTTCCTCTTGGGCATTCTGTTCACTTTTGTTTTCCTAAATCCCCTAAATCAATCTACTGTCTTCTGGGGTAGAGGAGGAATTTCTCTCATTGCTGGTGTAGAAGCAGAATCCAATTGCCAGTCCATCTTACATGGAGTGTGTGTGTGTCGGAGGGGGGTGTTCATGCATGTGGTCCATGTTGTCTTTTGCTTCAGGTAGTAACATTGCTTGGATCAGCCTTGATTATTTCTGCATGCAACTTGCGTGTTGTCTTAAACTTTCTGGGAGGTTTGGTGTGCACAATTTTTTCCTGCTAATTCTTGACTTTTCTGAATGGGGGAAGGAAGTAGAAATCTGTCAGTTCTCTACATTTCTGAGTTTGTAAGATGATAATTAAAAACAACAACTGAACAGCTCCAAAGGGGAATGAAACACTCACAAGACCTTCTATTTAGGAACATCCTGAAAAGGGATTCAACTGGTCTTATACTTCTTCCAGTTCTCTTACCTGGTGAATAAAGAGTAAGGCTTCAGCACATTAGTCTGGTATGCTTGCTATGTAATTGCCTATGCATGTTCTCCTGATTCTAAATGCTTTAAAAATAAAAGTAGAAATCCCTATGCTTCCTGTCACTGTGATTCTTACATAATGGCTTGGGTCCCAGCAGGTGTCTTTTGCCTGGATGGCCTGTGTACTATTCATGCAGTCAATTAAGCAGGCAATTGAAGAAAAGGAGCTAAGGGGATGAAATGACTCTGGGAGAAACCTGCAAACTGAACTGAATGAGAAATAACACCTTATAAAGCTTCTGTTTTCTTCCATGGGAGAAAGTTAAGCACTGTAAAAAAAAAAATTGAGTTCTAAGTGTCATTCTATGTCATTTCATTTGTCGCTTGAGAAGGAACAGTTGGGAACAGCTAGGGCTTCCCATGTTTATGAGGTGGTCAATTATCATTTACTCTAGGTTTTAGTTTGAATTGAAGCTACCACTGGGTGACCTTTCAACATAAGGAACTTTTAGTTCAGACATGGGAAACGTGATCTCCAAGGTTTCTGGACTCTAGATCCCACTAGCCCCAACTAGTATGACTAAGAGCTGAGGATGCTGGGTTTAATAGTTCAACATCATCTGGAAAGCCACAATTTCCTTGTGTCTGTTCTAGCTGGTTAGCACTAATCTCCAAACTGCAGTCTGCAAGTATACTTTGACCCATTATTTGAAATAATCTTAATGATAAAGACATTTTTTCTAGGAAGAAACGGAAATGGGAGTGTGGTCAGATGTGGTATCATGAGATTGCAGCAACAAGATGAGAGGTCAATGGTTCCAGACTACTAATCTACCAAACCAAATTAGAACCAGCTCTTGTGCCAGTTCTTTTTTCTGCAAGAACAAGGGCTAATGAAAGAGCCCCAGAAAAGCTTCAGGCTAAAATTACTAAGAAAAGTTTGGATTGGTGCCTCTGAATCTTCTCCTTTCTCTCTCTAAAATAGAGTATTTATTAGTCAAGGTGGCTTTCTGTCATGTTCACATGAGCATCATGGATTCCATCAATTTCAATGTCTTAATATCCATGAGTTCTGACATTTCTGATATGTGTATAGTAGGGATGAGGAAACTTTTATCATCCTGAGGGCTTCATTCCCTGGATCTTACTTGAATCACATGCCAGTGGTGGGTGGGACCAAAGCCAGATACTCATCATGCTTACACAAATTCATCCATGTATACAAACATACACACACACCTGCAGAGAAACCCTTTTATGACCCTATGCCCAGGAGGTGGTGGGTATACCCCAAAGCAAGGGAATTGTGCGACATTTTTGCCACTACTGTGGGGTCCGATGAGATATGGAAGCAGCAGTTCTGCATGAGGCGAGGAGTCTTCAACATGACCGTGGAAGAACTGCAGCCCATCTAATAAGACAGGACACCCGTCTCTACAGGGCCATGCCAGTGGAGAAACCGGTTGCTATCGCTGTGTATTTTCTGGCACACAAAGGATCCTATGTGACAATTGCCACAATATTTGGTGTTGGCAAGTCTACAGCCTGCAAAGCTATAATCCAAGTGGTTATTGCCATGGAATTGGTGCTGCTGAAGAAGACTGTGTATCTAGGAGACTATAGAAAGGTATGCCAATCTATGCCATAGGGTATTGTGTGTTTTTGTTGCCTAGCTTTAACTTTATGTTGTGCTACTTTGTAATCGTACAGTAACTTTGTAACTGCTGTTAACACTAACTATTGCATTGCCTGATTGCTGTCTGGTTTGCAGCTTTAGCTTGTATTGTTGCTTTACCTTGATAATTTTTTCCCTTTGTAATACTAAAGTTTCAGACATTAAAATACTTCCAAGAATCTTCTAGGACCATTGTCCTTTAATGGTATCCTTTGTCTCAAAAAAAAAAAAAAAGAATTCTCTTGGAGATTAAAAGATTCAATATTAGCGGACGAGATGATCGTGAAAAAGATCAAAAAAGAAATTGGGTATTTCTTTCAAGATAACTTGAATAAGGGTACACCTAACCATATAGTTTGGGACGCCTGTAAGGTGGTGGTAAGGGGGCTATTGATACAACAAGAAAAAAGGAAAATATATGTGAAATTAAAAGAAGAAAAAGAATTAACATTACAATTAGAGATATTAGAAAAACAGCATAAATTAAAACCTTTGTAATACTTGTCTTATTTTTGCACACTACTTATTGCCACTTGCACTTTTCCATTTCCACTACAGGTGATGGAAAGCTTTGAAGCAATGGGATTTCCTCAGGTGATCAGAGCAGTGGATGGCTGTAAATCAACAGCAAGCAAAGATATTCCATGCTTCTGCAGGGAACATGTGACCATACTGGAAAATTTATTGATCTTGTTATGGGGTGGGTAGGGTCAAATTATGAAGCTTTGTCCTGTGGACGTCACCCATTTACGACATGTTGAGGGCTGGTACCTATGACAAGTAGGACCACTTTTGTTGGCTGATGCTGCATATCCAATTAAGCCATGGCTGATGACACCATTGAAGGGTGTTCTGCATCCTCATCAGGCAGTCTACAACAAGCACAACAATAGGGTGAGAAATGTGGTTCAGGGGGCATTTGGTCACCTTAAGGCATATTGGAGATGCCTAACAGTCCCATTGGAGGTGGCAGAGGAAAATGTGAACTCTGTCATTGCTGCATGTGTGATCTTGCACAATATTGTTGAGACTGATAGCAAAGTGTTTACATCCTGCCCACCCTGCCCTGCACTCTACACAGTGGATGAAGCCAACTTCCTTCCTGAGGGTCAGGAAATGGATGAGGGAGAGGCTATAAGGGAGGCATTTGTAAATTTAGTTTGCAACCAGCAAATATAATTAATCTATCTTCATTAGGTTATAACAAACAGATTGATCACATTATATTTTATACAGTAGTATATTTCTTTCACTTGGCCTACTTTGACCTATAATCATTGGTTGGTGTTGTAATAAATAGGTTGAAAATGACATCCTATGTGATGTGTATTTCTTCATTGTGCCAGCTGTGACCTATGTCCGCAGGTTTGTGACATAGCAGATTGCTCTTGACATCTTTTGTTCTGTAAGTTTGTATCACTGTTCCAGCTGTGGCCTATAACCATTGCTATTTGGCAAATTAAACAGATTAATCATGGTATCTTATGTAAAATTCAATTGTTTCACTGTGCCTGCTTTGGCCTATCACAGTAGGGTGGTGTAGTACAACTGACTACTATGGTCATAATTAGCAGTAACACTCTAGCATAGGCTACATTTATTTTTTTCCACTTGTGATGTTGGAATGATCAGCATGAGCAGGCTAGATTTACATGAAGAGAAGCCGAGGTGTGCAGTGGTCTATCTCATAATAGGCACATCCTATGAGTTCCCTTGCAATTTCTCTTGCCAAATTTCTCATGCTGATTGCTATCACATCCTATCAATCACAAAAGCTGGCAGACCATGAAAAAGCACACAATCTCTCTTTCAAATACATAGTAAATGTCCACATACAGATTGATGTAGACTTTAACTGTCAATTTCTCCACGTGTGAATGTGGATGCTCGTGTTTCTAGTAAGGGTAGGCCACTATTAATCTACCTCTCTCTGTAAAAGTAATCCATGCTGTACTCCTGTGTAGAACCCAATATACCCTGGCCAAAGAAAATATTTTCAAAATTCTCTTTTGAATTCAATTGCCCCAAAACTGTAAAAGTTTTGCAAGGGCATTACAAATCTCCATGGCAGGGAGTCATTGCAATGATGCAGCCTCTATTTCTATGCCCACTTTGGAGACCGTGCATGTGCACTATTGAGTCACCACAGTCACCGTACACCTGTCATCTGTCCAATCATAAAGTTCTTTAATTACTCCATCATTCAGTGGCACCATGCTTTGGACAGTCACACAAAGTATCATTAAGACAATAACAAATGCAATCCTTTTTACAGTGCATAACCTTTTGTCAAATTAGCCAGCCAAATTTTTATTGCCTCCGTTGAATATACAAATTGAATATCCGCTGTATAGGTTCTCCGTGGCCACCGTACTGCTGTGTCCAGATCAATGAAAATATTCCTAAAAATTCCCTGGCACACCATGGTGCCAAACTTTGAAAAGTTTAACATTGCATCAATATACCTACCTGTCACAGAGAATCTTGGCTGTGTATTGGCCAAAATGAGCTCTTTTTGCAACTTAAAATATGAACCGGTAATAAATAAAAATGACCCAACAAACAATTTATCAGTTGGGAATCATGGCAGGTGAAGGAATTCCCATCAGAATAGAATATTGGTGCTCAAGGGAGACCATCCTCCTTCTAAATAGCATTGCCAAGCAGCATGGAGTTGTGACGAAGCTGATACAGTCCTCTAATAGGAGGAACATTAATTTCTATAGGGCGGCATCCTGGAAACTTCGCCTTAAGGGTTACGCTCAGATGGCTGAGCAGTGCCGGACCAAGTTTAAAACTCTTAATGGTACATTTTTCAAGATGATGGAGATATTTGATGGGAACCCTCCACCCACCAAAAAACCAGCATTTTTTGAGAGAATGAAGCAGCTGTGAGAGGCAGCTGGGAAGCCAAGTTGGTTTGAGAGGCAACCCACAGGCAAGTTAAACATTTTCTACATATTTTTGTTGAGGGGAAAGGGGGGCTAAAGATACCATAGTTGATAATGTCCTAAACTAATTTCCCCGTTCTATCATTTATAGGTGCTAGACAAAGGAGAAGGGTGGTGGACATTTCTTCTCCTCCTCTGAGGGCTCCACAAATGGATCCCCAGTTGCCTCCCCAGCGGGAGACCCAGATACTGAACCAGAAGGTATGTCATATTCCCTTCCCTCCGTAACTGATATGGATTTCTGATGTGTGTGCACATACACACACACACACACAGTGAAACACATACACATATATATGTTTACCTATATTTTTATGTGTACATCTGTGTGTGTGTGTGTGTGTGTGTGTGTGTGTGTGTGTCTATACATAGAGTGGTAAATTAATATATAGATGAATACACACCCCACACACAAATACCTATGTAAGCATATGTCCATCTAGATATAAATGTATGAGAACATGTGTGTGTGTGTGTGTGTTTCTCAAATACATATAAATATTGAATATTATTTTCAGTTTCACTTGAAGGTTGGTGAATGTGAGTTAGTGATGCAGAAATACAAACTCTATGTAGTATATATGCATATACCTCTCTTTCTCTTTCCATATATACGTATATCTTTTCAAATACTTATATACATACAGGCCACACAAACACACACACACAAGCACACACACATGTGTATATATGTGTATTTGTATGTAAATATAGAAATATATATCTATATATACATCTATATATATATGTATATGTTTTTTGGTACTCCAAACAGCACCAGCAGGGAGTGAAGTAGAGGAGCTTATTCCTGGTACCTCATCAGCTGGCATGCCGCCACCAGGAATATATGAGTGTACTAATGGGGCATAGAATGTGCATGGGATTAATAGCAACTTTTCCTGTCAACATGCCAACATACCATTTTTTCTCCTGTTTTTCTGTCATGCAGTGAACGAAATCCTAGAGAGGCTGGAGAGGCTGGAGGGGCAGGTTAGTGCCCAACATCCCCCACCCACCCCGAATCTCCACCTCCAGGATTTTGTAAGTAAGCTGCGTATAGCTAATATCTCATTTACCCTGTGCAGTGGTGGGCTGGGAAAAAATAGTACATGTACAGCAATAACCTTACTGATATGCCTTCTATTATGTCTCTTTTTAGGGAATGAAGTCCTCAAGCACCTGGATAGGGTGGAGGCATAGCAGGCCATCTTCATTGTCACTTCCCATCACCACCCTTATTTTTTGTTATTGTTAATTCATATTTATTTTGATAAATCAAAATTTTGTTATATTTTGTAAAAAATATGTTTTTATTATCTGAAAATCATTATATTTTTAAAAGAATCACAGTCTTATAAATTTTGAAGATAAAAAATGTGAAATTAAAATACTACTGTTAATTCTACCTATAGTTGTTTTTCATTGTGCTGCAACATTCACGAGGATAGTGGGACAGGTTTCTTGATCTTCCTCAAAGGTCTACCTGTAGAAGGCCCATCAGAGCATACTGGCTGTTGTCGTGCTATTGCAGAACTATGATTTTGATTTTTAGAAGAACCCCCCCCCCCCCGAAAGAAGAATTGGAGGGTAATGCAGTAGTGACAACAGCCGGGGTAGCAGCAGGTGATGTGCTCCCAGCAGCCACTGTTAGAGGGACATTGCTGGAGTGAGCATTTTGAGATCTACTACTCAAAAAGCCATCAGTGATGGAGGTCTGTGTATTTACGCTCCTCTTCTTCACCATCTTTCCACCTCCCCTACTAGTAAAATTATTTGTCATAACAGTAGTGGCAAGGTTCCACATTATATGTGTCGGTTCCTTAAAAACATTGAGGAGGCCACCAAATTCACTTTCTGATTTTTCAAGGAACCTCTCCAGGATCCTGTCCCTGTTGCCCCTCTTTCTCTGCTTTCTCTATAGCTTTCTTTACATTTTCTATCCTTTTCTCTACTTTCTTTTTCTATTTGCCTTCCCTTGCCTTCATATGTTCCAGGAGAAGGTTCAATTGACTTGAGGAATGCTGCATCAATCTCTCTGCCATTTTCCCCCCTGCTGTGCTGTGATCTTGCTTTCTTTTGAACATGGCAAGACACTCAGCAGGGGATAGTGTAGCCCTTTGTCTTAAAGTGATGGTCTCTGAGGAAGACAGAAGATAATAAGGAAAACAACAATAATTAGCGTAGGGATACACATAGGAATTGCTAAATTACCAACTCAAGAAATTCAAGTTACATGGCCAACACATGTCCCACTACCCACTACCCATTCCAGAAACACTTCAGATTAACTTCAAGTGGCATTCACCAACCAATACCAAGTGTGGACATAGATGTTGCAGGTTCAGGTGGATCCCCTTCACTGGGGCCAGCAGTGGTTTCCTCTTGCTGTGGTGCTTCCTCTTGCTGTAATTGTATCTGTATATTCATCTTGCTCTACAGGAGACATTGTGAGCACATATGATTCCTCCTCATCTACTTGGAGATCTACAGACAGGAGGAGAGATGAAACGTTGGGGGGAACCCTCACACTGCTGCAAAATAAAGGTACACTGCTGTGGTACTGTGAAACAGGATAAAAAAATGGATGAGAAATTATCAATGAGATGCAAATACTGAACAGGAGCATGAAGAGAAACCACTATCACTACACAGGGGTACACGATTATTCAAGAATTGCAGTGGTGATCTCTTTGTAATTAATACTGTTAATTAAGAAAAGGAAACACATGCTATAGAAATTACCCACCACAGCTAGCCATGCATCTATGTAACCAATTGAACATTGAACATGGCAACATCTGTAAAACTTACCTTGTGAGAATAGCTCCTTTGAGCCTTCCGCCAGCTGCACATGCAGATGGGGTGCCATGCTGGGATGAGCAGCTCCTCCCAACAGTATCACAATCTCTGTTGCAGAAGTTACCGTTTCGCCTCTATACTGGCATTGCTGGCAAAGATCCCCTTCAGCTCATGAAAAAAGGGCATTGTTATTGGTCCGCTCCTGTTTGCTTGCTGATTAGCCTTCTTAAATTCCCACTTCATTGTCTTGGCTTTTGTCCTACACTCTGGTCCTGTCTTATCATGCCCTCTCTCCCTCAATTTGCCTGCAATTTTTTTCATAAATATCTATATTTTGGTGGCTATGGTTGATTTGCATCTGCACCGCCTCCTCACCCCAAATAGCTATCAAATCTTTTGTCCCATCCGTCTCCCAAGATATCCCCCTCCCACGTTTTTTTGAGGTATGAGCCATGGCTAAGGGAAAAAAGCCGACAGATTTAAAATGGGGTCCGTTCCGTGATGCAAATGAGCATGAAAGGCTTTTAAAAATGGTGCTGTGCCAGAGGTTTAAGGGTGGGCACAGAAGATCACAAAGGGTGGGAGGGCACAGGTAAGCAGGCATCAGCAACCCCTGCCCAGCTGGGTATGCCCTCTCTTCCTGTATGATTCATGCCAGGGTTGACCAAATGGCTGACCAAATGGCACCTATGGAACCACCTATCCCCTTATCATGCCCCCTCAAAACCCACAGGCATCTTCCCCTAATGGGGAATGGAGCAGCTGTGCCAGGAAACTTCCCACCATGGAAGAAATGTTGAGCAAAAAATAATCTATGAGAATATGATGAATCGGATATACTGTCACAATTTTTTTTTTTTAAGGGACACATATCAAGAATCCAGAGGCCACTCTCTCCCACTCTCCCATCATCAGCTGGAGGCACCTACGGTTAATGTACACCAGAAGAGTGAGGAATCCTCCATTCGGATAGCCCTTGTTCACTATAGAGGTTCTACAGAACAACGTGAAATTGCATATTCTATTATATTAAAAAAAACCCACAGATTCCCCCTCCTAAAGAAAAGCACAACATCTCCTTACCTCTTGACACACATTGGAGAAATGATCATGACCAGTTTCACAAGAATCAATCAGTGTAAAACCAAAAATTAAAGCCACCACACATGCGCAGGTAGACAAAAGGCAGCGCAGAAACAAAAATGGCAGATTTCGAGCAACCAGAGGCTGGATAGGTGACACCTCTAAGCCTACCCCTCTGCCATTGTCCCTCCTCTCCAGTAAGATGCGATTCAGATCCAAACATCATTCCCATTTGCTGGACATGCTTCAGAATTGATTCTTTTCAAAAGAACCACCAAAAAACTAGTGTCGGGAAAGACCGTGTTTTTTGTGTTTGCCTTGCTTCATTGCAACTGAAACCAATTGCAGTAGGATTAGAACCGGCTTCAAATGGGAATGACGGAGATATAATCCAATCAGCAATTTGCTTTACATCCTAGTGTGAATGAGCCCTGAGTGACCTTGGGCCAGCTGCTCTGTCTCACCCTGACCTACCTTGCAAGACTATTGTGAGGATAAAGTATGAAGGAAGAGGCAGGTATGTTGTTTGGAGCTCAATGGACTTATACACAGATAACTAACTAAATTGCTTTGGCAGGGGTGTAGGCTTAGAGGCAAAGGAGACTTTTTAAAAAATCTCACTGTACAAGAATGGATTTTGATAGAAGTGGGGTTGCTTTAGGAAGAGAGTGACTAGCCCTCCCCTCCCAATGTTATTCTCTCCCACATCAATCCCCAAACACACATACAAATCTCTCAAATTTCTCTCCAAACATACACTGCAGTTAGGCTTTCCAATGAGGGTCCTAGTATGCTACATAAGGAAGACTGACTTTCAGAAGGGAGAGCCTGTAGCATAGACCTCCACAGCTCCATCACTCTCTTGCTTGAATTAGTCTGGAACTAAATTGGAATGATTTTATCCCATGCCTAAATGCTGTGTGAGGAACAGCCAATGAGTCCAGATTAATCAGCTCCAGAAAGAGGGTTCCCTTTGTACATGTGAAGGAATTCCACATTCAGAGGGCCAGATTCATGCTGCAGTGTAGATCAAACTTGGCAGTAGTGCCAAATCAAACAGATCCTTTCTTGGGGCCAAGACGAGTCCCTTTCAAATCTGATAGAGATAGCAATCTGCATACCTCCTCATCTTGCACCAGCTGGCATGATCAAGGCTTGAATTTCATAGGCAATGGACCACTGTGCACCACCTTCCTCCTCATTCAACTGGGAAATGGGGCCAGGGTGGACAACTACGAAACCTCGGGAGATAAATCTGCAGCTTCCCACTTCTCAGAAACATATATCTCTTGACATCATCACAGTATTTAACCACTGAGGACCCTGGAGCATTTGTTTCTGTTGTAAAATTGATAATCCTGTCCTCAGCTTGTGGGCTGTCTATTATTCATCCTTCCTAGCTTACTGGAAAGGATAGTAAGAGGCCTCAATGTAAGACTTTCAAAACAAGTTGGAAGGAGTGTTGAGTGTTCCTGGTTACATTATCATAGGGCTCATGCTGTTAGGAGTTCCAGAGCCTGGGGGAAGCCACTGAGAAGGCCCTCTTCCATGTTCTCATCAGATGTACTTTTGAGGGTGGTGAGACAGAGAGAAGGGCCTTCCCAAGAGATCTCAAAGCTTGGGTTCGATTGTAAGGGGAAATGTAGTTCTTCAAATAACCTGGACCTAAGCTGTATAGAATATCATTAGGTTTATGGTTTGTTGTTGTTAGCTGCTCTCGACTCAACCTCAACTCATGATGACCCTGTGGATGAGATATCTCCAAGACCCCTATCCTCTACCACTCTGCAACTGGTCCTTTTGGTGTTCTAATGGTCAATTTCCTGCACAAACTTTATCTTTCCATCCCTAGTTTGCTCATTACTCAGACATGCCTCCAAGGAGCGCCCTGCCATTTCCCCACTGGAGCAATCCTTTTCAGAGGATAATATGGGTCTCCTAAATGCCATGGAAGAATGGTCCGTGTCATGGAAGCTAAGGGGCAAATCAAGGGTATCCTAGATGGCAGTCAGGCCCTCCTCTCAAGATGTGGATAGCCCTCAGTCTCTGAATAAGAGACTGATACCCAAGGATCACTGGTTACCTAGTCCTAGGAAGTGCACACTTGATCAGGAACCAGTAGCTGAAGTGCCCTCCTGAGGGATAAATACACCACATGAGCAAAGGAATACTCATAGACAAGATGCTCCTCATGATGAGATCACTCTGCAGGTGACATGGATGCTCTGTAGCTGTGCTCTCAATAGAGTTCTGAATGCTTAGACTTAAATGTTTCCAATTCTTGGCACAGAGTCCTGGGGCCTGTTTGCTGTCAGGTTTTTAGGAGTCACAATTGCCTAGTTTGTCAAGGGACCACTTAGTGTTTGTACTGCCTTTGGTCTTGCTACCAATATTGAACCTTTGTTTTGATTCAACTCCATTAGCAGCAATAAAGTAATTTCCCTTGCGATCCAGGGTGTAGAGAAGTTACTTTATTGCTCCCAATGGAACTGAAATTTTACTGTCCTTTGTCTCGATCCCCCCCATGCCCGAGAAGGGGAGTAGCCTCTGCCTGCATTGAGATTCCTCCAGAACAGCTGAACTACAACAGAAGCAACATCTGATACAAAATGTAGGCCTGTGCCTCTACATTTTGCAACTTTCCTTTTGCTGTATGCTTTTTTAAACATCTGTTGCCTGATGAAGAATCCAGTGAAGCTTTGAAAGCTTGCATGATGTATTTTATGCATTTTAGGTTGGCTAATAGGGATATTGCTGTTTTCTGGATTTTGTATAGTGTTGTATTTTGCTGCATAGTCAACATGGCTACCTCTGACTATGCTTGCTTGTGCAAGAGTATTTGTTCCAGTGGAAGTTGTCAAAAGGTTTATGGATATATGTACTTACTTGAACAGGACACTTTAGACCAGTTTCTGTGTGAACTATGAGTGAAAACCAGGAGGTGAGAGAGAGAACCAACAAATGAAAGGGGAGAAGAGAAGGTGTCAGGAAGAGTCATGCCATCCTGTAAGGCAAGGGCATCACAAGGGGGTGTGAGTTACATTGGGTGATACTCTGGCGGACGGTGACACCAATGCTCCAGAAAAGTCTGCCTTTTGGCAGAATTGGGCTATGGCAGTCACCTGTATCCCTTTAAAATCCTGGAGTTCAGTGGAAGAGGAGGCATGAGAAGGGTGGGGCTCAGTGGGCAGAAAAAGGAAAGGCCTCAGCATTAAAAAAAAAATTAACTCTTAAAAATTTCTTTTTAAAAATCATATCTTACCAAATTTTCACTTTAATCACATGAAACTACCGTGTTTCCCCAAAAATAAGACATACTCATAAAATAAGCCATAGCAGGATTTCTAACCATTTGCACAATATAAGCCATACTCTGAAAATAAGACATAGGGCTGAAGTAGATGGCTAAGAAGGGGTGGCTTTTCTGGGCAGCAAAAAGCCACCATTAGAGTTCCTGCAGCGGCTCTTTTGCATGCTTTTGGTGCAGTGTGTTGCATGCTGAGCCAAGAGCGCATCCTGACACTACGCACTGTGCAGACGGCTCCACCCCAAGGCCAGCCCTTTGTACCGGTCTGCATTGGCCCTAAGACATCCCCTGAAAATAAGCCATAGTTTGTCTTCTTGAGGAAAAATAAATATAAGAAAGTGTCTTATTTTGGTGGAAACAGTACCTAAATGCAAATACATTTAGGCTGTGTTCATGATTTTGTAACTTAAAGGTATAATTTAAATTTTGCTGGTTGTTTATGTTACTAGCAAACTATTGCCATTACATTCAGTGACATAAGGGAATTAAAGTTTACAAGTAATATTAGTTTAAAAAATCATTGCTAAGGAATCTGTAGGGTATGATATAGGAGGAAGTCAATGAGTGAAGGCGACACCATGAGTTATTGCAAAGGGTGATGCTAACCCTGTCAATTGTCATGGTAAGACTTTGTCTCTTAAGTAAGCCCCACTTTCATTCTACATAAAAGTGCTAAACTTCCTGTTATGCCATAAAGCAAGCAAGTACAATTATTCACATAACTACCTATGGAACATTGAGAGGAAGTCATTTTATAAGAGAAACAGCTGCTGAACCAAGAAGTAAATTTTGCACTGAAAAATTAAGCCATACAAAAACAGAGGTGCATGTGTATGGACGTTATCACACAGGGGCCAATTTCGTGGTTAAAGAGATAATAAAGTGGAAATAAAGCATCCCGAAAATAAAGCAAAAATAGCGCTAAATTGTGCAAAAGCATTTCTCACGTAATTAGAATAAAAACGGAATTAGGTGAAAAGCGAAAAAAGATGTTTTTAACTTTCATACTCAAGTGAAAAAACCCATAAATGTACTAGAAATGGGCGTGTTTTGTTTTGCTTTCGGGTGACCAGACTCCTCCTTTTCCGGGGCGGGTCCTGCATTTCATTCAACCTTCTCTCCTCTCCAGGAGGAAATGTCAAACTGTCCTCCATTTGGAGCAGGAGTAAGAAGCATGATTTTTTAAAATTTATTTTTATTAATTAAATTCCACATATACATAACAAAACCTTGTTTCTTCTTCATTACATTCCATTATTTTCTTAGTCAGTAACTAATTATTATTTCTATACCTTCCATTCTGAGTTATCTGGTTCTATAGGTGTATACAAAAAAAAAGACATCATATGTTTCCCTGTTATTGACGTTAGTCTTTCCACCTCTTATTGTATTCTTTCAGTTGTTTTGAGGTTTTACTCCTGTGTTTTCTTTTCCTTCTTTATTGTAAATTGTCTTTATAATCTAAACTTATTTCGATTGGGCAACTAAAATGGTGAAGGGTCTGGAAAGCAAGCCCTATGAGGAATGACTTAGGGAGCTGGGGATGTTTAGCCTGGAGAAGAGAAGGCTGAGAGGTGATATGATAGCCATGTTTAAATATTTGAAGGGATGTCATATCGAGGAGGGAACAAGCTTGTTTTCTGCTGCTCCAGAGACTAGGACCCGAAACAATGGATGAAAGCTGCAAGAAAAGAGATTCCACCTCAACATTAGGAGGAACTTCCTGACAGTGAGGGCGGTTCGACAGTGGAACACACTCCCTCGGAGAGTAGTGGAGTCTCCTTCCTTGGAGGTCTTTAAGCAGAGGCTGGATGGCCATCTGTCGGGGATGCTTTGATTGGGAGTTCCTGCATGGCAGGGGGTTGGACTGGATGGCCCTTGTGGTCTCTTCCAACTCTATGATTCTATGATTCTATGATTCTATGATCGTTCTTCACAGTGTCTTCTTAATTTTTCCCAATCTGTATTTATTACATTTTTTGATTTTCTCTCTATCATTTTTGTCAACCTATCTAACTCTATGTTATCCAAAGATTTTAATAACCATTCATCTATCGTCGGAAGCTCCTTTGTTTTCCATTTTTGTGCAATAAGGATTCTGGCTGATGTTATCATATACATTATACAATATTGTTTCACTATGTTTTTTGGCTTTTAATTTTATTGGTCATATTTAAAAGATATATTGTAAGAAGCATGGTTTTCTATTTCTATGTGTGTGTGTGTTTTTAAAAAGCTTTTCTTGAGTCCTGTCCTCCTGGACAGTCTTCCTTTGAGGTTAGGACCTCTGGTCCCCCTGATGCAGACGGAGAAGAGGGCAGCATCCCTCCTCCTTCCCTCCTCCTGTGGGCAAACCTTTTGCCAAGGGAATAAGCCTGCTGCCTCTTCAGCTGTGAGGATCTCTGTGGGGTTGTCCTTTTTGCCTTGGAGAGCAGCCACTTGCTAGCCTAGGTCCTCTTGCTCTGGGATGGGCTGAGAAGCAAGGCGTCCCAAATTGGGGTCTGACTCACTGGAGGGATCCCCCTTTCTCCCGCTTTGTGGTGTGCCTTCAAGTCGCTTCCGACTTAGGGCAACCCTAAAGTGGTGAACCTATCCTAGGGTTTTCTTGGCAAGTTGCTTCAGAAGCGGCTTGCCATTGCCGTCCCCTGAGGCTGAGAGAGTGTGACCCACCCGAGGTCACCCAGTGGGTTTCATGGCTGAGCAGGGATTCTGTCCCACTTCTCCCCCAAAATAGGGACAAAGAGCAGCTTACAAATTAAAACAACCCCCACCCAATCCTATCCATGGGGGGTTGTTGGCATGGGAAACCTTTTCCCTTTCTCAGCCTTCCCCTCGTCTTTTCGACTCTGCAGTCACTCTTTAGCTTGAGGGAAATGCGCCTGTTTGCTCAACTACCAGACAGGAAATTTTAGAAAGAGAAAAGCGGGGAAGCTCATGTCTGCCTGGCATGTTGTCACCCAAGCAAACCAGGAAGTAAAAGCAGCCCCACAGAACCATGGGAAAACCAGGAAAAAGCTTTAAAGGAGATTTGTTTGTGCTAATTTGAATTTCACACTACAGTAAATGCGCAATTACTTTAAAAGCGCAAATGCATTTCCTCTAAACTCCCGAAAATGAAAAGATCTCGGATAACACCACTTTGTGACCACTTTAATGTCAGTTTCTGTGTGACGTTGTGTGAAATCGTTAGGCGTAAGTGCGCTTTTTTGGGGGGATTTGTGTGGGATAACCTATAGATTTCCCCTGTGTGATAACGTCCTATGTTTAGCATAAACAGTAGGGGTAAATAGAAGAAAGGAGATTTGTGGTGGTGATGGGGAAATGGGTACACTTAATTGGATCTAAGAGAAGCCAATAATGAAATATTGGACAGGATTGGAGAAGGACAAGGACTGATGAAAATGTGAAGAACTAAGATGATAAAATGTGCAAAGCAGATTCTGAAAGCTAGTGGGTTATTTCAAGATATGAAAGAGGAAAGCTTGAATTAATGTACTCTATTATTTATTCTATGTAATCTGTTTCAAGTATAGGAACATGGTATTACTCTTAGGCTGGGCCATGTGTATTTCAAAACAATTTTGTAGCCAGACAATTCGACCAAGAAAAATGTAATAATGTGCCTGACAAAAATGTGTAGGCAGAAAATATATATTTGCTTACTTTTGTTTTATTGCATCATTTATTCATCACTTTTGTTTCTTCAGTTTATTCTAGTTTTATCAGGCACAGAATGAGCAAAGACAGGTCACTGAAGCCCTAATGCTAATTTCTTTCTTTTTAAGGAATTTTAATGTGTTATTAACAAAAAGATGTGGTGATATAGAATAACCTTTTTTTTTACAGAAAAAACAAGAAATCCTCCAAGCCTTGCATATTATTCAATAAAACAACAAATGAAATCTTTGCTTCACAGATTCATAGCGTATAACTGTAACAAATTCCTGCACAATTTAGGGCCTTTGCAGACTGCTAGAAATAGTGCAAACTGAGTCCACTTTAACTGTCCTGGCTCAGTGCTAGGGAATCATGGGAATTGTATTTTTTTCTGAGACATTGAGCCTTCTCTGTCAGAGAGCTTTGGTGCCACAATAAACTACAGTTCCCATGATTCCCTAGTACTGAGTCAGGGCAGTTAAAGTGAACTCAATTTGCACTATTTCTGGCAGTCTGCAAAGGCCAGAATTGCTCACACAGTTCACAAGAGACAGATGCCTGCTGTACAAAATGAAATAAAGCTGAGATTATCAGTATTCTGGATTCCATTCCTTTAACTAATATGCATCCCCCTCTCATCTCCCTCCCCCCCCCCCTGCACTTGCCCATTTGGAGTACTGTATAAACTCTGCCCTTTTACCTCCTGGTTCCATCTATTCTATTCCTATCCTGTTCTTTTATTTATACTTCTCCACAAGGCTGGGATTCAAAGTGGCTTACAAGATGCAAAGAAAAGCAAGTAGAAACACATATAGCAAAAAACATACAAAAGGCTGGGATTAAAATACTATTTAAATGTTTATAGAATTCAAATAATGAAATACATGGATTAAATGCAAAGAACAGACGTAGTAGAGCACACTAGGAAAACCACTTTTTTTAATAAAACAATCAGTTCACTAAAACCTGCTGGAATAAAAAGGTCTTCACCAGCCAATTAATGAACAGTAAAGAAACTGCAATTCTAGCCTCCCTAAGAAGAGAGTTCCAGTGTCTGCAAACACCCACAGAGCAGGACATCTGTTATGCTTCCACAAAATCAAGAGAAGCACCTTAGATCTTGAGCTGGTTCATATGGTAAGATATGATCCTTCTGATATCCTGGATGTGGCCTGTATATAGCTTTAAAGGCCAGTGATGGCGAAACAGCTGAAGGCCCGGGGATTAAGGGGACAAGAAGAGGAACAGGTGCACACCTCTTCCTCTTCTCCCCTCGCACCGTCCCCAGCTGAGGAGGGTCAGGAAGGAGGAGGAACAGGCATGCACCTCTTCCTCCTCCTCCTCCACCTGCACTGTCCCCAGCATTCAGCTGCTTTCGGAGAGGCAGCAAGGCTGGGAAGGGTCTGGAAGGTGGAGGAACAGGTGTGCGTGTCTTCCTTCTTCTCCTTGCCCTCCATGTGCTGGGGGAAATGGCTTCACATGCCATAGGTTCACCATCATGGTTATAGGCCATAACCAGCACTTTAAATTGAGTTCAGAAACAGAAAAAAATCTGGTTGATAGTGAATCAGTTGTAATAAAGGGGTTGTGTGGTCCTTGTAACCAACCACAAACAGCAGTCTTACTAGAGCTCTTTGGACCAAATAAGAGGTTATCTATGCTGACCAAAATACTGACATATTCCCCCCGTTACCTCTGCACTTTGTAGTGATGCTGGGCAGCTGTCTACACATGCATCCCCCTGTGCCATCTGCCAGGAGGCGGGATGTAGGCGGGGATTATTGCATGCTAAATTGCTGCCAAATCACCGGCCGCCGTCAGCCTGGGTCCCAGCCAGACTTAGCCAGTGCTTTTTAGAAATCAGTATGCTTTCCAGCTTCTAAAAAGCACTGGCTGAGCCCAGCTGGGACCCAGGCTGATGGCGGTCAGCAATTCAGGGGCGATTTAACATGTGATAATCCCCCCCTCCATCCCTCCTCCTGGCTGATTTGATTTAAAACACCAAGCGATAAGCTCCTAAGTTTTTCAAGGATGTTCCCATGTAGAATGTGTTACATGGCCAAGTCAGATGTCCCTATGAACAAGTATAGTTGGTCCCCTAGATCTAATAGTTCATATGCACTCCGGCCACCACTGAAAACTGAGCATCTAAGTTGTTGAGTCCAGGAGTACACCAAAGCTAACCAAAGTTCAGAGGAGGTTTGCCATTGCCTTCCCCTGAAACTGAGAACATGTGACTTGCCCAAGATCACCCAATAGGTTTCATGGCTGAGCGGGAACTGACCCCTGGTTTCCAGAGTTCTAGTCCAACTCTCAAACCACTATGTGCACTCTGGCTCCATATTTAGGTTTATCTATGTTTAAATATCTGAAGCACCATGGGTGAGAGCTGTTGATTAACACAGATTTCCATCCTTGGCCTGTAGTGGAATTCCCCAAGAACCAGATCCAGGAGTCCAAATTTTGTCCAAGGCAAGTACACCTTTATTTTGGCCAAAAGGTGACAACAGCTCCAAGATGGTGCTTAAAGGGTTGTCGCACCCAAATATTTTCAAAGTATTCCTTTATACACTATACTTGCATAGCACACAGCATTACATCACATAACTTTAACTCCATTGGTTTGTTATTGCTGATCACGCTTCTGTTCTCTAGTTCTATTGGTTAGTTGCTACTGACCATGCTCTACACTCTGCTTCCCTGAATACAGGTTTCCACCGGTTTGGTCAGGTTTTTTCAGCCTCACTTGCACTTTTTGCTGACCCTTCAGAAAGAATCTGGGGCAAAGGCCATTAATTACTACTTCATTTGGTTCCATCTCTACTTCAGGCCCACTTTGATTTTAAGAAGACTCATTCCTGACTAGGGCCAGGGTAAGCACAGCCCAGGCAGAAGCCACTGAATCAGGACAGTACCTGGAGGAAGATGATCACACACTGGGCAGCATTGGCCTTACTTCCAGGTAGAGTGCTGTGGCTGGTTCAGGCAGCTAGTGTTCAATGTCAGCTGCTGAGTTTGGCAAACACAGTTTTTAGAAACACTGATACATGGCAATTTCCAGCTGTTTTCAGGGTAGACAACTGCATATTAATTGCAGGTTGATTCACTTCTAACTCCAGTTGCAGTAAAAGTTATTGTAACAAAGGCAATGACAAAAATCACCTCTAGCAAAATAGTTATGTGTCCTCACTCCCCCCCTTCAATCTCTTTCTTTTTGCTTCCCCCCTTTTTTTCTGGATATTAATGTCATGAGGTCTTCTGAACCACAGACAGATCAGAACTTCTTAGCAAAAGTAACCATGGCAAGCTACATTCTGTTATACCATTGAATAAGATAATAAATTGAGTTCAGCACATCCTTAGTTCTTAAGCTAAAAACAGATGTTTTGAGTTATTTACTGCCTGGCAACCATAACATGCAAGATAGTGTTTTATGCTATCAGAGTATTTTTTTTTCTGTGCCAGTTCATAGGCAGAACCCTTGCTATGAGAGAGAATAGTGTTCCTACTTGAAATAATAGCTGCTTCATATTTAGAGGGAGGACATAAATGTATAACAAACAGAGGCCTCTTTATTAGGGCAGGTATTTGCCAATTAAGAGGTTGCTGGAGAAGGGGCTTTACCCCAGCGGGGTGTTGTATTTTCTTTCAAATTGTGTTTTTAATTTAATTCTGTTTTAATATCTGAATTTGTTTTATGTTTTATATAAATGTATTTTAATATTAAGTCTTATTGGGTGACAGCTCAAGTCTAATTTTTGGGTAGGGAAAAAGGCAACATCTGAATCCATTTATTTATTTATTTGGCATATTTATACCCCGCTCTTCAGCCACAAAGACTCTCAGAGCAGCTTGCAAACGGTTAATTAGATGGTACCCTGCCCTCATGCTTCCAATCTAAAAAGACATGACATAAAAGGAGAAGGGAATGGGGATCAGGTCCCTTCTCCTTTTGTGTCATGTCTTTTTAGATTGGAAGCATCTAATTAACCGTTTGCAAGCTGCTAATTAACCATTTGCAAGTCCTTTGCAGACTGCCAGAAATAGTGCAAATTGAGTCCACTGCCATGACTCAGTGCTAGGGAATCATGGGAACTGTAGTTTATTGAGGCACCAGAGCTCTCTGAAAGAGAAGGCTCAATGTCTCAGAAAAAAATACAATTCCCATGATTCCCTAGCACTAAGCCAGGGCAGTTAAAGTGGACTCAATTTGCACTATTTCTGGCAGTCTGCAAAGGCCTGGCCCAATGGAGCTGGTCTGCCTCGCTCCCTCTGAGGCTGAGGAGGTAACGCAAGTAACAGACCCTTGTCTCTGTCCAGCAAAAGGACAAACCTTTGCCCTCTATACCCAGTGCAAGTGTAAAGAGCCTGCTGAATCAGGGCTTCATTCCTGCAAAGAGCTAGGCCACTGAGGGAAGCAGAGGTCTGAGGCAGTATCAAACACAGCAGCCTCTTCCTTCCTACAGCCCCTGATAGTCTCTGTGGTCCTCAGTCTCTCTGCTGGGTGTTGTTTGGTAAGGCCTCCCTCAAAGTCCTGTTTTTATAGTTCAGCCAGGCAAGGCAGCTGTGCTGGGTGGAGGTCAGTGCCTGCAGAATGAGCATCAGTCCTGCAAAGAGCAAGACCTCTGAGGGAAGCAGAAGTCCAAGGCAGTAGCAAATATAGCAGCCTCTTCCTTCCTACGGCTCCCTGATGGTTTCTGTGGTCCTCAGTCTGTCACTGATGGCTATTCTCTCCCACAGAGGCCACAGCAGTAAACAAACAAACAAACAAACAAACAAACAAACGGCACTAACATTTTTGTAAAAAATAAAGGGGGGGTTCCCACAAGCAGGTGCACTTGGTGTTCAAATGATGCCAGGGTGAGGGTAGAAGGGAGGGCGCTGTCGATAGAGTGTGCAGCTTA
Organism: Phrynosoma blainvillii; assembly: GCA_026167975.1. Taxonomy (NCBI): domain Eukaryota; kingdom Metazoa; phylum Chordata; class Lepidosauria; order Squamata; family Phrynosomatidae; genus Phrynosoma; species Phrynosoma blainvillii. The sequence continues at coordinate 1,402,866 of JANUYF010000001.1, read as the reverse complement.
AATGTGACTTAACCCTTCCCCAAGCCTTCAGTGGGACAATCTCAGATATTTTGTACATGAAGAAAAGAACAGGGTAGTGTCTTCTCTCTGAGACTCAGCATGGCATAGTGGTTTGAGTGTTGGACTATGACTCTGGAGACCAGGGTTCAAATCCCAGCTTGGCTATGAAGACCCACTGGGTTGCCCTGAGCAAGTCACATTCTCTCAGCGTCAGAGGATGGCAATGAAGAAACCTGCCAAGAAAAACGTGTGATAGGGTCACCGTAAGTCGGAGAGAACTTGAAGGCACACCACATATACACACACATGAAGGTGTAGGGGCAACATGAAGTGCAGATCCCATTGGATAAGATTCCTTGTTCCCTCATAATTTAATAGGTAGTTGCCCCTCTCAGCTTTCACCCCACACCTCAGGTCTGACATCTTTGAAAGAGAGTTGCTGCTTAAGGGAACTGTAGTGGGGAGAGAGACATGGTATAAATGAGATGGGGAATTTGACAATACATTTATGTCAGGGATGATGGGAGTTGTAGCTCTTCACCTCTGGCTCTAACTCACCACCTTGTTATGCAGCAGAGCTGACCAGCTTTGATCAGTGGTTGATGCTTCTTTCCCAAGCAGCAGAGTTTCAGAGAATAGGCTGAAGACCCTGACAAACTCTCCAAGCCTTCTCACCCTTCTTCCTGAGATGTCTCCAAACTTCTCCAGGATTCTTCTGGCTCTTGTATCTTCCCTCAAGACACCAGACAACTCAGTAGTCTTATATAAAAGATCTACTTTATTCTACTATATACATAAATACTATATGCCCTACAAATCACAATCTCTACACTTCACAATATCTCCAAAACTACTCCACAATATCTCCAAAACTACTCCACAATGTGCATTAGCAAACATTGCAATTTATAGCCATTGTTAGACACCACCCACCAGTCAGTTTCCACCCAGTGGGTGTGTACATACATCTTGATTGGTCCACATAGATCATCCCATACCTAAGACCAACCCAAGTGTTTCATCACTTTACCTTGACCACTTAATGAGTCTCAAGTGTTTGCAATCTATCACAGGTGTTCTCAATATATCTTCTATAACTTTGTCCTTGGCTCTCAAGGCTTCTTAATTATATTATCTTTTTCACCTGTGTATCTTCCTGATTGCTCCTGCTTAGTCACTTTGACATTCACATACATATCACATACACACAACAAACAATACACATAGGGTTGCCATAGGCCCACAACAACAATAACATAAAAGTAAATACAAAATAAATAATGTGCATTCTTTTAACATTTTTGTTGATGAGTTATGATAGTTTTGGCGTGTTATATTTTATGTTATGTTTGGGGGCTGCTCTTTTGGAATTTTTCAAATTATTATCACAGAGATAATAAGTGTTGATATTGGGTTGAGCCCCTAAGTTGGTTTTCCATTCATGTCAACCAGATCCACTTTTTATTCTCTCACTTCTCTGTATTTTGCACCATTCCTCCATCCCCTCCAGCTTGCCAAAGGAGGTTTTTAGGGAGCATGAGGGGATGATGACGAAAGGGAGAAGGAGGAAAAACCCATTTTAGGATCTGGAATAGATTCAAACCATTTTGTTTTGAAATCTATTGCTGTTTATCATTGGAGTGTTTTATCTGGTTTTGAAAATGTTTCACTGTTATTTCTGGTTGCTTACTTTGCATAAGATGAACCACCTTGAACACAATTTCCTTTGTGATAAGGTGTCATAAAGGTAAATATATTCCCTGTTGACAAGGGGGGGATGCAGATGGCCAAAAACGCCGTCTTCAATCCCAGGAAGGGGAGAGGCAGCCGGACGCTGGGCGCCCCATCCCCTTCCTGAGGATGTCATCGGAACGACGGCCCATCCGCATGACGGGCACTCCAATGACGTCCTTCTGGCTCAGCATCCGGACATGCTGAGCCAGAAGAGATGCCAAAGAGGCGCGCCACGCCTCTTGCGGTGCCCCTTTCGCAGCTTGCAGAAAGAGCTCTGTTTTAGCGCTTCTTTCGCAGGCGGCAAAAGGAAGGATCGAGGCCGAGGTGTCCGGAGCCTCAGCCTCGATTCTCCGCTTTCAGGGGCAGCCCAGGGCCACCCGTCTGCTTCCCCCCATAGTTGTCAAGTTGTGTCCAACCATATGGGGTGGTGCTCATCTCCGTTACTAAGCCAGCATTGTTAGAGACTACTCTGTGATCATGTGGCCAGCATTATTGCACAGAACGTTGTTTACCTTCCCACCGAAGTGGTACCTCTTTATCTACTTGCATTTCCATGCTTTTGAACTGCTAGGTTGGCAGAATAAAGAAAATGTCATATAAATAAAAATATTAAGTACAATTGTCCCTCCCCATCCGCGGACTTGCCATCCGCAGCTTTGATCCTTTGTGGGCGGCAAGCCAATGAGGACTTGAATATTGGCATTTTTTGTGATTCCGGTGTGTGTGTGTCTGGAATGGATCCCCTGTGAATTGGGAGGGACAAGTGTAATCAGTCATCTATGCTCTTCTCTAGGTGCTGCAAAAAATCAGTGAGGCCTAGGAGATTTGGAATTACTTCAGTGAGTGAGTTAATGAGTAAGTAATCTGGATCCCACTGCAGGTCTTTTTGTACAGAAGCAACCTTGTCAATCTCTATATGAATTTGGAAAGTTTTTCACAGGCATTTCTACTAGTGTTAACAATTCCCATACTTCTTTCTACCAGCTAATGACCTACATCCTTCTTCTCTGACCTGGAACCAACTAACATCAGAGACATTCTGTATGAGGCTGATGTGTATCACAATACACCTGGAGATCTTTGGATCCATACACTAGAGATGTTCAAGAATTTTGATGGGCTTCATGATTAAGCAAACTGACCTGATTCACATTTTCCATAGTAATTTACACAGATTGGACAGCAGTTATCCTTTCATTCATATGAGAATTTTGCAATACCCATCTCTTTTCCAGAAGTATGTTTGCAGACAAATGTGTATTTACATGCAAACTTGGTTATTTGCTCAGTTCAATTAAATGATCCTTGCCACAGAAAATTGTGACAAGACTCCCGCCCATAATTGCAAGTGTAAAAGGTGTTATGACTTCAAACCAGTTTGGGTGGACTCAGGTTGCTTCTATTTGTTTGTTTTTCACCAATAATTTCCTAGTGCCCAGTAAAAATGCACTCCTAGAGGTACAGCAATGAGAAATGCTATTACTCTTGCAATTCTGATAAGCATAAAATAAATGAAATGAAAAGAAAACCATGCAGCTGTTAATGATGTAAGAACCTGTGCTGTAAGAAATGTGGCAAAGCTCAGACTGTGTTGATTCTGACCCACTGTGGTCCAAAACATACTGCAGAAATAATCCAGTTTGAAACTGCTGTAACTGCCCTGGCTCATTGCTAGGAAATACTGGGAACTGTAGTTTGTTGTGGCACCCAAGCTCTCTGACAGAGAAGACTAAATGTCTCACAAAATTGCAGTTCCTAGAATTCCTTAGCATTGAACGAGAGCAAGTTAAAGTGTCTCAAACTGCATTATTTCTGCAGTGTGTTTTGGACTGTTTCATTTCACCTGGGGTTCATCAGTATGGCTCTAAAAATGTAGGTTATTTCTCATTCTAATACCCATGTAGCACCCAACGTTTGCTCCATCCTGGAATAGTCCCAAATCTTTGTTGCCTTGTGATTATAGCTTGGGATAAAAATAGAAGTTTTATAAAGAGCTTTTAAAAATGATTGGGTTCCCCCCTTTCCCATGTGCTCTTTCACTCACGTTAGGGCTCATGACAAAATAACCCTTTACTCCCCTTTGTCGTTCACACTTGAGGGGGAGAGAGGAAGAATGGCTGCCATGGAGAGAGAAAGAGGAGGAGGAGGAAAGAAAAGTCAAACTCCTTCTGAACAAACCTTGCCAAGAAAACCCCATGACAGACTTGTAGGCACACAACAACAACAACAGAGGAGGGATGGTGGCATAGCGAGACGGCTTGGACCCTGGCAGCTCCTCCTCCACCTCCTCCAGGTGGGCTGCCCTCTGGTGTGCTCCTCACCTCACCGCTGCTCACTGGAACCCTCCGGAGGACCCCCTTTGTCTATAGCGGTGGCGGTGGTGGTGCCACCACTCACTTCGCCACTGCTCGCTGGAACCCTCCAGGGGACCCCCTTTATGGCAGTAGTGGTGGTGGTGGTGCCACTGCTCCATCTCCCTCTCCTCCTTGCCCGGCCCAACCTCGTCTGCCTCAACCAGGAGCCTGGCCACCCCTCTGCGAAGGTGAGAGTGCTCCTGGGCCCCAATCTGGGCCTCTCCAGGCCCCAGGCCCTGCCCCACCCTCAGATGCCTTAACTGGGGAGCCCAGCCAGAGTGCTCTCAGGCCCTCCTCCACCTCCACCTCCTTGTCTCCTCCAGGGGAGACTCCAAGCTCACCAGAGCCTGGGGAGAAGCGGCTGGGGAAGCTGCCCAAGATGCTGCCCCATGGCTGCACCCCCAAGAACAGCACCAAAACACCGGGGCTGGCTGAGAGAAGCCGGCAAGAGCCAGCACAGCCCCCCCCCATGTGAATCAGACCCATCATTTCCACTTATTAAACACAGTTCGGATTCAGATCTTTTCAAAAGAATCATCCAAAAACTAGTGTCAGGAAACAGTGGTTCGTTTGCATTTGCCTTGCTTCATCATGATTGAAACCAAGCACAGTAGGATCGGAGCCGGTTTCAAGTGGGAACAATGGACATAAAGCAATTCACTTTAAATCCTAGTGGGAATGAGCCCAAATTGATAGGCTGGATATAGGAGGAGGTTTTGGGGGTTCATCTGGGTAGGATCACCTGACCTGTGGGTCTACTCCTTTTCTTTTATTTATTTCCCAGAATGGTATGGTTGGAATTTTTTTTCTTTCCCTGTTGTATGCCTTTGAATGTTCCCTGCCTCTTTTCAGCCTGTTTAGGGGCTGTGCACATAAACCACTTCACTCCTCTTAGAAACAGGAGAGTGGCATATTAAAAAGTATAGTGGGGGTGAGAAGGGGCATCCTTCAATTAGAAATTTCCCCTTTCCAAATTAAATTTTCCTTTAGTCCCCAAATTTCTAGCATTTACAGAGTGAGTTACTGATTATCATTCACACACAGAACACTTACATTTGCTGTGTTTCCATCCCCTTGGTAATTTTGCCTGCCTCCCTTCTTTGCGTGTTTAAACTGTATTTCTAAATGCAAAGGGTTCTTGTAGCAACTTTCCTGTGCAAATTTGGAGACTGAAGAAAAAGTTATTTGGGGTGGGTAGAAATTTTATTTGGGAGGCCAATGTTTTCACACACACACACACACACACACACACACCATAGATACACTCCTATCTGTGTTGTTTTTAACCAAGGGAGCAAGGAGAGCAGTATAGCTAAGAAACAGAGCACCTCCTGCCCACTTGTGGGCAAGCAAAACAGTCACTGAAATTTAGATTGCTGTGAGGAAGTGGTTCTGGAAATGTTTACAAAAGGGTACAAGTGAAAAGTGGAGGAATGCTACACTGTAGTAAAATCTGTGAAGAATGGCACTCTGTGTACCCGTCTCTACACAAAGACATAAGAATTTCATCTTGTACCTGCAGTGTTTGAGTAAAAGAAGGATTTTCTGCTGGTTTCTCTGCCCTTTCTTTGGACGTTATCACACCAGCGGCAAGAAAAGCGCCAAGGAATCAATCCAGAGCCATACCGGAATGATTCTGGTCGCGCAGGCCGTAATTCCTCTTTGAAAGAGGAATTCAAAAGAGCTGGAATGATGCAGCGATGTCGCAAGGATGATGCAGGGATGGGCGGGGTTTGCCGCGACGTCGTCTGTTCACGGAGGCAAAGGAACCGGAATGATGCAGCGATGTCGCAAGGATGATGCAGGGATGGGCGGGGTTTGCCGCGACGTCGTCTGATCACGGAGGCAAAGGAACCAGAATGATGCAGCGATGGCGAAGGGGTGGGGCTGCTTTAGACCCCGTGTGATAACGTCCTTTGAAACACTATGGCCTCATTCACACTACATAATAAACCAATTTTTGCATTGGATCATTTTGATTCTATGGAGGAATTCGACACTAAATAGATGTTCACACTGTGCTTGCCACAATCAAAACTGTCCATGTTTGCATTGAAGTTCACATTTAAATTTGTAACCAATTGAAAATGGCGATTGGAGTTGGCACCCAGGAAGGATGGGCAATGATTAAAGGGTGGACAGAGGGGTGGAACATACCCATCCCAAAGGTCTTGCCAAACAGTCATTCTTTTCCCCCTCTCAGTACTCTACATTCCGACTATACTAAAAGAATAATAGTATAGAGTGGTTGCAGCCATGCTGGTGCCCAAACAGACCTCTAGGAACTGGCACTGCTCTCTCCATTTGGGTTTCAGCATGGCTGCAAGCCACTCCAGAGCCTAAACAGACCTCCAGGAGCCTGGCAGTGGCTGCTGGGAGGGGGCAGTCCCTTCCATGCTGGAACCCAAATGGACTTCTGGGAGTTGAGGGAATCCGCTGCCCCCCCCCCCCAACCGGGTAATACCAACCAAGAGGAGAAGATTATCAATGTATTCATTTTACTTTCTTTTAAAATGTACGACTCATTTCATTTCTTTAACAGTTGTCATTTGATTGTTCTTCTGAAAGGAGATCTGCACTAGCTAAAAATACTATCATACTCAAAAAAATGCAGGGCTAGAGAAAACTAACCATAGAATAAGAAAAAATTATTTAACAATAAAAATGAGATATTATGAACATTTCAATTAAGTACCCAAGAGAAAATATTCCTAAACATTAAATCAATAATTTCTTAACAGTACAAGTGTTTCAATAATTAATCAGATAACAATAAGGAGATCTGACTATTAAATGGTTCTCTAAGGAGGAATGGACTAATTGTACATGGTGACAGCAGGTGACACTGAGACCTAGCACAAAAATCTTCCATTAATGTAGGGCATTCTAGTAGAATACAGTCACCCCTCTGTTCTCATGGACTTGTGATCTGTGGTTTTGAATATTCACAGAGGGGTGACCTCTGATCAGATCAATGGGACTCTAGCACCACAGACATAAAATATGAGAGAAAATTTGAAGACCTAGGGCCTAAAACAGACCAGTGTTAAACACCGGTATTAGGACAGAGTGGGGGCATGGCGACTGCATGTCTCACACACTGATGCCACCCTGATACCAGCGTCACACCCACCTTCTGACTGCATGGCAGGCGGTGTCACACCATTTCTTTGGCACAGTGTTTAGATGTGCTGCGCCAAAATCCCCTGGGAAAACTGCCGCCACAGCAAGAGCTGCTTTTTGTCACTTCAAAAAGAAGCGGCATTTTGCCAGCCCTTTTCAGGCAGGCAAAGTGCTGAATCGGGGCCATGGCATGCGGTTGCCACGGCCCTGATCCAATGATGAAAGGGGAAGTGGGACGCTGCTCCAAAGGGGTGGTCTGTTCAGCCCCTTAGTGGTCATAAATGTTTTACTTAAATCCTTCCAGCCAGGCCATTTAGCAAACAATAATGTTACAAGGTCAAATAAACAATGAATGCATTTAAACTTTGTTTTTCTCAAACTGCTTAAGTCACGTTTGTGAAAACCTACAAGGCTGTCCATAAACCTAAGTCGGGATCATGCCAGTGAAAATAAAGTTTGTAACAAAAGTCTGTATGAAGTGTCCTACAAAAAACTTATTCAAGATCTGATAAAGTGGCAAGTGAAGTAACAGAAGCCCATTGGATGCCGTGGAATAAATGTTGGAGTATCAACCATAATAATCAATGAAACAAAGAGTCTGATTACCATTAATTGTACCTTTTCTCCATATCATGATAATCCTGTTCTTACATGGAATAGCTGATGGGAAGTGGAGCTAATCTTTATCTTCCAAGGAGCCCAGAGTAATATGGATAGCCCATTCTCATTAGCTCCTCCCAGTAACTCTATGAGATAGGTTACCCTGAGCATTGGTGATGGCCCAGAGTCACCCAAGGACCGTCAGTAGAGTTAACTCTGACACTCCAACATATGTTCCACGGCATCGAGTAGACTTCTGTTAGTTCACTTGCCACTTTATCAGATCTTGAATAATTATATTTATAAATATTTACATAAAGATCTCTCTCTTTTTTGGCCTCTAGAATGCTGGTACTGCAGCCACAAGTGTTGACCTTCCAGAGAAAAGAGGAGCACACAGGCACGTACTACTAAGGAGCCCTGGTGGCACAATGGTTAAATGCTGGTACTGCAGCCATAATGTTGTGAGTTCAATCCCAGGGCTCCAAGGTTGACTCAGCCTTCCATCCTTTCATAGGGTCAGTAAAATGAGAACCCAGCTTATTGGGGGCAATTGGCTAACAAATTGTAAAATGTTTAGATAATGCTGATTTCACTATTAAGTGCTATAGAAATGTAAATGCTGTTGCTAATGCTATTAGGGCCTGTTTGTTCCAAGTATAGTGGGCCCTGAGTGTTCTTGCTAAAGTGATGTCACTGGGTAGAAACAATGATTGGGGGTGGGAAGCAGTTCTGGTTATTTTAAAGAATAAAAAATGAACATCAGAACAAATGCTTTTAAGATAACAAGAGTTATTTATTTATTTAAAGACAATGTTACCTTCAGTGTATCCAAGAACTTTGTATCCTTGGAACTTTGATGTAAATCTCACAGAGGCAACTTGGATCTCAAGAGGAGTGTTCCTTTTTGTCTTGCTAATGGAACTCAAATTTTATTTCCTGGAGTATTCACATGGCCAGAAGGAGGAGCGGCCTGCCTGCATAAATGTCCTTCCATACCACCTGAACTGAGAACCGCTCTATCTTGACTGAATACAGGCTTGTGACTAACATCATCATAATTTTTTTCCTCCTGTATGATTTTTAACACTGTTGCCTGCTGAAGAGGCCAGTGAAACTTCTAAAGCTTGCAGCATGTATTTTGTGCATTTTGATTGTCCCATAGGTGTCACTGTTTTGTACATTTTGGATGTTATTATATTTTGCTACATGGTCAACACGGGTACCTCTAGATATCCCTTCCCTGTGTTAAGCAGTGAGTCCTGATACTGTAAATATGAAAATGCTGTAAATAGTTAGCAGAACTTTGTGTAAAAACAGCTGGTGAAGCTATCTATTGACTCTAGAATCTCTGCAATACAGGATCTTTTCTAATTCTTTTATACCTGCCTTTTCTGGTCCTAGGTCTAATCTGCATTGCAGAAATAATGCAGTTTGATACCTTTTTAACTGCCATGGCTCTGTGCTAGGGAATTCTGGGATCTGTAGTTTGTTGTGGCACCAGAACTCTTTGACAGCAGAATTCCATAGCACTGAGCCATGGCAGTTAAATTAGTGTCAAACAGCATTATTTCTGCAATGCAGATTATACCCTAGTCTTGACAGATTTCTTGATTTCAGTCTTCTTTCTGATCAATTATTTCCTTTTCCTCTTTCTCTCTTTCTTCCTCCTTGCATGTCTCCCTGGGTCCCCTTGCTAAGCACAAGAAAATAATACAGTAAGCCACATTAAATTTGGCCACAAGGCACATGTTGCCCACAGACCATGGATTCCCCACTCCAACTATAGATTAAGGTGTCAGTGATGCTTTACCCCAGGATGTAAAATATCCCAGGTGCATGCAGTGTACAGTGTGCAAAAAGGAAAAAAGCTGTCTGAGAGGAAGCCGATGAAACTTCAGCAGGAAGTTGTGTGGTAACAGTTCAAAACTGCATAGTCACTGTGGACATGTGACAGGAAAATGATGAAACACTGGCAGGGGAGTGGGTCAGAATCCTAGCCAGATTTTGTGTATATAAGGAAGAATGTTCCAATGCATTGAGGTTAAATGGATGGTGGTTGGTGGCAGAGCATTATGTTGGATGATGTAAATCAGGGGTAGGCAACCTTTTTGAGCCGGGGGCCGGGTTGCTGTCCCTCAGACAATTGGGGGGCCGAAGCACAATCAATCAATCAATCAATCAATCAATTTAAAAATTTTTTTAAAAATTAAAAAAATTAAAAAAATATGCATGGACACTCTCTCAGCCCCAGAAAAGCCATGGCAAAACCCCTGTGGAGATTTTGCCAAGAAAACCCGAAGAACAAGTAATAACAACAATAATCATTATCATCATGGAAATGACTGGAAGGCAGGCCCACAAACAAGCAGGGATGCATGCACACTGTCTCAGCCCCAGAAAAGGCGGCGGCGGTGGGGGGGGGGCAAGACTGGCCTGGGGCCGGTCGAAAGGCCTCAGGGGGCCGTATCCGGCCCCCGGGCCTTAGGTTGCCTACCCCTGATGTAAATATTGCTGTATCGTTCTTGTAAATATTTGCTGCAATTAAGATTAAAAACCTTTTTGGAAGAACTCCTGCAGTCATGAGTAAAACTCTGTTCAGCAGAAGGAGTTTCCCCCCCCCTTCAACTACTTCCAGACTCTCCAGCGGCATTTGTTTCCTGGCTGATTGTCTTCTGCATATGGACTCAGTTTTCCCTATGCTATCAAGGGTTATGGGTCCAGTGGCGACTAGGACAATGCTGAGTTCTATGTAAGTCCAATGATTTATGCATGTATAGCCAAAGTTCTCAAGCAGCCAGAGAATTTGGCAGAAAAATAGTTAAAGATTGAGTGACTGCCTGCTAGTCTTTATCTGAGAGCTGTGGTTTGGATGTCTGCCAAAAGACTGTGTCCTTGCTGAGTTGCAAAGCAAAGGAAAAACATGGAGTCAAGCCTCTGTTTTGAAAAATTAAGGGCTGATAATTATTATTATTTTCTCTTCAACTACTTCCAGACTCTCCAGTGGTGTTTGTTTCCTGGCTGGCTGTTTTCTGTGTATGGACTCAGTTTTCCTTGCACTAACATAAGATTCTTCCCCCACCCTCACTGTGTGAACAGAATCTTCATCAGTTGTTGTTGTTGTAGTGTCTCTTCAAGTCATTTCCAACTTATGGAGACTCTAAGATGAACCTTGGGTTTTCTTGGCAGGATTTGTTTAGAGGAAGTTTGCCATTGCCTTTTTCTGAGGCTGAAAGCATGTGGTTTGCCCAAGGTCACCTGGTGGGTTTCATGACTGATCGAACCCTGGTCTCCAGAGCTGTAATCCACTCAAATCACTGTCCCACAGTGGCCCCCTTCATCAGAGGAACTTCAATAAAGCGTTAACAGACACCTCCTTCTGCTGCCATCATGGTATGTGCACTTAACATATAGATACTCCACATAGCAAGGGATTATCAATAATAGGAGGATAGCAACTGACTTCTTTCTGTCCATCTAGCCTTTTCCCTTTAACCTCAAGCTTTCATTCCATGGGGAGGGAAGAGATAGCCAGGACAAGGTATTGAAGACATACATATTTCTGGAAACATAAATTATTCCTTGTTCTGCTGCGGCTCAGACTATTTCATAGCACTGAGCTGCTCGACCAGTTTGCTCAATTATGTCAACAGCATCAGAAGTTTGTAAGGCATTTGGCGAGTTTCTTGTGATTTACTCTTACACTACAAGACATTCATACTGTTATGGGGTATACAATTCTGTTGTGCAAAGGAAAGCGATGACCTTGCCTCCAGGATTTTGTAAAGTGTAATGGAGGTAACTGCTTAACAAATGGCCAGTTAATGTTGTAGTACCAGATATGCAAGTCACTCCTATCTGTGACTGTGGAGGGTGAGTCTTCTTTCTGGTGTGCATGTGGCAGACTGGACTAGCAATAGCTTTGGCAGTTGCTTTAGTAAGGAGCCTTGGAAGGTGGAAGATGAGCTGGCTGTTATTTTTTTAAGGGGTCAGTGCTGTCTAAGCCCCATCAAGAAGTTGAATATGGAGGCAGGGACATTTTGGTGGTAGTACCCCAGTAAAGGTAAAGCAGGAAAAAAAATTCAGCTTGAGGACAAAATAAGTTTAACAGAAGTTCTTTAGGGGCTGTATTCCAGTGGTAGACAGAGCTAAAAGCAAAAGAATGGGCCAAAAATATCAACCTATTTTATCTTAGAACCCTTACTGCCAATAATTAAGCCTTAAGAGGAGTATGAATTGCCCTATAAAAGCTGAGATACCTTGGATCAGTGGTGTCATAGGGAACCAGATTGAGACCCCAGCAGAGCTGGATTCAGCTCCAGCGCTCATTCCTCCACTGCAATGAGGGAACAGTCACTCCAAACAGGCTGTCTTGGTCTTTTTGGTGACACGTGAAGACCTTTTTATTCTCCTAGACTTTTAAATGATAACCTCGAATCCACAGATTTTTTTAAAAAGGATTAATTTATATTTTTAATGATGCTGTGTATTTCTCAGTGCTGTCTTAGCTCTCCTGTTGAATTTACCGTATATCCTAATTGGGTTTTTTTCCCTGCAATAATGTATGTGCTGTTTTTATTGCTTTGTTGTGTTTTAATGTTTTATAGCTTATAAGCTGCCCAGAGAACACTCTTACCAGGTGGGGAAAATGCTGTAAATAAATAAATAAATAAATAAAATGTGGGGTGGCAGCACTGCCTCTTTAGGTGCATGGTTACTCAGTGTTTACACTTGTAAAAAGCAAGACATTAATGGAATATGTAAATTTCCAGCATGATCTCCTTACATGCATAGAGATCCCTATAATGACTGCCTGTAGAACTTTCTACAATCCAGGAAAACAGAGAGCACAAATGAGTTCTTCTTAAGCCCTGAGCAGGGTGAACCTAAGGACAGTATCACACCAGCCCACTTATCATCACAATTGTGCTAGGTAAAGAAAATGGAAACACAGTGGTTTGAGGGCAGGCATTATTGCACATCTGCACAATAGCATCACTAGGGCTGTTTATGCCCTTACACTCTCTCCCACACTCCCACTTAATCCTGCCTCTTTGTCCTATGCCCTACCCAGCATGCTGTTTTATTGTATTTTTGTTGTTACTTTTGAAATGCAATTCCAGAGTTATGCTAATGTGATTTAAGTTAAAAAGAAAAAGAAAAGAAACAGGAAAAAAAGGAAAACAGGTTGCTTGGGAATAGCGAGGGAAGTGGGGATGACGGGAAACACTGACACTGCGTGACTGTCAATTTGGAACTGCTGCAGCAGAGATGCTTTGCACTTGAGTGCTAATGGGAGCGCAGTGCAATTGGGAGCTTATTGACAGATTTCCCTTGTCAATGAAAGGGGATGCTATACCCACGCTTGGAAGACACAATAGTACAGGTCAGAGGCTAAGTTGTATGGTAAGGATCACCAAAGGCACTATTAACAACTATAATTGCAGTTTAAAAGCTGTGTGCAATAATCTCCCAAGACCTTTTGCTGTCTGTGGCAATAGGCAAATTGGTCCCCCCACCACACTTCTCAGACAGAAGCTATCTGAACTGGTTGAATTTTACTTCAGCACTTGAGATGAGATAATGTGCTCCACTGTATGATGTAACTGAGGACAGCTGACTAGTTTAGGAAGTGTGGGTCAGGGCTTATGGCTGACACAGCTAGCTCTCTCAATAGAATAAAATGCACAGCAAGCTCAGTAGAAATTGTGGGGACGCTAATGCTGTTGCTGCTCTTCAGTGCCTGTCATCTTAGGCATTTGCCTCACTCTGTCTCAGGGTGGAGCTGACCATGGCCCTGATATACTCTCCAACATCTCACAGATGAAAATTGGGATACCGATGACCAAGCAACATCCACATGTGCTCAAGCTGGCAGAATTATTAATGAGGAAGGAGAGGCTGAAGTACTTTTGCACTTTGAATTGAATTTGCAGAAAATGAAGTAAACTGAGAACAAAAGGGGAAGTGGCAAGACGAGGAAGAAACTGGGACATTTCAAAAGCAGCTGAAAAAGCAGGACAACATAATATTAATTGGGACTGTCCCTTCCAAATTGGAACAGTTGGAGGGCATGTCACATATAGAATGGCCAGAATCTGAAGGGTACTATTTTGCTAAATTCCGCCCCACACACACTACACTTAGGGCCCAACCTACCACCACAAGACTGACTGGAAGGAAGGTTCACTATTCGCCTCTCCAGTTGTCTCCATAACTAGTCTAGCCCATCTGGGTGCCCCAGAATAATGTAGTTGGCGGCATTAAGTGCTTCTGAAAGGAAATCCAAATACGGCCCATTTCCCAGAGGTCCACACTCCACTTCACATTATTTACAAGCCCCTCCCTATTTGGGAGAAGTTGTGGTGGTAAGAAATTGTCCATCCAAAAATGTCTGCAAGTTAACTCCACTTTTCACAACCTACTGGAATGTAACTCTCACAGCCGCCCACTCAGGTGGTTGCTGGTCTGGGGGACTGTAGAAGCTGGAGGCCTAAAAATCTGGATGAAACCAGGATGAAGAAATGTGTATTGACTTAACTTTGGGTCTATGCCAGTGATTCCAAAACCTCTATCCTCCAGGTGTTTGGGACTTCAACTCCCAGAAGCTCCAGCTAGCTTGGTCAATAGTCAGGAATTCTGGGAGCTGAGGTCCAAAATATCTGGAGGACCAAAGTTTGGGAATTGCTGGTCTATGCCATCGCCTATATTTTAACATCAGTCTTTGGAGATTATCGCATAAAGCTAAAAAGTGGAATTTAAACAAAAACCCCACAGTTTTGGCTGGTACTTAGCATATGACATTGTGTTATCCTGCAGCTGCCTGGCATTTCATTTGTTATTGTAATGCATCTTTTCATTGATGGGCAAGCCTGTCAATAAGCGCTCAGTCTTTCTGCTGTTCCATTACTGCCTTCATGCAAATAGGACCCTTCTGCAGCAGTTCTGCTTCTCAGGCTGAGCGGGTGTGATTCTGCTCTTCTTCCCCTCCCCTTCACAGTGATCACAGCCACCAACTCCTTCTCAAAGCCAGGTGCTGTGTGTACATTCATACAGCAGCTGGCTTCAGTAGGTAACTGGCAGCCAGGATTGCTTATCTCCCCGCTTCCTCCCAAAGTACAGGGCTCTTGTGTGAATGTGCTTCAGGAAGGTGGAGGAGGATCAATTCCAGCTGCCAACATCTTTCTGAAGCTGGCTGCTGTGTGAATGTGCACACAGCAGCCAGCTTCAGGGGGTGGTTGGCTGCTGCAACCACTTCCTCCCCCTTCCTCTCAGAAGGTGGTATTTCATATTGTAGGAGCCAGATCACACAACCATGGATTGCCAAAACTCTATCATGGGGGGAACTGTGATAAGAAATGGTGCCGAACCAGTATGTTTCCATTTTTAAATTAGCAGGATTGTGGTGCGACAGCATGCTGGTGTGATAATGACCTTTGAGTTTTCAATTTAATGCTCTAACCTAGGGGTGATGATATTTTGGCCATTCAGACAGTTTAGACCAGGGGTAGGCAACTTTTTTGAGCCGGGGGCCGGGTTGCTGTCCCTCAGACAATTGGGAGGCCGAAGCACCAAAAATAAATAAAATAAAATAAAATAAAAATTATTTTTTAAAAAAAAAATTAAAAAATATGCATACACAGTCTCTCAGCCCTAGAAAAGCCATGGCAAAACCCCTGTGGAGATTTTGCCAAGAAAACCCCAAGAACAAGTAATAACAACAATAATCAATATCATTATGGCAGGCGGCGGCAGCAGCAGGGGACGGTGGCGGCAAGACCGGCCTGGGGCCAGTCCAAAGGCCTTGGGGGGCTGCATCTGGCCCCCGGGCCTTAGGTTGCCTACCCCTGGTTTAGACTATAACCCACAGAATCTCTTACCATTGGCTATGCCAACTACAGCTTCGGGGAGAAGAAATCAAAAAAATATTGAAGGCTAAAGGTTGCTCACATCGCCTCTTGTCTAGAGTCCACACGGCAGCCTGTTGTGTAGCAGAACGCACTTAGCCTCCAGATCAGTGGCTGGGAAGCAACAGCCTGGCAAGACAGCCGCAGTCATCTGTAACATAACCTGCTTTTAATTGAAAACATAATGTTCTTTCAGCTGTGCCGAAGCTTATTGTGATGTGCCACGCAGCACAGTGGTAAACTAAACACCAGTTCTGTATTGTTTAATATGTTGTTGTAATTAATAACTGACAGACTCTTATCTTGTGTTGCAGTTGAGAAACATTTTGATTATAACCAACAGTAAACTGAAAAATTGGTCGTATTGCGTCATAAGACCTTCTGTGTTAGAATACTTGTGTCTGAAAAATAATATACAGCCAGGAGACAGAATGCCTGTTTAAACAATATGCTACAAAAGGTACCTGCATTGTAAGGTAGTGGAAAATGGGCAGTTCAAATAATTTGGGGTCATGAATTTCGGGGAATAAGAAAAACAAAGAGTAAGCAAGAAGATGCTGCTTAATTGATCCATTTCCCTGAGATAGATTTTGGATTTCATGGATGGTTCAAGCAGACATGAAGAGTTCTGTATAACCTTCACTGGGAATCAAGTCTTTGTTAATTATTATAAAAAAATTCAATAATAATTTTTATTAGTTTACATGGAATAAAGAGAAAAAAGGCCAACAAATAGATATAATCACAAAACATAAATTAAACATGAGTACATCACTATTACAGCAAAACAGATTATATGCAAAAGAAATCAGCTCAAAAAACGGAATCCATTTTCCAGCAGTGATTCCTCGCCCCTTCTTTTCCAGTGATTAATCCTGAATCTTCATCTTTTAAACAGTAAAGTATCAGGGAGGCCATAAAATTATATAGTATTTTAATCTAAGAAACATTTATGTGCCTTCAGGTCATCTGTTGATTTATGGTGACACAATTAATTTTATAGGGTTTTCTTTGGCAAGGAATACTCAGAGTGCTGGTTTTGCCAATTCCTCCCCCTGAAATGTAGCCTACAGCACCAGGTATTTACTGGCAATCTTCTGTCCAAATACTAAACAGAGATGACTGTGCTTAGCTCCCAAGATCAGCAGGGATCTGGTGCATTTAGGGTATTTTGGTCACTACCAGCTACTTAACCCTGCCCCCCAATATTTTAGGCCTTACCTAAATCCTTTAATTGAAAGCTGAAATTAATACATTAATATTCACAGTGGAGCTGATATGTTAGCTGGTTATTAGCATTTGATATCATCATCGTTATCATCATCCCAACATTTGATAATATTATATAAAACTTTGGGAGTATGCACTCATTTCTTTCCCATTCCAGTATGGGGATGTGATGTTCAATGTATCTTTGCAACAATGTTCAGGTTACAAAACCTGCAGCTAGGAGTGATGGATGGGGAAATTTAAACTTGCTTTGGTCCCTCGGGTGAGCTAGGGGAGGAGAGGGATTACTTCTGACGCTCTTTGCAAAACTACTTTTCATTTGCACTGTAAGTCCAAAGTTCAAGAAACCAGATTACTCACTGTCCATGCAGGTTGGGGGATTTGGGTAGTTAGTATACAAAAGGATTCCCCCTCCCCAGCTCTGCAAGTGAACATATTGATGCAGTAAAGTCCAGAGATGCAGACAAGAAATGCTGCAGGCATTTACCAGGCACAAGCTTGGAAAAACAACTTCAGGAGCCTGGTAATGTTTGCCTCAAAACATAAATTAGCTTTAGAAATGCAAATTCCAGTTCCCCAGCTTATTGGGGTAGGAGAGGCAGTTTCATTTAGACCCTGAATCAAGTACAATGCCCCAAATCTATGGTGAATATCCATGGTGAAAATGACAGCTCTGTTAAGAGCAAAATGAAACATCAGTAAACACTAGAAAAAGGAACAGGAAAGGGAAAGGAAATGGGAATAAATGGCCTAGGGAGACATAAGAAAGAACAATAGAGGTGAGGAAAGGGAAAGCAGGGACTAGGGAGCAAAAAGGGCAGCTTCCTGGTTGCAATAGATGGAATTCTTCAAGTTCTTCTGGCAACATTTAGTTATGAGAGCAGCTGAAAAACTTGTCCAGCAATTCCTGAGCTAGTCTGCTCCCTGCAGGTTCAGTGGAAGAAGCTGGTGGATTGCCAGGATCAAAGTAAAAATCAGCTGCCGGTTCGGGAATATTAGACTTTTATAGCACTTTGATACCATTTACCAACCACTGAGTATCCATACTCCACTGGGCATTAAATCCTGGTACCTTTAGAGCTTCAGTTCAGAGGAGTGGACTGGAGATCTCTAGCACAGAATTCTAAGTACCTTGTTGTTGTGTGCCTTCAAGTCATTTCCAATTTATGGCAACCCCGAGCAAGTTTCTTCAGAGCAGGTTTGCCATTGCCATCCTTTCAGGCTGAGATTGTGTGTCTTGCCCAAGGTCATCCAGTAGGTTTATATGGTCGAGCTGGGATTTGAACCCTGGTCTCCAGAGTCAGTTCAGTGCTCAAACCACTTTGCCATGCTGGTTTTTTTTAAACACCTTACCATATCACAAATCCCAGCATTCCTTGGCCATGACAGTTAAAATGATATCAAACTGCCATGACTCTCTATGGCCATGGTGGCAAACCTATGGCACGCATGCCAGGGATGGCACGCAAATCTATTTTCCCCGGCTTGTGGAGGGCAGGGAGGAGAAGGAAGAGGTGTGTGCCTGTTCCTCCTCCTTCCCAGCAGCTGAAGGCTGGAGACAGCGTGGGAGGAGGAGGAGGTGGCGGTGGTGGTGCATGCAGCTGAACGCCAGGGATGGCACGGGGGGAGAGGAGGAACAGGTGCATACCTCTTTCTCTTCTTCCCCCCCTTGCCCCCCAGCCTTCAGTTGTCTCTGAAAAGGCAGTTGAAGGCCTGGGAGGGTGGGGGAAGAAGTCCTGCCCCCAGCACTGTATAACACCTGGTGCTGGAAGGACTTTTATTCTGGGCACTCAGCCCCTAAAAGGTTTGTCATCACTGCTCTATGGTGTAGATCAGGGGTAAGCAACCTAAGGCCCGGGGGCCGGATGTGCCCCCCCGAGGCCTTTGGACTGGCCCCAGGCCGGTCCTGCCACCACCACCGCCACCCGCATGATGATATTGATCATTGTTGCTATTACTTGTTCTTGGGGTTTTCTTGGCAAAATCTCTACAGTGATTTTGCCATCATGGCTTTTCTGGGGCTGAGACAGTGTGCATGCATCCCTGCTTGTTTGTGCGCCTGCCTTCCAGTCATTTCCATGATGATAATGATTATTGTTGTTATTACTTGTTCTTGGGGTTTTCTTGGCAAAATCTCCACAGGGGTTTTGCCATGGCTTTTCTGGGGCTGAGAGAGTGTGCATGCATATTTTTTTATTTTTATTTTTATTTTTATTTTTATTTATTTATTGTGCTTCAGCCCCCCACTTGTCTGAGGGACAACAACCCGGCCCCTGGCTCAAAAAGGTTGCCTACTCCTGGTATAGATCAACTCCAGTTGACTTCTGTATATGTAATGGGAGGATCCAGCCCTATTCCAGTGTAAGCTTGTTAATACTGTATAAGTGACAGACTCAGGTAATTTATACAGACTATGAACAATAGCAAGATTTGAAGCAAGAGAATGAATGCATTCCTTTGATTGGTTGGTAGCACATTTTAGATCATCCAGTAATCTAAGTTATTTGGATAGTATATTAAAAATATAAATGCAAACAATAAATAGTGTTAAAATCACACACATACCACAACAGAAACAGCAGCAAAAGGTAAAAATCCTGTCTTAGGCAAAGCCAGAATAAGCATACCAGTAACCAGAACAAAGCTAAAATCTGCACACACACAAACATACACACACACTAATTCTGAGAAAATAAAAAAGTTCTTCACTTGATACATCAGAAACACTTCATGCATCAGAAACACTTTCCACAAATGTGGAGCTACCACAGTAAATGTCCCTCTGCTTGCAGCCACATGGCTTCTCCCATTTGATGACACCTGAAGGGGGGGTTCAAATAATGAAAGTAGATCATTTCTGGCTCAAGCTATTTTGCTGCTTAAGGTAGCAGCAGAATTGTAAATTACTGAATAATGCACCCCAAGTATATTTGTATTATACCTGAGCTTCTTGAAGCCATTGAGCTACTTTGCTAGTGAGTCAGAAAGCCTCATAAACACCTCTTCCACTCTTTGACAATAAAAAAAAACAACAGTCACAAAAACATGAATAACAACTTCTTCCTTTTATAACACCCAGATCCCAGAAGCTGCTCCCTGAGGCAGCCACCTCACTCTGCCTAATGGTAGGCCTGGTATCAAAGAGGATTATAAAATTATGTTTCAATTTAAGTACGACTTTGGAAACCAGGGTTGGATTCCCACTCAGTCATGAAATGCACCAGGTGACATTGGGCAAGTCACATGCTCTCAGCCTCAGGGAAAGGCAATGGCAAACCTCTTCTGATCAAATCTTGTAAAAACAAACAAACAAACAATCCCATGATAGGTTTGCCTTAGGTTTGGCATAGGTCAGAAATAGCTTGCACACACACACACACACATTTCCTGGCTACACTGGACCCTCAAAGTTGTCTTTCTGCTTGCTTCCTTCCACAGGACTAGACTTCCACAGAACCAGTTTTAATCTTTGAAATTTTCCATAGTATGGCTTCCTGGATCAAATTGTAGGCCAGTAGGAATCTGCCTCCAGAAGTGCCTAATGAAAGCCCTCCAGATGCTTTGATGATCAATGGTGGGCAGTAATACAAATATTCTTTTGCATTCCCATTTGGAATACAAGGTTTTTCATCCTACTCAGTAACAAAGTTCAGCATGAAAAGAAATTTTAATGTATGCTTTTCAAGTGTAGCTGGTATATATCACTGAAATGCAACAGCCAAATACGACCTATTTATTTTGGAACAGAATGCCACAGGCTGACATCTTAATAGAAACTGTGTGAGAAAGAAAAGATTAAACAAAGATTACCCGTTACTGGCCTTTATTCATCAGTTGACAGGATCTGAGTATATTTGCATAGCCGGTAATGCCAACTACCAGTATTCAGCAGTATCCTGCTGCCATTAAACCTTACCTGACTTATGCAAATATTCTTTTATACAACTTGATCTCAAGACAGCCTTGCCAAAGTATAATGTTGTCTCTTGTGTCTTAAAACCATGTATGAAATAGCTCAATCTCACTATTTTTTCCTCCCTTCCAGATAATGTTCAATATATGCTCTATAGATGTGTTTATAACATATGAAAGACTGATGAGGGGAGAACAAGCTGAGAATATCTGATAGGTTCTTTCCCTTTCCTAATTTTTTAGAAAATTGCTGTAAAAAGAACAAAGTATTGTATACCCTCCAATTCTCTGGATTTGGCAAGGAGAGTCAAGTCCTCTTCTGTCCCATTTATTCAGCTGCTTTTAAAATGCCCAGTTTCTCTCTCCTCATTTCCACCCTTCATCCTCATTTTACTTCAATTGCTGCAAACTGAAATCAAAATGCAAAAGGGAGAGGGGAGAGGAAGGATAAGAATCTTACACCTCCTAGTTTTTTCTTTCTCATTAATAACTTTGACCATCTTGAGCACACTCTGATGTTGCTTGGTCACATGTGTTCCAGTTTTCATCTGTGAAATGTTGGAGGATATAGTGTCATCTTGCTCATAAAGCATTGGCTTCACTTGGAATAGACTTTTATTTGTTCTCCCTGACATCTTCACATGACTAAATTGGTTGGTTACATAATGTGGTGATATAACTTAACTTTGCTGTTTTATCCTTTTTGCTGTACTCCCGCCTCGATCCATTGGGAGAGGCGGGATATATAAATAATAATAATAATAATAATAATAATAATAATAATAATAATAATATGGTCCCACTGAAGTTAGGCAAGGAGCAGGAAAAGCTTTAAGTCACGGAGCTGTTGTTTCAGCATGGACTGGTAAGGGCATAGCATTTAAAAATATACATATACAGGGCTAATTAGCTTTACTTCATCCTGGAGCTGCTGAAACCCAGGATTCAGATAATCTTGGAGCCTCCCCCCTTCTCTTATATATCCCCAATCTATGGATATCTCTGAAATTGTTCCCATGTAATGCTGCTCAGGACTATTGGTGACATCACCCCCTGCAGTAATTGTAGAGATTATGAAGTAGAGGTGGGGATGATCCAGAACTTGGACGATTTTTCCAACATGGGGCACTGGAATTCCCATTTTGATCATCAGTCAGCATGCTCTCTTTTGGGATAGTTTTCATCATCAATAGCCATCTCTGGCTGTGTCTCAAGAGTCGCTGACCTTCCAGGCTCTTCTTCTCTGCCCTTGGCCACCTAAGGGATTGTATCCACACCACATAGGAGGTCTCATCAAAGCTGATATCTGTAGTTTGGTTGCCCTAATGTCGTATCACAGTCACTGTGCAATTCCTAATTGGTTTGGATTACTCTAAGGAGAACCCACAATCAGGAGAAAAATTTCTCCCAAAAAGAAATCCTGGGCAAAATGTCAAGGAATCACTTTTTAAAAATCATTAGATTTTTCAAAAAATAACTCTTGTCTCCTCCAAAAAATAACTACTGTTAACCTCCAAATATAAAGTGAACATTTGATGAAGTGCTAGTATTTGGTTATGGAAAAATATGAAGTGTCAAAACTTAAGAGGAGCAGAAGTTGGATACTATTATAATATCACACCCTCTGACATTTCACAGATGAAAAACAGGACATGTGTCCAAGCAACATCAGAGTGTGTTCAAGATGGCAGAGTTAATGAAGAAAAATACACAAGTTAGGAAAGTTTGCAGCACTTTGCTTTTGCTTTTGTCTGAACCTAGCCCACGTGCGAAAACGGAAAATCACATATATTCAAGCCCCATAGGCTTGAATGGAGGCACGTGCCTGCAGGGGTGCACAAGGGGGCATCATCGGCACCCCCCATTTTGTCCCACTCTGTTCACTGCCTGTGGATAGGCGAGGGACGTGGATCCCAAGTCTGCAAGAACGAAGGGGCAACTGTACTTGTTTTCTAATAATAGAGATAATATATGTTAATAATAGAGACAATAATAGAGATAATATATCAAATACATGTTTGGGAGGCCAACATAATTTCATTGATGTTAACACAAGTGCTTTCTCCATTTCCCACATCAATAACATGAATGCAAAACATGCTTTAAGTACAAGGTCCTCTTCTGTTTGCTATCATATCAAGCTTTAATAGTATTCATATTTATACATAAATACCATGTAAGTTGCCTAAAATATCATGTGTGAAAATGCCTGGTGACTTTTTGTCACCATAAGACCAATTAAAAATTCATTTCCTGCCCCCTTTCTTAGCAGAAAAACCAACAATTCCGTGCTTGCATATAATGTGACTTAAAAAAAGGAATGTGTTATTTTTTTGCCATTACATGAGTAAAATAATGTTAGAAAGTCAGTGTTGTGTAATAGTTTGAACACTGGACTACAACTGTAGATTTCAGAGTTCGATTTCCCGCTTAGCTATGGAAACCCACTTGGGGACTTTGTGCGAGTCACACGTTCTTGGCCCAAAAAACTGCACAATAGGGTCACCTTAGGCTCACATAAGCTAGAAACTACTTGAAGGCATGCAGCAACAATAACAACAACAACAACATATTGTTAGATCTTAGTTCCTGGACCCTCTCATTCATGTTTGTGGGGACAAATAAATATCAGCTTGAAGGTGTCAAAGTAGGATATCTGAGGTGAGGAAACATAAACAGATGATCTCACATTATACATAGTATCAACATTTGATCAAATGAAATGCTACATACAGAGTTGGGTCAATGGTCCATTGTTTCCCTCTCACACACACACACACCCATTGGGACTAAAGTGGCTTATATTTTAAAAGCACAGTACAATTAAAAACTTACAAAAGTGACAATTAAAATAGAATTAAACTATCAAAATATTAAAACAGATCATTTGTTTAAACATAGAATAAAATTGAAAAAGATAAAAACACTTAAAATAATACAACATCCCCAGAAGGTCATTAAAAAACTTCCTTTTCTAAAAGCCTGTCTGAACAAAAAGGGCTTCGCCTGCTGGCTAAAGGACAGCAAGGAAGGGGCCATTCTGATCTCCCTGGGAAAGGAGTTCCATAGTCTAGGGGCAGCTACCAAGAAGACCTTCTCTTGTGTCCCCACCAACTGTGCTTGCAATGGTGGTGGGACTGAGAGAAGGGCCTCTCAGAGCCTGGGCTGACTCCTATAGGGAGATATGTGGGGGAAGCAGACGGCGCTTTGCTTTGCGCCGTCTTGGAGGCAAGGAAGGGGAGGGGCAGCCTCACACTGGGTGCCCCAACCCCTTCCCGAACACATCATTGGAGCGCTCGTCGCTCTGCTTGACTGGCGCT
This sequence comes from Phrynosoma blainvillii, assembly GCA_026167975.1. Lineage (NCBI taxonomy): Eukaryota > Metazoa > Chordata > Lepidosauria > Squamata > Phrynosomatidae > Phrynosoma > Phrynosoma blainvillii. The sequence continues at coordinate 1,378,686 of JANUYF010000001.1, read as the reverse complement.
CCGACGACGTACTTCCTCTGCAGCGTCCGCACACGCTGCGGCGGAAGAGACGCCGAAGGTGCGCCCAACACCCCTTGCGGCGCACCTTCGGCGTCTTGTGGAAGGAGCCCTATTTTAGCACTCCTTCCAGGGCCTGAGAAGCTGCGGATTGGGGCCGAGGAGTGCTGCTACCTCGGCCCCAATCCGCAGCTTCCCGGGGTGGCCCACAGCCGCCCGTCTGCTTAGGCCCATGGTCTGCCGAATAGCCTGGACCTGAGCCATTTAGGGCTTTATAGGTCATAACCAGCACTTTGAATTGTGCCCAGAAACAAACCTCCAGCCAGTGGAGCTGTTTCAACAAGGTCATTGTGTGGTCTCTGTAACCTTTCCCAGTTAACAGTCTGGCTGCAGCTCTTTGGACCAGGTGAAGTTTCTGAGTACTCTTCAAAGGCAGCCCCAAGTACAGCATGTTACAGTAGTCTAAATGAGATGTAACTAAGGGGGGAAGCAGACCAGGGTGTCGGGGACGCCCTGGGACGGTGCGCCGAGGGACCGCGGCAGCTGCACCGCGACGCACCGTCGGCGCCTCTGAAAGGAGCGCAAAATCAGCGCTCCTTTCAGAAGACAAGGAACGTGTGCCCTAAACGTGTCAGGCGCACTTTCCCTGGCTTTTCCGCCGCAGCGTGTGAGGACGCTGCGGCGGGAGGTTGCCCTCGGCGCGCTGGCCGTGCGGAGGGCCGGCAGCTCCGAGGGCAACCTCGGGAGGAGGAAGGGGCGCTGCTCGTGCGGCTGTCCCTCCTCTTCCCTGCCTCGGAGACGACCCTATTGGTCATCTGCCGAGGCCCTAAGGCATGTACCACCGAGGCCAGATCCAGCATTTCAAGGAATGGGCGCAGTTGGCACAAAAGTTTTAAATGTGCAAAAGGACTAGTTGTCACTGCAGAGGCCTGGGTCTCCAGGTTCAAAGCTGAGTCCAGGAGTACTCCCAAACTGCAAATCTGCATCTTCAGGGGGAGTGTAATCCCATCTAACTCATGGTTGTATCCCTATTAATATAACATCCAAGTACTAAGATGCACCATGAGATATAGACTTGAATGTAAAAAAGACATTGTATTTGCAGCCCAGTGAATATTTAAAGCACAAGGAAAGAAAGGGCAAAATAATGTTCTTCTGCTTTATAGGTTATATCTACATTTGACTCAGGCTGATTATGCCACTGAGATATGGCATGGCCATCTGTTTCTGCAAAATTCTTTGATGAACTTTTGGTTCATATGCAAATGGACATGATTCCCAAATGTTTGCAATTATATATAAATAGAGCCCAAAGGAGATGGATAATTGTCAAGTATCAGGATAACAGGCATTGTTGAAATACAATTTTTCTTCATCCATATGCTTATATTTCCATTTTGCAGTCTTGTAGCATTGCAGAAGCTACCGTAAAGGTAAAAAAATAATGAGACTCCCTTTTAAATTATGAGGCTGGCTTTACATTAATGTGTTGGTGGTGTTGTTTGATATGTGTGCTTTGTGAAAAAATGTTTGAGGGTTTTAAAATTGTTTAAACTCATGAGATGTGATAAAAACTGGTAACCCTTGTGACCTCTACCTGCATTTTGTTCAGTGACAAGGGGGTATTCTCCAAGGCTATTATTTGTTTCCTTAAGTATCTCTTAATATTGATGAGCAAAATACTGGTAGCAAACTTGTCATATCTTAGATTTCAAGGATGACTGACAAATTTAATATCTTGCTGGTTTCCTGAAAAATATGCTATGGTGAAAATCTATTGGGGGGAAAAATCATCTGACACCCTAAGACTCATTATGAGTCTCATTAGGATTGTGGAGAAGCCCTGGCCTCTCCACAGGTGAACTGCATATCCCGTGTTCAGATTCTTCAAACTAAGCTTTCACAGCCTCAGCCACACTGAGCTAATGGCACCAAAAGGAAGGGACACACTCAGACATGTCAATTTCTAAGCGGTGGATGAGACTGGCTTTTCTTATGTTTGTGAATCCTACAAATGGGACTGATCCAGGAGAAAGTCTCCTGAATATTTAATAAAATACAACCCTATTTCAGTGGGCCAAATATCATGATGAATGAAACTCTTCCTTCCACATCCTCCCCAGGAGTGGAAGTTTCCTCTGGTCCAGTTGTTCTAGTTGTTGAAGCCTGAAGATATGAACAAGGCAGTTCACAAGAATGTAAAGGTGCTTGGTTTTTTTTAATTTCCTCATTGTATTGTTGCAAGAATGAAGAATTTCAAATGTTTTCTCTCTGGTGGGTGAGATTATGATTTTTTACACATCGTCTAATGATTGTTTTCATTTTACAGAAGATAAATTTCAAAAGGTACATTTTTCATGCAAAGACCCCTAATATTTTTGCACAAAAGCCAGTATATTTTGTAACTGATGTGAAGTTTGCCAGCCATCCTTGAAACAAGAGACATACATGCTTTGGTATGTTACAATATGTATCATGGCTAGTTTGGCCCTAAGCAGACGACTAATAAAGTCGTCTTCCGGGCAGGGAAGAGGAGGGGCAGCCGCACGAGCGGCGCCCCTTCCTCTCCCCGAGGTCGCCCCCAGATGCGCCGGCCGTCCGCACGACCGGCGCATTGGGGATGACCTCACGGCGCAGCGCCCACATGCGCTGCGCCGTTTGAGTCAGAGAAAGTGCGCCCGCCGCTTTTGCGGCGCACTTTCTCTGACATCTAAAAGGAGCGCCAATTTGGTGCTCCTTTTAGAGTCGCCGGCGGTGCGCCTGGATGCGGAGGCTGCAGCCCCGCGGCGCTCCGTTCGGCGGCGGCTCCGGGGCCTCCGTCTGCTGAGGCCCTTTGTTAACAGTATTGTGGCTATCAGTATTAAGGTACTGTATGCTTAAGGAAGCAAAGAATGGTTTCAGTGTTGCTATCATTGAGCAAAACGCAAACAGAAGTCACATGGCTACCAGTTCTTCTCATGTCTCACTTTTGGAGAGAAAAAATCCCTAAAGTCTCATGGTAATTGATCATTTTTCAATGGGATGGCTTGCTTTGTTGGAAACAAGGACATTTACAATATTCTTTACACCCGTGGTACGTGATCATGTGTGGCTGATACCCAGTAGTACCTCTTATTTTCCTCTAATACAGGTGAAGTAGTTGACAAGAGCTTAGCCATGGTGGTAGACTGGATGAAGACCAAATCAGTAAGAATCAGTCTAGGTAAGACAGAGATAACCGTTGTTCACCTGATGTTCTGCCTGCTTTGTATAGGGTTCCTTTCTCCAAAAAACAAGTGTAGATAACTTCTTTTAGTCCAAAGGCACACACTACATATTATCAAAAAAGTCCTTAGGTCCACATTTCAGTGTTGAGTGTAACAAAGGAAAAGATTGGGGCAGTGACATAACTAGGGGGTGTGGATCACACAAGGTGACACACTATTCCTCAAACAACTGTATGGTAGCACTTGCCTGTATCTCTTTAAAATGCTGAAGAGATGGTGCAGTTGGGGTGAGGGTTAGTGGGAGGAAAAAGGAAAGGCTCCAGGTTTTGTTTTGTTTTTTAAATTAAAATTTTAAATTTAATTTTTTAATTAAAATACTTTTTAAAAAAATTCTTTAAAAACATCACATTTTACTAAATTTTCACCTTAATCACATGAAACTATGTATATGTAAACACCTTATTCTGTGCATATGATATTGTAATTTAAAGATCATTTTAATTTTGTCAATTGTTTATTTCTCAACTATTACCATTAGATTCAGGAATATATGGGATTTATGAGTAAATTAGTACAAAAAACATTACTAAGGATTCTATATGGCAGGAGTCAGCAACCTTTTTTGCCAACGGGCCGGGGGGGGAATGGCGCTGGTGGGCGGTGTGAAAAACAAAATGGCGGCTGTCGCCCCCCCACGTCACGAGTGCCCCCCAGGAGGCTTCCCTCGGCAGCGCCAGGCCTTCAAGAGGCCCAGCGCCACCGCGGGGCTCCTTTGGAGCGCCATTTTGGATTCCGAGACAGGAAAGGTCGCAAGAGACTCCGGGTGCCATTTTGTAATCCAAAATGGCACCCTGGAGGAGCCCCGCAGCCGTGAAAGGCGGCGGCGACGGCAGGACTGGGCAGGGGCCGGTCTGAAGGCTTCCACGGGCTGCATCCGGCCCGCGGGCCGTTGGTTGCCGACCCCTGCTATATGGCGTGGTATGGGTGGAGGTCAATGGGGGGGGCGACACCATGAATTATCACACTGGGTGAGACCAACCCTAGGATTGCCACTGGATTGGGGCCATAATTAAAGCCCATAAAGAGAGGCTTTCCTGGTGCCTTATGGTCTCTTCAGTACCAGTGAAAATCCTTTTAATTTTCCAGACTTTTAGGAACTGCTTTCAATATCTTTAGATTAGGATGGGAACCATGTGGCCCTTCAAACTGAAGTACTGCAGTTCCTAGCTTTCCTCCAGCTAACTTGACATGGGCTGCTGGGAGTTGCAGTCTAGCAACATCTGGAGCTTCACATGGTTCCCACCCTTTTAAACTCTTTTATCATGTTGATACTGGGATCTTTTAAAAAATAGCTTCATATACTGTACATTTTTATTCTTTTCTCCTATGTTTATCTTGGTTTTATTATGTGCTGTCTTTGGCTATTGTTTTATTGTTCACTTTTTTATTTTTTAATATACTGTACACTACACAGAGGATTCTGGTTATTAGGCAGTCTAAAATAATAAATAAATATCCTTGAACAATGATGCAGGCAGAAATTAATAACAATTGTTTAAACTTCAGCTGTGCTTATTATGACAATAATTTTCTACACAAGGTGAATTCACACCAACATATGTATCAGTGACTGTACAATGAAGCAGTGGCTTAGCATGTGTGTCAGACAAATATTATAGTATGTCAAGATAGCTAAATCTGCCCTTAGAGAATATTTTTTCCTAAGAAAAGAGGGAAAGCTTTTTGTCTTAGGGGAAAATACTAGTGCCGTTAAGAGCACGAGGCTTGGTTTATGTTTTGTCTTTCAGTCTCTTTGGCAGGGCCATCCATTTTGATACCTGAGTCAAAGGACAAAATGGTACCTTCCGCCATTCTTTGTGCAGAATCCAGCTGGACTAATAGCAGGATGTTAGAGGGCAGCAGAATAGTTTAATGGATTCGGCCAAGCTGTGTAACACACACAGGTTTGTCTTCCAAGAGGGGAATGGCCAGGGCTTAGGAGGAGTGGCTGGAAAAATGCATTTGTTGCCCCTTTGCTTTTGCTCAACTGAGGTGGTTGCCTTATTTTATACAGTGATAGAACTGGTCCTACCCCTTGATCAGTTTGCAGTTTGCAGAACCATTGCAGGATCAAGCACATTTTGAAAATAGTGCACTTGGAGGCAGTGTTTTTAAAGCACACCATACAAGGGGGTAGTTTTAATTATCATCTTTAAATTTTTTTGACAGAAAGTTTGTTTTGATTTGTAGTTGTTAACTTATCCCTATGTAGTCACCATACAGATTTACACATGTTTTCCCAGCGTTTCTTGGCCCTCCGAATACCGTTATTGCAGATGTCTGCAGATTGCACCTTAAACCACTCTTCCACTTCCTGAATTACGTCATCTGTGTTGTCAAATCGGTGACCCTGCAATGTATTTTTTCATTTTTGGGAAAAGAAAAAGTCACTTGGTGATAATGACACTGACAAAATTCCATCAATTTACCATAATAACTTCCGGGTGATAATTATTACTTTACGATACTCCCTCGTACTTCTCCATCTTACACTTTAGTCACTTCTGACACAACCTGTAGCAAACATAAAGGACACAATGAGCTGATTTTCTCAAGATCTTGCACTTAGGAATCAATGATGGCACTGACAAAATTTAATCAATATACCATAATAACTTTCAGGTGATAATTATTACTTTACGATACTCCCTCATACATAAGACTTTCATTACAAGAAAAACACATGCATTCATTCATATGATCTACTTCTGAGCATCCAAACATAATGAAAATTAGGCTCTATCTCCTTGTTTATGTGTTTCTTAGAACAAAGGGAGTTTTGAGGACACAGCATGGAGCTGTGATCCTTATAATAATCACGTTTTTGTCATGCTTCATGCTTGGTGTACTCTGTTGCTATATTAGGCAGGAAGCCATATTCACAAACAAAGATGAATAAATAAATATGTATTGTAGGTGCTCGGGAACTGCTTGAAGACTTATGTCTGCAAACTATTATTTGCATCAGTTTATAAGACACAGTGCCTGCTGAAGGAAAATACTATTAAAGGTAGGTACGCAACTTTTCCATTTGAACTCTACAGCAGTTTCACTTAAGCTTCTATTAAAAAAATATATTTTGACAAGCAAGGTTACAACCTTCAAAGCATTCATTCCCATTTAAGGCCTCGGCAGATGACCAAAAAGGTCGTCCTGGAGACCCGGAAGAGGAGGAGCCACCGCACGAGCGGCGCTCCTTCCTCTTCCTGAGGTCGCCCTGGGAGCTGCCGGCCCTCCGCATGGCCAGCGCTTCCGGGGCAACCTCCCGCCACAGCGACCGGACGCGCTGCGGCGGAAAAGACAGAGAAAGTGCGCCCAACGCTTTTAGGGCGCACTTTCCCTGTCTTGAGGAAGGAGCGCTGATTTAGCGCTCCTTCCAGGGACGCCGCCGGTGCGCCGAGGTGCGGAGGCTGCGGCCCCGCGGCGTGCCGGCCCAGGGCATCTGGGAAGCTCTCGTCTGCTTCCCTCCCAAGTCACTGTGGGGCTGTGCAGACGGGCAGGAAAAGGTGACTTGAAGTTGCCTTTTCCCTAAGCTGCAGCAACTGCACTGCCTGCCCTGAGGTTGCCCTAAATGGGGATGGAGCAACTGCACTGGGAGGAGTCAATGCAGCTTTTCCAAGGCTGTATTGAAGCCTCAGCAACCGCATCGCCAGCCCCAAGGGCACCGCAAAGGAAGACGGAGCAACCAATGGGCTGGCAGTGGTTGCTTTAATTTTTTTTTTGGTTCTCAAACACATGCGCACGTGTGCAGGACCATCTCTCCACACCTGCGCATCAGCGCAGGAATACATCCCTGTGCACCTGCACAGGACCTGTCATAGGCTAGTATACAGTCTGTCACTCTGTGTACAAAGATGACTGAAGTTTGGCATCCCTGTGCACCTGCACAGGACCTGTCATACACCCACATATCATGCAAGGATTTGCTGACCTCCGCTTCCCCCCAAGGAGTGGGTGCAGTAGACAGGTATCACTGTCTGATTGTGCCACCCTTGAGGTGAAGAAATGGGTTTGTCAATGGAAAAGACACTCCATCATCCTCCACAAAACATGTCCCACACAGATCGGGGGGAGGGGAGAGGTACATGCAAGGGAGGTTTATGTGGACAGACTTGATACATGCAGCTGGTGGTCATGCAAGGGACATGGTCAACAGGACACATGCACAAACATTACTCCAGGAGCCCCCCCCCATCATGCCAGGAAGTGATGTGCAGGTCTTATGCACACCTGCACAGAAGAGGCCACAAAAGCCTCTTTCGTGCAAACTGCTGTGCATGCTGACAGCAAGCGTACATGCAACAGAATGGATTTATTGTCATAACAGAGGACAGTTGCTAGGGTGCATGCATAGGGTTACAATTAGGGTTAGGGTTAGGGTTCTAATATTCAAGCGCACCTGTGCCAGTGCATCCACACCTGGAAGCATAGGGTGCTTTAAATTAAAGCTTGCATCGTAGGGTGCATGCTCTGGATCGCACAAGTCAATTTCCGCCACACGTGCGACAATGCATTTATACAGCCGTTTTCTGGTGCATACATACACACATGCGAAGGTGCGCATCTTCACCAAAGGAATGGAAAAAAGCGGCTCCTTTTTGGAGTGGCTTTTCTTGGCATACGACGGCTAGAGGGTGCTTTCCTGGAGACTTTTAGGCGTGCGTCATCTAAAGGCCACACCTACAAGTCACCCTCAAAGCACCCCTTTTCGACCGTCTGCATAGCCCCATAGTACACTATTCTAGAATATGTTCATTAATGGAAATGAGACAACTAAAAGTCTAATTAAGACCCAAGCAATGAGAAGACATAGGATTTATTTTCCCCTGGATGAGATGTCTTGGCTTTATTTATTTCAGTGATCCCAAGACATTTTGGACTTATGAAATTTTGAGAAGGTTCTATCACAAAATGGCTGCCATGGAGTGGTTTGACTACACAGAAAATTGATGCCATGAGGAATGTAGCCAGTCACAGAACACCCTAAATGAGGCTTAATGACAATATTCTCTGAGTACAGAGACATTTGGCACAATATTCAATATTCAGTTAATGACATGCAAGGTTTGTGAGTGCTGCTAATTCTGCCCCCTTCCCTGTTGATTTTCATGTGTGTGATGGGTTTTGCCATTGAGTTTCCCCTGCTGATGGGCTTATCATATCAAAGGGCAATGTCCAAGTACGCAGGAGTGCATCACTTCAATGATATATTCAGAACTTTTAGAAGTTACTCTATGATATATCCAGAGCATGAAAAAAATTACATTTTTGGATTACAGTTCCAAAAATCTCAAAGTCATCATGACCACTGGATTCTGGGAGTTGTAGTCCTGAAAATTTCCCCAAACTCTCCATACAGCTCCACATCATCAAAGGATCCATGTGGGCAGAAAAAGTTACATATAGCCAAACTGGCATAGATCAGCTATGGAGGTGGTGACAACCATGGCTTCCACTGTCTGTTTTCCTACATGGAAGTGCAACCTGTTCTGAACCTCACTCATACTGTGTGATAGGATCTGAAGCTGTTAAAGCTGTAAAGCATGTGTAATGTACAAGCAAAATCAAGAGTACATTTTAGCTGCTCTCTGAGCTTTATAGTACCATGACTTGACTGGTTCCTATCCATGGGGTATTCCATTAATATGATTGTCCTGAGAGCACACAGGACTGCTACAGCTTGTAAGTTGGTTGGAATCTTATTCAGACACCACAGAGACCCTGGATCTGGAGGGGTGTGATGCTTCATGAAAATGACCCAGGTCTTAAATGGCTTTTAGGCAGTAGAGTGATTTTGCTTTCAGAACTGAAGAGCAAGATGGTACCCACTCCCATTCCATGCACAGATACTGATACTGGTCTCCACTGCACCACAAGCCAGCTCAGGAAAGACAGGAGAGGCTGGGAAGCACACCTTATTCTCCTTCAACAACTTGCTGCCATCAATATGTGCCAGAAGTGACTGCTTCAGTCTGCCTAGTAATAGGCATTTTAGAGTGCCAAATTAAGTGCCATTTTGGAAAAATGCTTTCAGTTCAGGGTCTGCACAGAGGCTCTTCTCTGTGTTCCACCAGTAAGGTCAATGCATGGCGTGACATGGCTGAATCTGCACTGCAGAAATAATCCAATTTGGGACCACTGTAACTGCCATGACTCAGTGCTGGGGAATTCTGGGAACTGTAGTTTGTCGTGGCACCAGAAAAAGCTGAATATCTTACAGAGGGCCTTTACTGACTGCCAGAAATAATGCAGCTTGAGGCCACTTTAACTATCCTGGCTCAGTGCTAAGGAAACATGGGAACTGTAGTTTATTGTGGCACCAGAGCTCTCTGACAGAGAAGGCCCAATGTCCCAGAAAAAATACAATTCCCATGATTCCCTAGCACTGAGCCAGGACAGTTAAAGTGGCCTCAAGCTGCATTATTTCTGGCAGTCTGTAAAGGCCCAAAGTTACAATTCCCAGAATTCCATAGCATTGAGCCATGGCAGTTAAAGTGGTATCAAACTGGATCATTTCTGTAGGGTGAATGCAGAATGTGGGAGAGGTTCTTCTCAGCTGTGTCACCCCAATTGTGGAATGCTCTCCCCTTGGAGGCCCAATTGGCACCAACACTGGTTTCATATAGGCAGCAAGTATTAAAGTTATTAAAGTCTTTGGGCCATTTTCTTTAAATGCTATACACAGAGGGATTTTATTCTTTTAAACCTGTTTTAACTTGCTAATTTGTTTATTTTTTTTTGTCTACTATAATGATTGTTGTTGTGTTAAATTGTTTAAACCTGTTATTGCTATTATTATATTTATTTATATCCCACTCTTCCCCCAAAACTGGGACTTAGGGCAGTTCACAACATTAAATGTTAATATTGATTGTACTTGTATTCCCCCCCCTGCCCCCGCCCCTGAGTGATCATTTCATATAGGGCAGGACAGAAATATTTTAATAAATAAATGAATACATAATGGGCAAACTTTCATTGCTTAAGCAGTAAGGCTAGGTTTTGGAGCTAAATTCTGCACTCACTACTGTTCTGAAGCTGACAGATACCAAAATAATCTAAGATTTACCACTGTTCCTGATTACTCTTGCCCATTTGTGGGTAACGTTCAATTCTCCCTTCAGTTATCCAGATGTTTCAACAAAATGGACAAAGCAATATTGAAATATAAACAATGTAAAGCCACAGCATAGTGACAGTTGCAGATATGCAACTGGATAATGGAATCATTCTTTTATAAATGCCACCATTTAAAAAATGAATAATTTTGTAGGGTATTTGCTGCTGTTGAGATAGTAAAACAAGATTATCATGGTCAGCTATGAGCAATGATTAAAGGAAAGAAGTAATGAAATGTGATAGCCAGAATGCTTGCATTGAAAACAATAGGGTAAACTATAATTTCTTATGCAAAAATGTTTCTGTATCATCTCTGGTTTTGGATCCGACCATAAATGTTTGTGTATGGCCCAAAATAACAGAAAAGGTTGTTCCTTAATCTGATATCCCTTTTGTGTTCCTAGCAGGTGTTCCTTTCCAAACAGATCCATTGGTGGGGGAAGAACCCTGCTAGTTAGTTAATTTATGCCTAAAGCTCCTTAATGCCATTTTCTTTTCCTGGGGCATGATACACGCATTTCCAGTTTCAGAGATGTGTTGTCTAATTTATTAATATGCAACTTAATCTTCAGCACATTTTCTGTAAGATTTTTAAAAAAAAAAAACCAAAATGTGCTCTTTTAATTTGGGTTATTGCTGCGATGACATTTATATTAATTTTCCTGCTTTCTTATGCTGATCAGTTAAAAATTCCCTTCAGCAATTGGCTGTGCATTTGTATGTCTTACCATGCCAATGTCTTTGTGTATTTCAAAAAGTTATATATTTGGAAAATCAAAGAAATAGCTCTGATTAAAAGAGCTTAGGAAAAATTGAACTGCTGGCTGGGGGAATCTTGGAGTAGTTCAAAAAAGTAACTGTCTCAAGCTACCCTTTTAGTTTATTTTGCAATTGTCTCCATAATATTTAATATTCATTATGCCATTTACTTATAGCATTTAATAGTTATGATTTGTTGTTGTTAACTGCACTCTTTTACTATTTCCATTTCTTCATTGTCTAGGTTAGGGGTTGGCAACCTACGGCCCGGGGGCCGGATCCAGCCCCCTGAGGCCTTTGGACCGCCCCCAGGCTGGTCCTGCCACCACTGCCGCCACCCCCGCACGTGCCGCCGCCGTGCCGCCACCGCACGCGTGGTGGCCACCATTTTGTTTTCCAAAATGGAGGCTGCGACTCGTTTGCACATGCGCAGTTCTCGGTGCATGCGCAAACGAGTCATGGCCACCATTTTGGAAAACAAAATGGCGGCTGTGACTTGCTTGCGCATGCGCAGTATGCCGGAAGTACTGCTCATGCGCAAGCGAGCATGTGCGCCATGCCCAGTACTTCCAGCGTACTGTGCATGCGCATGTGCGTGGGCACACACACGGGGAGCGCCATTCCCCCACCCACCCTCGGCCCGCAAAAGACCTGGGGACCAGTGGACCGGCCCCAGGTAAGGAAAACTTGCCGACCCCTGGTCTAGGTTGAACTTGTGAAGGTCCTTGGTGGTCATTATTTTTGTTTTCTTTATCTTCAACATTAAGTCTGCCTTTGCACTTTCTTCTTTGATCTTCCTTAGTGGGTGTTCCCGGTCTGTGAGGTTTTCTGCTAGTATTATGGTATCATCTGCATATCTTAGATTGTTGATATTCCTTCCTCCTATTTTCACTCCTCCTTCTTCTGTGTCCAAGCCTGTTTTTCTTATAATATGTTCTGCATACAAGTTGAACAGATAGGGTGAAAGTATGCAATCTTGTCTGACTCCTTTGCTCATTGGGAACCATTCTGTTTCTCTGTGTTCTGTTCTGACAGCAGCCTCTTGTCCTGAGTACAGATTCCTCATCAGAACTATCAGATGTGCTGGCACTCCCATTCTTTAAGGGCATTCCATAGCCTTTCATTGATCTATGCTGTCCATAAAGCACATGCTGATTTTCTTTTGGAATTTCCTGGTGTAAGTTTGCAATGTAGTCCCTAGTGCCTCTTCCTTTCCTGAACCCTGCTTGGACCTCTGGGATTTCTCTCTCCATGAATGTAGGGCCACCTACACTTCCTTCTGGCAAGGGGTTTTACTCCACAGAAATATCTGGAGGGACATAATATTTGTACTCTTTTTTTAAAAAAGCTTTGTATGCATTATCTAGTTGTCATCCTTATGACAACTCATCTCAGCTCATGGGTTAAGTTGGCTAACTACCTAATGAATTTGCAGTAGAAGTGAGAGTCAAACCAGGAACAATTTGTAGCTCAATTTCTTACCTACTATGCCATGCTAGCTCTTAATCAATTAACATTTCAGTCTAGCAATATGGATCTATGCTTTCCCTCTGGTAGGCAGTCTTCCAAATAGTATATGTTGCAAATATGGACACAGTTGTAGATTTTGATATGAACTTAACTTATATTTTCTCCCACAAGGAGGAACTATGAAGGGGTATCGTAAAGTTTTAATTATCATCTTTAAAAAACGGCAGAAAGTTTGCTTTGATTTGTAGTTGTTAACTTATACCTATGTAGTTACTATCCAGATTTGCACATTTTCCCCAGCGTTTCTTGACCCTCCAAATACCGTTATTGTAGAAGTCTGCAGATTGCTCCTTACGAGGATTTTACACTTTAGTCACTTCTTGCACAACCTGTCACAAAAATAAAGGACACAATGAGTTGATTTTCTCAACATCATGCACTTAGGGATCAATGATGACACTGACAAAATTTCATCAATATACCATAATAATTTCTGGGTGATAATTATTACTTTACGATACCCCCCTTATAAAACACAATCTGCAGACTTCTACAATATCAGGTATTTGGAGGATCAAGAAATGCTGGGGAAAATGTGTAAATCTGGATGATGACTACGTAGTTATAAGTTAACAACTACAAACCAAAACAAACTTTCTGTCAATTTTTTTAAAGATGATAAGTCAAACTTTACAATACCTACTCATTGTATTTCCTTCCAATTCTAGGCAGTCTTGAATGATCCACAGTTCTAAGATCCACTGCAAACTGGCTTATGAGCAGGAAACAAAGTTGAGACCACTATGATCACTAGTGGATGATCTTTGCCTGAGCATTGACAGGAGGCGTGTGTCCTTGCTGGTGCTTTTGGACCTCTCAGCGGTGTTCAGTACCATCGACCATGCTATCCTTCTGGAATGCTTGAGGGGTTTGGAAATTGGAGGCATTGTGTTTTAGTGGTTCCAGTGCTATCACTTGGGCAGGTTCTAGCTGGTGGTGCTTGGAAACAGCGGTTCTTCAAAAAAAGAAAGAGAACGAGGAAAGAGGAAAGAGAAAGAGAAAAGAAAAAAAAAGGACCTGCTATATTGCATACCATATGATGCAATTCTGTCCCCAATGTTTTTTAACATATGCATAAAACCACTGGGATAGATCATCTGGAGGCATGGGTTAGGTAGCTATCAGTATGCTGATGACACCCATATAAAGTCCTCTGTAGTAGCTTCAGAAGTAGCTTCTGCTAAGGATGGCGTGTCTCCTCTGAATGGATGCCTGGAGGAAGGAATGGGTTGGGTGAGAAAAAACAAACAAACTAAAACTAAATAAAGACAAGATGGAGGTGCTTACTGTTAAGGGTCCTTGCATAGATTTAGAGGTGTGTCAACCTGTCCTGAATGAGGTTACACTCCCCGGAAAGACTGTGTTTGCAGCTTGGGGGTGCTTCTGGATCTGCCACTCCAAATGACAGCCCAGACAGATGTGATGGTCAGGAGTGCTTATTATTTGATTAGGCTGTTATACCAGTTGCTCCTCTTCCTAGAATTGGAGGCCTTAAAAATGGTAGTGCATGGCCTGGTAGGCTCAAAGCTGGACTTTTGCAATGTGCTGTACATTGGGTTCTCTGTGGAAGCCAGATTGGTTACTGGTACATCTAGGAATGACCATATTACACAAATATTAAAAACACTAGCTGCCAATTGAGAGGCACGTGGTGGCTCAGGTGGTTAAGATGCTGACTCTGTTGGTCACAAGATCACTAGCTCCACTAACTCCATTAGCTCCACTTAACTGCATTAGCTGCCAATTGGGAGGCATGTGGTGGCTCAAGTGGTTAAGATGCTGACTCTGTTGATCGCAAGATCAGAAGGTTGGCAGTCTGAGGCCCGGGTGCTGCATGATGGGGTGAGCTCCCATCACTAGTCCCCGCTTCTGCCAACGAAAGCATGCAAATGCGAGTAGATGAATAGGTACCACTTCGGTGGGAAGGTAAATAGCGTTCTGTGCAATTGTGCTGGCCACATGATCACAGAATCGTCTCTGACAATGCTGGCTGTTTGGCTTAGTAATGGAGATGAGCAGCATCCCCTACGGTCGGACGCAACTTGACAACCTTGTCAACAGGGAATACCTTTACCTTTACCTTAGCTGCCAATTAGTTACCAGGCAAAATACAAAGTGTTAACTATTACCTTTAAAGCCCTACTGATTTGGGTTAAGATTACCTACAGGATTGCCTTCCGTATATTCCATCCCATGCACTCAGGTCCTCTGGGAGACATCTACTTCACTCAGCCAAAACTAGGCTGTTACCCAGAGGACATTTTCTTCAGCTGCTCCCAGAATGTGGAATGACCTGTCAGAAGAGGTTCATCAGCTTGAGACACTGTTTGAGTTTAAATCAGCAGTAAAGACTAGTCTCTTCTCCCAGGCCTATTCAGATTAATTTTAAATTATGGTTTTTAAAGTATTTATTGATGAATTAATATGTATTGGTTTTATATACTCTTTATACTGATGTTATGTGGCTGTTATTTGTTGTTGTTCCCTGCCTCAATTCATAGGGAAAGGCAGGTAAGAAAATTTATTATTATTATTATTATTATTATTATTATTATTATTATTATATTTGGGCTTGTGGAATGAGATCAAAACAGAGAAACTCTTTGGTATTAAGGAACTCTCTGTGTATGGCTGAAATCTTCATAGCAGATCTTGATTTCTTCAGGCTTCAGGAAGGAGCAGCCAAAACTGCTGACAAGCTCATTCATAGTCTTTAATTTCCTTAGCAGTCAGAATCACATGAACTCTTGCAAAGGCTGGATCAGAGATTATTATAAAATCATTATTATTTGTAGGGCTTATAGAAACAAGTGGGCGGGGGGAGAGAACCTAGAAAAGGTATTAAAAATTGTAATTTTTTTTAAAAAAAAGGAAAATAACATTTATTCAGTGCATAACTAAAAATATATTAAATTCATCAAAAGAAAGTGATCATGTTCTTCTAGTTATGTTTTTAACTTTTGTATGTTTTTGTATTAATTTTATATTATTTTAACTAGATGATTTTAATTGTTTTTAAATTTTATCATGATGTCTTAATAATATTTTTCTCTTGTGAGCCTCCTTGGGTCCCTTACTTGGGAGAAAGGTGGCATAGAAGTGAAAGAAATAAAGAAATGAAATGCCCAGTGCTTGCTTAGAACTGACATCCTAGTATCTTTTTCCTCCAGTTTGGGCCAGACACCTAGAGATGTGAAGTCCTAGCAGCAAAAACCTTCATGCTGGTGTCAGAGGAAGCTGCATAATTAGAGGACTTTGTTGTTGTTGTGTTGCCTTCAAGTTGTTTCCCACCTATGGTGACCCTAAGGCGAATCTGTCATGGGATTTTCTTGACAAGATTAGTTCAGAGGAGGCTTGTCATTGCCTTCCCCTGAGGCTGAGAGTGTGTGACCCAGGTGTGTGACCCAAGGTCACCCAGTGGGTTCCATGGCATATCAATAGATTTTTCACACTTGTCAGAGTCTCCACTTGAATGAGAGAATAGCAGTTGAATTACATAATGGGAGAACCACTGGGATCAGTTACATGTTCCCAATGCAACTGTCAATCCTTAGATCTGAATAATATATTCTACACAAAGTTTAGAAATATTACCTTTTGGACTATAGCTCCCAGGATCCCACAGCTAGGGGGTGATGGTTGGGAGTTTCTGGGAGCTGTAGTCCACAGAGTGTCTTTTTTCAAGATCTGATTTTTAACCAGTGGCTGCTCTGTCAGGGAGGTGGTAAATCTGCTCTGAGTTTTGGTGTGAACTTTAAAGAAGTGATTCAGATGTACAATGTCTAGATTGAGATAGGTAATAGTTACACTCTATTCTGCTTTGGTCAGACCTCACTTGGAATACTGTCCGGTTATGGGTACCACAATTCATGAATGATGCTGACAAGCTGGATCGTGTCCAGAAGAGGGTGGCCAAAATGGTGAAACTTAGGGAGCTGGGTATGGAGTTTATCACATGGGGGCAAACTGCAAAAATCCCAGCCAGAAACAAAATTTAAAAACTGGGAAAACACCTGCAAAAGTGGGTAGTTTTTCACACACGATGGGGTTAATGTGACATTAACCCGAACAGAAAGTAGACAAAACCCACCCCTTTTTACTTTCGAGATTTTCCAAAAGTAAAAAAGAGCATGTTTTGTCTAGTTTCCGTTCAGGTTAATGTTGCACTACATGGGATCCGTCCCATGTGAAGGTTAAAGGGTAACATGATAGCCATGTTTAAATATTAGAAGGGATGTCAAATTGAGAATGGAGCAAACTTGTTTTCTGCCGCTCCAGAGACTAGGTCCACTAGGACATAGAGCAATGGATTTAAGCTACAGGAAAGGAGATTCCATCTCAACTATAGGAAGAACTTCCTGACAGTAAGAGCTGTTTGACAATGGAACACACTCCCTTGGAGAGTAGTGGAATAGCCTTCTTTGGAAGTTGTTAAGCAAAGGCTGCATGGCTGTTTGTCTGTAGTGCTTTGATTGTGAGTTTCTGCATGGCAGGGGGTTGGACTGGATGGCCCCTGTGGTCTCTTCCAACTCTAAGGGGTTTATCACACAGGGGAAATTGGGATTTTAAACAATGATCAACCCAACAAAATTGCACAGTTGTCATTAAAACGTGCTTAAGACAACATTTACGCAAGTGCCATTATCCCATGAAGAATCAGGGAATAACCAGGCAAGAAACAGCAAAGTCATTCATGGGAAAATTCTGTGAATGAGTTACTGTTGTTTCTTGCCTGGTTCTTCACAGGTTAATGGCATTTTAATCACATTTCATCTCAACGTCACGTAAAAACCATTTGCACATTTGCATGCAAGTGCGGGTTAATCATGGATTCTGCACGGGATAACAGAGCTTTGTGTGTGAAAACCATTTGCACAATTGTGGGTTAATCATGGGTTAATCACCAGTTATACTTCCAACTTCCCCCCCGTGTGATAAACTCCTAAGATTCTATGATTCTGTCCAGATTGCTGAACCCTATCGGTCCAATGGGCATAGCACTTTGAGCAGTTCTTTTAAAGTTAGAACTAAAACCTAGAGCAGGTTCACCACTCCACTAACATTGGAACTACCAGTCACCTCTGACTCCAACCATCATCCATCCTCCAGTTCCAAAATCCATGGATAACATCAGAAAAAAATCCCTGTAAGGTACATTTAGCCCAGCATCTTGTTTCCCCAAAGTGGCCAATAGGATCCTCTGGGAAACCCAGAAGAAGAAAATGAAGCTGATAATCCCCTCCTACTCTTACTTTTGTTTGCAATTGGTATTCAGAATCATACTGACTCTGAACAGGGTTACTAATAGATGCTGATACGATAAGCCAGCTGTCCATCATTTTGTCTAATATCCTTTTGAAACCATCTAAGATATTGGCCATCTCATAGGAGTTAATTCCATGTATTAATTAAACACTAGGCCATGTTTGTGTGAGTGAATCTGGGAGTTGTAGTCCAAAACGTAACTTTCCAAAGCTTTGCACGTACCTGACCTCAGAAGGAGAGGGCAAAGAAGTCTCTTCAAAAAAGAACTTAAAATTAATCAGCCATCCTAGAGAAGATATCTTTGCTTTTATCCCATGTTTCCTAAATTTGATATCTCCCAAAGTAAGGACGTTATCACACGGGGGCAAATCTGCTGGTTAATCCACACAAATCCCAAACAGAAACTGGATTTGTGCCTCGCGTTTTCACACGACGTCACACAGAAACTGGACAGAAAGTGGACAGAAACTTGTGTTAACCAAGATCTTTTGAAATTTGGTTGTTTGGAGGAAATGCAAATGCGAAATTAAGGTAAATTCGCATTTACCGTAATGTGAAAAGCAAATGCGTATTTGGGAGCATTTTCCTGCTGTTCCCATGGTTCCAGCGAGCATTCCTCTATCTGCACATGTGCAAGAAGCTCATTTCTAGTACATTTACGGGCTTTTCTCGCTTGATTGTGAACATTAAATGTGCTTACTTTAATTTTGCAATTAAGGTAATTACGTGTGAAAGCCATTTGCGGAATCAAGGTTTATTTTCCGTTTATTTTCGGAATGCCTCATTTCCACTTTATTATCGCTTTCTGGCCCACGTGTGATAACATCCTAAGTCTGGATTGGACAAATACAATATGACAAAAGTAAACAGGACACAGTCATGAGAAAAGGGAATAAATAACACTGGGAAGAGAAGCCACCCACAAAATATAAAATAACATGGAAGAGATAAGGGCAATCTTCTTGTTGAAGCTCCTGGTGCTGAAAAAGCCTCACTAGGAGAATACAGCCACTTCAAGGACTAATCAAGAGGACTACATACAGCTGAAGGGGCCAGCTGCACCATGATATCTCTCTGTTTACCATTGCTAGTAATTGTCAGTAGCACCTTAGGGTTGATAGTATCAAGTAGCAGCTGGTAAATCCAAAGGAATCAGGACTGTCTTATCTCTTCCCAGAGATCACAAGCCAAAATAATGACCTTGGAACATTACTTAAAATGCATACGCTGGACGGTAATGTGAGACAGTGACCCTAGCATCCAAATTTGCATGGTGCCAAATGTCTTTTGGAACTGATTTTGCAAGACTGGGCTCTAGGTAATGCTAAGGAAGCTAAAAAAAATTGTTATGCTTCTAAACAAGAAAATTAGGGAGTCTTGTTCTAGTGTCTGATCTGCCCTCAAAATGATGCCATCCATGGTTGTGTTATAATACCTTGTATAAAAGAAAGAAAGAAAGAAAGAAAGAAAGAAAGAAAGAAAGAAAGAAAGCTTATTTATTTTATTTTTTTTGCTGCAAATCTAATTTTTGTCATGGGAGCCCAGCCCTACCATTAGGCAAAGTGTGGTGACTCTGGTAGCAGATGCTGGGATGTAGCAGAAGCAGTAGCCTTTTCTGTTACTCATTTTCCAAGATCCCGGCTCTTCTCCCCAGCTGAGAAAAACAACCTGTCTTGCCCAGGTATTAGGAAGGGCACGCTTCTGTCATTGGTTTTAAGAGTTAGCCTTTGACCCAGGCAGCAAAGTGTCTAGGATTGTGTCTGTTTGTCACTGGCTAAAGAAAGGAAGGAGGTGAGGCTGTGCGAGAGAATGTAGATAATGCTTGCTTCAACAAATCAAACTTGTTTTTTACCTTTTATGATATGCTGTGGCACTACCACTACAACTTTGTACAGTGCAACCACTAGAAAGATTAGTGGTCTCTCCAATTAGATGAAGTTTTGAAAAGTCCCTTTTTACAGCCAGTTGCTATGCTGAAGGGGGGAGATTCTGGGAGCTGTAATTCAAAGATGTAACTTTTCCAAGCTCTCAGTTTACCCCCTTCAGCAGACTCTTGGAACAAGTCCTTATAAAATCTAAAGATTGTTGCTATGCCTTTCTGATGCTTTTTTCAAATTCCAATGGGGATTATAGTATACAGGTATATGAAATACACAGGCTGAATATCTAGTAATACTGAAGTCAGGAAATTAAAAAAAGTAATGGTTTCCACTACCGATCCATTCCTGCTGCCTAATATGTGAGCACACCTGACATTTACAAGCACATAAAATATGAAAATAGACTTAGTAGTTGCTGAAGGAAGTGAACTTATGAATTTCCTGAGTACTGTACAGACATCATTTTGCAGTAATCTGGTTTTTCTGATCAGTATTCTATATTTTTGCATTGTTTTCTTGAGTCGTAATCACACAGCTATTTTACTTTTAAGGGGAGGGACTCTCCACCCCTATCTAGCTTGATTGGACACAGAAATTAAAAGCATACTTTTTTGAAAAAGTATTTAAGCTGTTGCTCAGGATTCTTCAAAATGCCATGCAACATGGATGTCACACTACAAAATTAGTTCTCTGTTCTAAACCCTGAAATCTATAGCTTGCACTGCAAATTATTATAGTTAATAGCCTAAAGCAACTGGCATTAAAATAAATGAGGCATTTTTATATGTGATAAACAACTAAAACTAAACGACGCCCTTATCTCACCCTTATCTTAGTGAGTTTCAGTGAATTCAGTGGATCTGTCCAGCACATATAAGAATGCACTGTTTGGCCTTCTGTAAAATTCTGGTAACTTCTAGCACACTAGAATCTCCTCGTAGATTAGCGCTATCTCCATCCAAAATCAAGGTGACAAGGTTTCTCCTGCAAATGATGTACAAATGATATCACTTACTCTGAGTAAAGGCACAATATCCAGAGGCCTAAACTAAATTAGTCATTTGTTTGTGGAAGTTGGGCACTATATAATAGTTTACTCATCTAATTGAACAAATCACAGTCAGTCTTGCACTGGTGGGTCTTAACAATGGTGTGTGTAGGGGGTCTAGCAAAGTATTGTAATACCCTTCAGATTCTGACTATTCTATACATGACCTCAACTCTCAAACTCAACACCTCAGACTCTCAATTTGCCAGGGATAGTCTGACGAGCTTATCACACCGCACTCTCAAAATGGGGCTAGTTCGCTTTAACAGCTCTGACTGTCTCCTGTTGCATTTTGGGGTCTGTAGTTCCGTGAGGCTTAAAGGCTCTCTGGCCGAATATTCTAAATGCCTCTTCTTAAACTACAAGTTCCAGAATGCAACAGGAGGCAGCCAGAGCAGTTAAAACAACCTAGCCCCGTTTTAAGAGTGTAGAGTGATAGCCTCGTGAGTTTATACTCTGCTGTCCCACTTTTTCAGCTGCATTTAAAATGTCCCATGCTCTCTCTCCTTTTTGCACTTCCATCTTTTGTCCTTCGATTTCTGCAAATTGAGTTCAAAATGCAAAGGTAGTTGGTACCCAACTCAGCAGTGGGGAAAGGAGAAGAGGAGTCAGAATCATGTCCTTTACAGTAGGGTCATGTAGATGCAAACTGCTGCAGCCTCTCCTAGCTTGTGTGTTCTTCCTCACTAATAACTTTTGCCATCTTCACCACACTGTGATGTTGTTTTGTGACATGTGTCCCAGTTTTCACCTGTGAAATGTTGCAAGATATGGAGTCACTATAGTCGATAGGCAATTTGAAGGCGCACACAGACATCCATGACCCACTAATTTCCAACAGTCTTCAGATATTAATAGTATCAAATGCCTGGGACTTCTCAGATTCTGATTCTGGGCCCTAAGAACTAAAAGTGCTGTTCCACATTTCTTCGCCCTAACTGGTTCTGGCCTGGTTTTGTCTGTAAGCACAGCCAGACCTTTTCCAGTAAACCAATAATGTTGAAATCAAATAGGCCCTATATAAGTCTGACTCCTTGGTTTTATCATATGTCACTCAGAGGGAGAGATGCAGGCTCAGTTCTATCAGGCCTGGCCTAGACTAGGGATGTTTTCACACGGGGCTTTAGGAGGACGCAATCCTACCTCCGTCCAGCCCCACTCCGGCTCCATTTCCAGCTTGTTCACACGCACGCCGCAGCAAACCCCGCCCCTTCCAGTGCCATCCCTGCGTCTGTCCGGCTCCTTGCTCCGTGTGTTCAAACGCACGGAGCAGTAAGTCCGGCCTCACTCCGGCCGAAACAGCGCTAACTCCGGCATCAGCGGCGGAAAGGTAATTCCGATTTTCAAAAGGAATTAGGCTGCCGCCGCCGGAGCCATTCCGGAATGAGCGGCACGAGCCGTTCCGGAAAGGCTCCAGGCGGCTTTAGGGACCTTAGTGTGAAAACGCCCTAAGGGGCTATGCAGATGGACGGTTCTGGGCAGCCCCTGCTAATGGCAGATCGGGGCTGTGGCAACCGCATGCCACAGCCCTGATCCTCCCTTTTGCCGCCCCTAAAAGAGTGGCAAAAGGCCGCCCTAAGAGCCAGCACCACAGCTCTTCTGCGCTCTTTTGGCACACCGTGTCTACATGCTGCGCCATGAGGGTGTCCTGACACTGTGCACTGTGTGTACAGGAATGCGGCATCAGGATGTGTACAGGAATGCGGGCTGGGGTTGGGGCTGCCCCAACTCCACCCCAGGCCAGCCTTTTAGGTTGGTCTGCAATGCCCCTAACGGCCTCTACAGACAGCCCGTTTGGAGCGGTTCTGGGCCGCCCCTGCTAATGGCGGATCAGGTTGCAGCAACCGCATGCCATGGACCCAAGCCTCCCTTTTGCCGCCCCTAAAAGAGCGGCAAAATGCCGCTCCTTTTAGGGGCGGCAAAAGGCTGCCTTTAGAGCCAGCACTGCAGATCTTCCGTGCCCTTTCAGCCAGCATGTATACACACTGCACCAGGAGGGCGTCCTGACGCCACGCACAATGCAAGTGGGCATGCGGCATCAGGACGGCATTGCGATGGAGTCGGGGCGACCAGCATGTGGCTGCCCCACCCCAACTCCACCCCCTGGCCAGCCTTTTAGGCTGATCTGCAATGTCCCTAAGAAGCAGAGCCCTCCCTCCAGTCCATCTGATTCGATCCGGCCTCATAGGGAGACAGGCAGGCCCAGCTCCATCTGGCCTGGCCTAGACTAAGGAGATTATCGCATCAGGTTTAAAAGGTTTTAAATTAGAAGCAGGCAGCATCCTGATACTATCACACACATTTGGCCACCGAAATTGCCGCCTGGCTGCATTCCAGCTCCATTGCCGCTCGGAGGGCTGCTCCAACAGCCATTTTTTTAATCCGGAAAACTCTTGGCTTTGAAAAGAGGTGCGAGGAGTGCCCTTTGGAGCAGCAATAGAGCCGGGCTGCAGCCAGGCAGCAATTTCAGTGGCTAAACATATGTGATAGTATCAGGATGCCGCTCACTTCTCATTTTAAGCAGTCTGAGGTAAGCCGCATTTAAACCTGATGCGATAATCTCCTGAGAAGCCGCTCCAACCCCTTCCAGAGGATGTCATCGGAGCGTGCGCCATTGCACATGGCGAGCGCTCCGATGAGGTCCTTCCGGTGCAGCCTCCACACAGGCTGAGCCGGAAGGAGCGCGGAAGAGGCGTGCGGTGCCTCTTCCGGTGCCCCTTCTGCCTGCTCTGGAAGGAGCAGCATTTTAGCGCTCTTTCTAGGGCCGCCAGAAGGGAATACTCCGCTTCTCGGGGCGATCCATGGCTGCCCTTGTGCTCTCCCCTAAGAACAGAGCCCTCCCTCCAGTCCACCTGATTCAATCCAGCCTTGGAGAGAGAGATGCAGGCCCGATTCCATCAGGCCTGGCCTAGATTAAAAAGGAGTGCCCTCCCTCCAGTCCATCTGCTATAGTCCAGGCCTAAGAGGAAGAGAGGAATTGCTAGACCTGATCCCCTTCCCCATTGCTATTTCCTTCTCCTTTTGTGTCTTGTCTTTTTAGATCGTAAGCCTGAAGGCAGGAACCGTTTAATTAACCATTTATAAGCTGCTCTGAAAGCCTTTGTAGCTGAAGAGCGGGGTATAAATACTCCAAATAAATAATAAATAAATAGTAACAGGGACATTTTCCCTGCTAACCTCTTTCTCAGCCACATCAATTCCTCTAGATAGATAAAACCTTTGAGTACCATGGAAACATATCACAGGGGAGTAGTTATTGGGCTAAGCCACCCAATGTGAAATTGAATATCAAATGATTTCCGCATTACATATGGTGGAAGCGTATAGGTCACATTCATTAAAGTCTACTTAAGTATTTATTTGTTATAGAAAAAGCAAGGGTAGATATAAAAATACCCTTGGAAAATATGATTTTTGTAGTAAGTATTTTCTTTCTTGGAAGGGGTAAATCCAGCAAAGTCTAGAGATGGATACAAAAGGGTATGTACACATACGCTAACCACTAAGGCTTGGCACAGAAGAATAAATATAGGAAATACTAGCTAATGCTGTTGGTATGTTGCACAGAGCTAATGGTGAGAAATGGAGAAATGGTGGTTTAACAATTCTGGGCTGGCAGAATTGATGAGTTTTTAAAAACTCATTTATATAGTTTACAAGAGAACCAGTGTGGTGTAGTTGTTTGAGCATTAGACTATGACTCTGGAGAACAGGGTTCGAATCCCCTCTTGGCCATGGAAAGCCACTGGTTGACTGGGAAGTCACACTTTCTCAGCCTCAGAGAAAGAAACAAACAAAAAAAACCCTCTGAACAAATCTTGCCAAGAAAACCCTGTGATAGGTTTGTCTTAGGGTCACCATAAGTTGGAAACAACTTGAAGGCACACAACAACAATAGTTAACAAAATAACTCGTGGTTGTCTCAGAGCAAAGATTACACCAGTGGATTCTGTGGGGTTTTTTAAGTGGGTGTCAATTGAAAAGAGTAAGATTTAAATTCTCAGGTCTCTTTTTGCTACCAGTTCACAGGTAGCAATCTGAAAATAACATTTAATAGTTATTTAAATGTGTGCACCATATTAAACACATGTCAGAACTACATGGATATTATAGCATAATGCCATTTTAACTCTTAATAATAGATTTAGCTGTTCTTTATTCTGTTGGCCAGTTGTATGAGAATTTTTTATACCCAGGGATAGTAGTAATTGTATTTAAAATGCAAAAGGAGCTAAGGTCTTGCAACTGTCTGGCTTGTACATTAATAGAAATTATTCAGTTGTACATGTTAGGTTTCAGGAAAGTGTGCTATAGAGCAGTTAAATTCCTTTACTTGTTTATGGTGTTCTATACACTGTTGCAAGTATCAAGAAAGCCATGCATGTGTGGGTTAGGAATAGCCAAGCAAATAAATGGTGGAAAAATACTTGCCACTTTTTTAAAAAAAGTACAGTATGCTATTTGTTTATTTTTGAGTTGGTGCAACTACAGTTTATACTGACTGTAAGTGAAGCACCTATAGAGTTTTTTTGAGCAAATTGCATACATGTGTGAATCAGCTCAAAGTATCCTTTCCAGGATTATCAGGCAAAGTAGTTTTCATCTGTGTAAATGCAGGAGAGCTGTCATGATAATGACTTCATGTTTTGTCTGGAACATAACAAAGTGGGTTTCAAATAAATGATGGTAGAATTCTGAGTATTATTTCAAACTTTTCCATTATGACTGTTCATCTGTCAAAAAACTTATCTGATGAAAATGTAGTGCAGTTTGTACTGTTTCTTAAAGGAAGACTTTTTTTAAAAAAAAGTCAGGTCAGAATGTGCTAGGTTTTGCTTTGTTTCTTTATAAAAAGGAAGAGTTTGTCTTATGGTAGGTATTAAAAATGGAAGTTCTGGAGAATTGGAAGCTATGTATGTTGCAGTGACACTGTTAGAAGTCTTTCTTGAACAATGGTTAAGGATCAGGCCTTTTATCCTACATTTTCTCTTTCTCTATAGTTCGAACCCTATAGAAAACTACAAGCAGAAACATATGAAGCAAAGGAGGGTGCTGTTTCTGTCTATAGTACACAGGTCTTTTTAATTTTTACATGTTTTAATTTAATAGTCTGAGACTCTGAATTGACTATATATGTCAGGATATATATGTCATTTCACAAATGGAGTCTTGTGAACCCTACTCACCCTACTTGAGGTAATTGAATCTGCTGGAGTTGATCTGGTCAACTGATTTCGTAGGAGACTGTGGCAGAGCCTTCATGAAAGATGATCTCATGATGTCCTTCTCATCATATTGAACAATTATTAAGCAATTTCAATTCTGCTGCTTTGGGCCAAGATAACTTGCATTGGCAATAGTATGAAATGGCATTCCTATTACAGGTGAGTCCTTGTTTTTGTACATGATATTTATAGATGGATTTCTAGGATCCATTTCAATCTGTTTTCTGGCCCAGTTTGTTGACTGAGAAAACTCTGGAGGATGATGATCTGTGCTTGGAAATAAATTGGGAGGCAGGAATGCATCTATTTTAGTATCGCTGAACCTCTCAATCACTTAAATGCCATCAACCACAATGGCCTTCTGGAATGCATGGCTGGAATAGGACATGGGGGCATTGTTTTATAATTTGTTTATTGTTAACCATATTGGACATCTCAGAAATGTGACGGAAAGTTGGGGGTATAAGAATTTCAAGTATGTAAGGAAATAAATATGTTAATCTTTGCAGTTATACCTATAGTTTTAAAAAGAAAAAGAATCCACTCATTAGGGACTCCATTTGGAAAGATTGAATCTAACATTCATAGGCCTAAGGTACATCCTAAACAAGTCTGATTTTGTGGGGCCCCTTCTTTTCTGGTTATGTTTACTTGTTTTCTCTGTATGCATTTTATTTTGGAATAGAAAAAAAATAAGAAAGAGATCCTACAGCCTGTCTTACATAGGCCTGTTTCATGCTTTGTTTTCCTCATGAACTGGCTACTAAGCTTACTCAGTGGACTGGTCACATTTCAACCTGCATGTGTTATTTTAAGGTATGTCTCCACAAATTACAGCTTCACCACTTCTTCCAGCTGAATGCAACCCATCAGCCAAATATTATGACCTGTAAGGTACCGTAATTGACAGCCCTCTGCAAATCCAGCAAAAATCAGATAACAAACAAAAATCCTGATGGAGAGACAACATGCATGGTTGAGAGACTTGGCTTAGTTGTTGTGTAGGCATGCTCTAAAGCAGCAATGAAGAACTTGTAGATGTCGGATTGTAGATGTTTGATTGCAATTCCCTGCACCCCTCAGCATTAGTTATGGATTTAGGGTTGTCAGGTCAGCTACCTCCTCATCACTGATATTCCAGAGCCAAAATCTAAACCACAGGCTTTTCCTTTGTCGTGTCACAGGAGAAGTCTCTGGTGTATCAAGTGCAAAATGTGTGTGTGTGTGTGAGAAAGAGAGAGAGAGAGAGAGATACAGAGAGAGGGAGGATATTATGTACCATTTCCCTAGCCAATACCTTTGTACAACCCATAACTCAAGCACAACATACATACAAACACATTCACACTGAGTTAGTGAGACCTCTCACCATTTGCAGTGTTGGAAGAGACGGGTACTCAAGTTTTAAAACCGTCTCACACACAAATATCAAACATTCTTCTCTACGAGCACCACTTATCTGAAAGTTTGTCTTCCCATCGGGAGAATCTGATTTGCTGATCGGGTTATATGTGTATAGTTCATGTTGGGAACTGGTTCAGAACCAACTGTGTTTGGTCAGAGTCACATTAAAGTGTGACAAATGCAAAACAACAACAACAACAACAACAAAACCACAAAAAACAACCACTCTTTTCAGGCACTAGTTTTTAGGCGGTTCTTTTGAAAAGACTCGATTTGAAAGCGTGTTCAGCAAGTGTGAATGACAGAATCGCATAAAACTGGAGGGGAGGGCATAATCAGAATCGCATAAAACTGGAGGGGAGGGCATAATGGCAGAGGGTGTAACCTGTCCTGCCTCAAGTTTTTGACAAGTCAAGAAAACGGAGGGTTGTGCCCTGGAAAAGGAAGACATTTTGCCCTGGTGTGGTTGTGTTATGTTGTGTGGCTGTTCTGGTATTTAATATGTTGCATAGAATCAGAGAGTCATAGAGTTGGAAGAGACCACAAAGGCCATCCAGTCCAAACCCCCTGCCATGCAGGAACTCAAAATTGAAGCATCCCTGACAGATGGCCATCCAGCCTCTCTTTCAAGACCTCCAAAGAAGGAGACTCCACCATTCTCCAAGAGATTGTGTTCCGATGTCAAACAGCTCTCACTGTCAGGAAGTTGCTCCTAATGTTGAGGTGCAATCTCTTTTCCTGTAGCTTGCATCCATTGCTTTGGGTACTATTCTCTGGAGCAGCAGAAAGCAAGCTAGCTCCCTCCTCAATATGACATCCCTTCAAATATTTAAACACAGCTATCATATCACCTCTTAACTGTCTCTTCTCCAGGCTAAACATACCCAGTTTCCTAAGTCGTTCTTCACAGGACATGGTTTCCAGACCCTTCACCATTTTAGTCGCCCTTCTCTGGACACACTCCAGTTTTTCAACATCCTTTTTCAGTTGTGGTGCCCAGAACTGGACACAGTATTCCAGGTGGGGCCTTACTAAACAGATTACAGTGGCACTATTACTTCCCTTGATCTAGATACTATACTTCTATTCATGCAGACTAAAATCACATTGGCCTTTTTAGCTGCTGCATCACATTGTTGACTCATGTTCAACTTGTGGTCCACTAGGACTCCTAGATCCCTTTCACACGTAGTCTATTAAACCAGGTGTCCCCCATCTTATATCTATGCATTTCATTCTTTTTGCCCTAAGTGCAGTACCTTACATTTCTCTGTGTTGAAATTCATTTTGTTAGCTTTGGCCCAGCTTTCTAATCTATTAAGGTCATTTTAATTTTCATCCTGTCCTCTGGGGGATTAGCTATTCCTCCTAATTTGGTGTCATCTGCAAATTTGAGAAGCATGCCCCCTATTCTTTCATCCAAGTCATTGATAAAGATGTTAAATAGCACTGGGCCCAGGACAGAACCCTGTGGCACCCCATTGGTCACTTTTCTCCAGGATGAAGAGGAGCCATTGCTGAGCACCCTTTGGGTTCGGTCAGTCAACCAGTTACTAATCCACCTAACAGTTGTATTGTCTAGCCCACATTTTACTATCTTGTTTGCAAGAATATAATGGGGGACCTTGTCAAAAGCCTTACTGAAATCAAGATATGCTATGTCTACCGCATTCCCTCCATCTAGCAAGCTGGTAATTTTATCAAAAAAAGAGATCAGATTAGTCTGGCATGACTTGTTTTTGAGAAACCCATGTTGACTTTTAGCAATTACGGCATTCCCTTCTAAATGTTCACAGATTAATGATCTATTCTAGAATCTTTCCCAGTATTGATGTCACACTAACTGGGCAATAGTTGTTGGGATCCTCTTTTTCCCCCTTTTTGAAGATGGGGACAATGTTTGTCCTCCTCCAGTCTGCTGGGACATCTCCTGTTCTCCAGATGTGGAGCTCCCGGGCAAAAAAATCTAGCAGGAGAGGTACCTTCCTCCTCCCCTTCCCTCAGGGAGCCCCACTGCCAAGAATTTGGAAGGTCTCCTCCCCTCCTCCTCCTCCTCCTCTTCTTCCTCTCCATCTCCCTCTTTGCGCAGCCCACCTCCAGCCAGGCATCCCCAAGTCTCTACCTTCTCTCAGTCACCTTTCCCCACCAAAGCCCCCTTGGCCAGCCAGAGCCCTCCAGCTCCCAGGGAAGGTGAGGGCAGCACCTCAGCCAGGTAGAGGGAGAGGCCAGCTCCTCCTGAGCTCTGACTGCCTCTCTTTGCCTCCAAAGTTCAGCTCTGGCTCCAGATCTGAATGTTGCTGCTGCTACTGCTATTGCGGACTCTCCCATCTTGCTTTGCTTTAGACAGACCTTCTGGTGAAAGGGAGGAGTGTGTGCGCGCACTTTGAGTTGTGTGTGTGTTGTTGTCGTTCTGTGTGTGTGTGTGTGTGTGTGTGTGCACCTTGTGGAAGTAAAATCGGGGCAAGGCAGTATAAACTACTGTTGTGTGTGGGAGGGTCACAATCTCGCTAAATGCAGAAGATTTCCCTGGGAGTAACCCGTTCCTTGCTGCTTCTCTCCTCCTACAACTTGTTGCAGACGTGTGTGTACAAAGGTGGAGGGGGAAGAGGGGAACCGAGGTCTCCTGGAGACCTCCTCCTCCCCCCCACTGATGACGCAATATGATTGACAGCGGCACACATCAAGTGGGAATGACAATCGTGTCAAAACACACACACACACACACACACACGCACACGCACACACATGCATGGAATAATGAAATATTACACTTCCGTAGTGGGAACTATGCATTGGCCTGAATCGATTCAGCCACCTGGTGTCAATGCGACTCGCAAAGCGATTTAAATGCAAATGGGAATGAGCCCTTAGAGAAGTAAAGCAATCCACAAGGCTTCAGCCAAGGAGCACCGAGACCTGGTAATCCTAGTTATAGCTGAAGGAGTTCCAGCCCAACAGTGTCTGGTGACCTTCGCATTTCCTTTTTCTGATCTAAGGGAACAAACATTCAGAATGATAAGGGGGTGGTGTGTTTCCCACTGTAAAAGGACATATAATTTAATTTTGTAATTTAAATCTACAAAAGATAATTAGATATACAATTTAAATCTTGCAAAACTAATGGTGCTATCTGTGAAGAAGCAATATCTGTGTCACTGTGGCACATATACCACTAGTACAGGATTCCAGGGACAATTTGAAATAATTTGCTCATGCAGAATTGGAGATAAATACCCCCATAAAGCTAGTTATGACATATTTTTATAATAGGAGTTAACTGTGACTTTTTAATATACATAAGCATGTTGTTTGTTTAAAGAATATTTAAAGCATCCCCACCATCATCCTCTAAAGATTTTCTGAGATTGAGCTAAATGTGAACTGGGCTATTGTATAAACTGTGTAATAGAAAGTCTCTCTATGAATACCACTGTAAATGTATTCTGTTTTTTGGGGGGAGGGGGGGGGATAAAGGATCCACCAATCAAAGGAGATCCCCTGTCAAAAATGAAAACAAAGAAGTGGAGAAACAGACATTTTAAATATAAAGGCAAGACTTCTATTTGATGCTGCCAGGTCATATGGGATAACACTGTTAACCTTTGGAAGAAAGTTGACAGGGTCAGCAACAGAACTAACATCTAGCTATTGGCAATTTCTTTCTAGTAACACCATTGAAGATGTGGCAGGGGTGGAGAAAGAAATTCTTGTTTATTCTGATAGTATCTGCATTAATATTAATAATAATAATAATAATAATAATTTTTATTTGTATTTTCCCGCCTCTCCCTGCGGATCGAGGTGGGATTACAGATAATATAAAAGTATAAAAATACAATATATAAAATCATCACAACAATAAACCCCCCATAATCCCTATAATTAATTTGTAGCATTTGTAGCATTGTTCTGAACAGTGATCTATCTATCTTTTTAAGATGTCTGTGGACTTTATTTTGGTATACCATCTTGAATTCTTTAAAGGGATGTCATCTTCAGAATATTAATTATGTGAATTGAGATAAGACTTCTGTGTATGCCTTTGTCTGGATAGTCAACACAAGGTTACCTTCTCTAAAAATACAAAACACCGATTCAGCATCTGTCCTGGGATTTTTAAAGAGAAAATTCCTATATGGAATTTTCTGTTGATGACTGCATTCTTTCAGGGCTAATATGCCAGTGCTAGGTTAAAACCATAAATGGATAGTGTAAAAGATTAGCGAGGTGTGCACCAATACAAGATTGTTTCTCTTCCCCCTCTTTTCTAGTTTTTCTCCCTGACTTTATGTCATCTCACCTTTGTGGGTTACATGAAATTAGGCTGAGGATGGGATAGCCACTGCTCTATAGATTCCCTATTCTCTTTTTTATAAGCATTATCCTCCATGCAGCACAAATTTGAACAGTTATCTCCCAAGTGGACTAATCAACAACCTGTCAGGACCGAGCTAATACATTAAAGATCCCAGACACTGATTCACAACACTTCTGCTGCCACAACTGAATCATATGACAAGGAAAAAACAGAGATAGGTGATGTCAACATACTGACGACATCCACTAAAACCCGAAACCTGTCACAACCTATTTAATTAGAAGAATACATATAAGTGAGTGGGGCTCTATGTGACAGAAAGAGGCTGATACCATTAATCCAAGCCAATCTTTTTATGAAAACATAATAGACAGGAATGGGACATCCAGATGTTTTGGACTACAAATCCCACTGTTTCATACCACTCACTTAATGGGGACTGAAGAGGACAAAATGTTTCCCACCCCAATAGAGCTCCTCTTTTGCTTCATATTTTGTGTGTTTATATGTATGTTTGCATTAGTGTGAACACTGGCACATTGCCAAAGAAAAGGGAGGGAAGCATGTGACCAAAAGCAGGCAGCAAATGCAGCAATTTGCATAAAATGTGCATGTGCTGGTTTCTATATAGAAAAAAATAGTATAATTTTATTTAATTTTATTCTACATTATTTCTTTCTCCATTAACAAAATAATTATAAATCTCTCAAGCACCTTATTCAAATATTCTAGTAATACAACATTCTGTTGTAATCAATTACACTCTTCCCTCTACATTTGTGGCTTTGACTTTTGCGGCTTTGATTATTCACGGATTTGATTAATATTTTCTCTCTAGGAATATCTAGGTCCTCTAGTGCAACTCTGTGGTCAACTTTAACCAAAAGTCTCACTGAAGGACCTAGAGATTCCTAGAGAGAACACTTTCCTAGGTATTTGTAGCTCCTCCAGCACAATTCTATCACCAATGTCTGGCAGATGTTCAACACAAAGTCTCACTGGAGGATCTAGAGATTCCTAGAGAGGTGTTCTCTCAGGTAAAAACATAGTGTTTCTGTTATTTCTGGTTTTTCCATATTCACGGGGGTCCTGTGCCTTAAACCCCTGTGAATGTGGAAGGACGAGTGTATAAAGGCAGTCCTATAAAAACCTACAAGGGAATATGTGTCATTGAATTCAACATATCCTGCATCTGAGGAAGATGATGTAAATCATAGAATCATGGAGTTGGAAGAGACCACAAGGGCTATCCAGTCCAACGCCTGCCATGCAGGAACTCAAAATCAAAGCAACCCTGACAGATGGCCATCCAGCCTCTGTTTCAAGACCTCCAAAGAAGGAGACTCCACCACTCTCTGAGGGAGTGTGTTCCACTGTCGGACAGCTCTCACTGTCAGGAAGTTCCTACTAATGTTGAGGTGCAATCTCTTTTCCTGTTGCTTGCATCCATTGTTCCGGGTCCTGTTCTCTGCAGCAGCAGAAAACAAGCTTGCTCCATCCTCAATATGACATCCCTTCAAATATTTAAACAGGGCTATCATATCACTTCTTAACCATCTCTTCTCCAGGTTAAACATACCCAGTTTCCTAAGTCGTTCCTAATAGGGCATGGTTTCCAGACCCTTTACCATTTTAGTCGCCCTCCTCTGGACACGCTAGTTTTTCAACATCCTTTTTGAATTGTGGTGCCCAGAACTGGACACAGTATTCCAGGTGGGGCCTGACCAAAGCAGAATACAGTGGCACTCTTACTTCCCTTGATTTAGATACTATACTTCTATTCATGCAGCCTAAAATCGCATTGGCCTTTTTAGCTGCGGCATCACACTGTTGACTCATGTTCAACTTGTGGTCTACTAGGACTCCTAGATCCCTTTCACACATAGTCTTTGCCTCAGTCTTCTCACAAAAGGAAAAGGGTGTTCAATCTGAGAAAAATGGAGCAGAGGACACAATAGAGCCAGGTGTCCCCCATCTTATCTCTATGTATTTCATTTTTTTTTTTTGCCCTAAGTGCAGTACCTTATATTTCTCTGTGTTGAAATTCATTTTGTTAGCTTTGGCCCAGCTTTCTAATCTATTAAGGTCATTTTGAATTTTCATCCTGTCTTCTGGGGTATTAGCTATTCCTCCTAATTTGGTGTCATCTGCAAATTTGAGAAGCATGCCCCTATTCCTTCATCCAAATCATTGATAAAGATGTTAAATAGCACTGGGCCCAGGACAGAACCCTGTGGCACCCCATTGGTCACTTCTCTCCAGGATGAAGAGGAGCCATTGCTGAGCACCCTTTGAGTTCGGTCAGTCAACCAGTTACTAATCCACCTAACAGTTGTATTGTCTAGCCCACATTTTACTATCTTGTTTGCAAGAATATAGTGGGAGAACTTGTCAAAAGCCTTACTGAAATCTAGATATGCTATGTCTACTGCATTCCCTTCATCTAGCAAGCTGATAATTTTATATATAAAAAAAAGAGATCAAATTAGTCTGGCATGACTTGTTTTTGAGAAACCCATGTTGACTTTTAGTGATTATGGCATTCCCTTGTAAATGTTCACAGACTCTCTGTTTAATGAACTGATCTAGAATCTTTCCTGGCATTGATGTCAAGCTAACTAGGCAATAGTTGTTGGGATCCTCTTTTTTCCCCTTTTTGAAGATGGGGACAATGTTTGCCCTCCTGCAGTCTGCTGGGACTTCTTCTGTTCTCCAGGAGTTCTCAAAGATTATTTTCAGTGGGTCTGAGATTACATTTACCAGTTCTTTTAATATCCTTGGATGCAGTTCATCTGGTCCTGGAGAACTAAATTCATTTAGATTAACCAGGTATTCCTGTACTACCTCTTTACTTATTCTGTGTTGCATTTCCTCTATTGTATCCTCTGCTCCATTTTCCTCAGGTTGAACACCCTTTTCCTTTTGTGAGAAGACTGAGGCAAAGAAACTGTTGAGTAGTTCTGCCTTTTTTCTGTCCCCTTTTAGAATTTCTCCATCTTCTCTGCACAGTGGCTCTACCATTTCCTCCTTCTTTATTTTGCTATGGACATACCCAAAGAAGCGTTTTTTATTGTTCTTAATCCATCTAGCAAGCCTGAGCTCATTCTGCGCTTTGGCTTTTCTGACCTTACCCCTACACGTGCTAGCTATTTGTTTGAATGGATTTCCATCCAAACATGCATGCCAAAAGCACAACTCCATAAAAAAAAATTTTTTTAAGCAGCAACAACAAAGCATTTTAAGTTTGCCATTTTTGCTGTTTCCCTAGCCTGGGTCCCTTAAAATATTTTAGACCACATCTTTTATCAGGTCTGGCCAGTATGGCCAGTAGTCAGGGATGAAGGAAGCCAAGGAACCAGTAATAACAAATATGCTTTAAGATACACTAGGTTGTAGGAGATGGTACATCTCTGTGTGTATGTAATTTAATCATAAATAAATCCATGAACAGGGTGAAATCCACGGTTGGTCCCTACATAAAGCAGACTGACTGAAATGAATGATACTTGTTCAATTTATCTAACCTAAGTCTTTTGATTTCAATGGGTTGGCTGTAGGTAGGATTAAGTTTGGATTTTGCTCCAAGTCTTGCCAGCTATTTAATGGTATCTTAATCTATTGGAACAATATCCCTTCACAACTTGATTCCAGGGACAGTCTTACTAATAGGAGGAATGAGATGGCTGCTTCTGGCATTAGATGCTGGGGGTACATGACATGTGACAGTGAATCACAGAATCATAGACTTGGAAGAGAGCCCAAGAGCCATGCAGGAACTCACAATCAAAGCAGCCCTGACAGATGGCTATCCAGCCTCTGTTTAAAGACCTCCAAAGAAGGAGATTCCACTGCACTCTGAGGGAGTGGGTTCCACTGTTGAACAGCTCTCACTGTCAGGAAGTTCTTCCTAATGTTTCGGTGGAATCTCTTTTCCTGTAGCTTCCATCCATTGTTCCATGTCCTATTCTCTGGAGCAGCAGAAAACAAGCTTGCTCCATCCTCAATATGACATCACTTCAAATACTTAAACAGGGCTATCATATCCCCTCTTAACTATCTCTTCTCCAGGCTAAACATACTCAGCTCCCTAAGTCTCTCCTCATAAGGCATGGTTTCCAAACCCTTCACCATTTTGGTTGTCTTCCATCTTCTCAACATCCTTTTTTTAAGTATTGGAGGATGCAGACTTATGTTTCTTAAGATCTGCCTTTCACCTCCAAGTTAGCCTGCTGCCTTCTGGTGTGGTAGAACTGGCTTTATTGTAAAACACTCTGAAATCCTCAGATATAGAGTGAGTTATAAATATTTAAATGAATAAATGCAAATGATATTGTTCCATCACCAGTACCAAAGGCAGATTCAGTGGATAGTTTGGTCTGCATTTGTATATGCAATGGGTGTGAGGGCTCATTTTGTCCCTTTTCATGTTGACTTTTGTGAGCTGTTATGCTGCAGCAAATGTGCTGCAAGTGATAAGCTTTAGCAATCAGTTCCACACTATGGAAACTCACTGGGTGACCTTGGGAAAGTCACACTCTCACAGCCTCAGAGGATGGCAATGACAAGAAGAAAAAAACATGCCAAGAAAACCCCATGATAGGGTCACCTTAGGGTCACCATAAGTTGGAAGCAACTTGATGGAATGCAACAACAAATCACACTATTGCATGCACACGCTACCACTTCTCTACCCCAAGATCTCTATGCATTCATCTACCTCACATTCTTCACATTTATGCTCAGTGGTCATGTGGATTCAGTACTCTTCAGTAAAAATGCCATAAAAGAAATGAAAAAGAATGGGCACAGTCCAAGCCAGTCCAAGGCAATCTGATGCCTGAAATAAAGGATAGGATGGTTCTTTTTCATCCAGCTGCTACTCCTTATAAAGAAGGTGGCAGGGCTGGTAGTAATATAAGCATTAATGTTTGGTGCACTTGATTTTTGTTAGTGATACTGGGAGAGATCAAGATCCAAACAGAACATTGTCCTTCTGGAGACTATTTCAGGAGGAAGAACAGTTCATCCTTAGCCAGGACATGAATTCTTTCTCCAATACTGGAAAATGGGACTGCCAATTTTTGTCTAGGGAAGTGTGCTGGTTCAGGGGCTGGAGGACAGCTTGAGCAGCACACACTGTTCTGTGCTCTGGATGGTGATGGTGATAAGGAGGAATGGCTCAGACACTGCCATTGCTGTCCCTCAGCATCTGCTGCCTGAGGCTGCGGTGGTTTCACTCTTTTTTAAACTGGAAATCCAGCCCTGATGCAGCTGTACTTTACTTTTCTAACTGTGGAAATTGGCATGAATGTGTATCCCCAATTGCGCTCTGAGAGAGACTAACATGCCAACTGAGAGTGACTAATGTGATTTATGGATACTTATTTTTATTTTTTAGCATATATTAATATCAATGCATTTAGTGTTAAACTACCCAACTGAATGATGTCTTCTGAAGTTGCATTCACATCCTGGCTAAAGACTGAACGGTTCCTCCTCTTGAAATAGTCTCCAGAGGACAATGTTCTGTTGGGATCCTGATCTCTCCCAGTTATCACTAAAAAAATTAAGTGTACCAAACATTAGTGCTTAAATTACTAGGCAAGGATTTTTTTTGTATACTTCCTTAGTATATTGCTAAATTTAGCACTTTAATGTAAAAAAAATCCCAAACACAGTCCATTGACCAGAAAGGTCACTGTTAACTCTTCCACTGCAATCGTATGCTTGACTATGGTTGTATTGCAGTTCAGTTGTTTTTATTTTGGACACACAACTTCATATAGATTTCAAAAATGACTTCCAGAGGAATGTCTCAATAAACAGCTGCTAAACTCTTAAACAATTTTCTTTATGGAGTTTTGATGGAAGTTACAGTGGTTTACCTTGCAGGGGAAAGCAGAGGCACTTTGCATGAAACAGTTTCCTCTCCCCAATCCAGCACATAAAACAAAGGGGAGAAAGAAAGAAGAAAGTTCTTAATTAAAATCCATCTCTGGAGACTTTCTGGGAGACTCAGGGGGGTTGTAGACTGCCAGAAATAGTGCAAATTGAGTCCACTTTTAGGGTTAGGGTTAGAGTTAGAGAATCATGGGAACTGTATTTTATTGTGGCACCAGAGCTCTCTGACAGAGAAGGCTCAATGTCTCAGAAAAAAAAAAATCCCATGATTCCCTAGCACTAACCCTAACCCTAAAAGTGGACTCAATTTGCACTATTTCTGGCAGTCTGCAACCCCCCTCAGTTTTATTTTTCAATTTACTCCTATAAAAAAGCAAGACAGCCAGCGGTGGTGTAGTGGTTTGAGTGTGGGGCTCTGGAGACCAGGGTTTGAATTCCTGTCCAGTCCCGGAAACCCACTCAGTGGTACCTTGGGCAAGTCACACTCTCTCAGCCTCAGGGGAAAGCAATGGCTAACCCTCCTGGGAACAAACCTTGCTGAGAAAACCCCAAGAAAAGTCGGAAACACAAGTCAGAAAGGACGGGTCTCGCAAGTCGCCAAAGACTTGAAGAAGAAGACCATGAGGAGCCTCCCTCCCCTCTTCTCCAGATCTCCAGCCAGCCCCCCCCCTTTTGCCTTGCAAGTGCTGGGGGGGGGGGCGAAGGGGCTTTCTAGAGCCCAAGAAGGCGTGGCTGGAGGAGGCAAGGAGGAGGAGGCTCCCAGCACACCGCTCCAGGGGTCCAGGTCTCCTCACTCTTTCAGTCTTTAGTCTCTTGTCTCTCTCGAAGCGCGCAAGGCTGGAAGGGGACTTGCTCTCGGGCCTGGACCTGGACCTGGACCTGGCGGCACCATGAAGGGCTGGTGGGCTTTGGAGGTGGCTTTGCTGGCGGCGCTCCTCCTGGGCTCTCCGACAGGTGAGCAGACACCTGGGCGGCGGAAGAGGAGGAGGAGGAGGAGGAGGAGGAGGAGGAGGCGGCGGTGCTGGAGCGGCGGCTACCTGGGCAGCCTGCGGACGCTCCTGGCTGGGGAGGGAAGGCAAAGGATGGTGGTGATGGCGATGGCGAGAGGGGACGCGTGGTTTACCTTTGCGCTTGCCTTCTCCTTTGGGAAGCCATCGAGGGGGGAAAGAAGCACCGTGCGTTGCGTTTGGGCTTTTTAAACATCCTGCCATTTGGAGTGTTGGACTAGGACTCTGGAGACCAGGGTTCCTCAGGTTTGCCAGCTCGGCCATGGAAAACCCACCTTAGGCAATAATAATAATAATAATAATAATAATAATAATAATATAAGTGTAATTGAGATTTTAATCCGTATAACGATTTCATACATTTTTAAGGGGTGTGTGTGTTTTATTTTGTCATTGATTGTATGGGTGTATTCTTTTTAATTTGTAAGCCGCCTTGACAGCCTCGGCTTAAGGCGGGGTATAAATAAAGTTTTATTATTCTTATTCTTATATGAGGCTTAGGGAGGGTTGCAGACTGCCAGAAATAGTGCAAATCGAGTCCACTTTAATAATAATAATAATAATAATAATAAAAACATATCTAGGGGTAGCCGTCTTGGCCAAACAGCAACTCCAATAACATCCCAACAATGTTTGGGCCAACCCAAATGCACAGGTACATCTTGCAAGGTTTGGAAGTCACACCTGCTTCTTCGTCAGGCAAACCAGAAGAAGGAGGAAAAAACCTGAAGATGTTAGTCTTGGCTCTGCATTTTCTGATCTCGGTTCAGATGGCCAAAGTCTCTCAGCTTCGCCCAAACTCCTTTCCGAAGGACCCTTGCCAAGAAGAGCCCATGATGCATGTATGCCTGGTTGGTGGCATCCATTAGGGTCTCCCGAAGTCGGAAAGGGCTTGGAAACAGCGGAGCACAAAGCCCGCCGCCTCCGCCAGGATGGAGCCCTGAGGAGAGAGAGGCGGGAAGGAATGAAATTGATTCTTCTATTAGGCTTACTTACTTACTAAGCACCTGAGGCCAGGGCCAGAGCCAGGCGGGAAGAGGGCAGAAAGGGGGCTTGTCTTCTGTGTGTGTGTTTGTGGGGAAGGGAGAAAAGAGAGGGGCGGGTGGTTTGCCATTAAGGGGGGTTGCAGACTGCCAGAAATAGTGCAAATTGAGTCCACTTTTAGGGTTACTGTTAGTGAATCATGGGAATTGTTTTTTGTTTTTTTTCTGAGACATTGAGCCTTCTCTGTCAGAGAGCTCTGGTGCCACAATGAAATACAGTTCCCATGATTCCCTAACCCTAAAAGTGGACTCAATTTGCACTATTTCTGGCAGTCTGTAACTCTCCTAAGTCGGCTGGCTAGACGCTGAGGCGATTTTGGTGGAGCCGGCCCCAATTTTCAGAAGGAGCGCCTTAGAGTCACAAGAATCCTCGAGTTGGGAGAGAGGACCCAAAGGCCACCCAGTCCAAGCCCGTCCTGCCATGCAGGAACTCACAATCAAGGCACCCCCGGCAGATGGTCATCCAGCCTCTGCTTAGAAACCTCCAAACCTCCTTTTCCCTGCGGTGTCTCCCGCTCCAAGGAGGGAGGCGTTGAGGCCGGCGGCGTGGCGCCTCTGAACTTGCTCCCCAGAGTCTTTAAGTAGGCATGAGGTGTCTGTCGGTTCCTCGAATCTGTGCCCCGGTAGTCTTGAACCAGGGACATAGTAGCCCCTGCTCTGAAATGCCCCGAAAGGGAAAAACCAAGTTCTGCTGGAATTAGTAGGGCTGCGAAGCCCAATCCTCTGCATGCATGCTCTGAGGAAGCGCCTCTGCAGGTCCCCTCAAGACTATTCAGTGCCCCTGCATTGAATTGGGATCACTCCCAAGGAAGCACACCCAATTGCTCCTCGTTGCCTGCATCGGATTGCAACAAGTAACTGCATAAGAAATAGAAATAGTCAAAGAATTCCCATCCCTGGGATCAAACATTGATAGAAACGGGGACTGCAGTCAGGAAATCAGAAGAAGACTAAGAATGGGGAGGGTGGCTATGAAAGTACTAGAAAACATCCTAAAATGCAAAGATATACAACTCAGCACAAAAGTTAGAATCATGCAAGCCATTGTATTCCCTATTATTACAATGTATGGATGTGAGAGCTGGACAGTTAAGAAAGATAGTAGGAAGAAAATCAACGCATTTGAGATGTAGTGCTGGAGAAGAGTGCGGAGGATCCCATGGGCAGCCAAAAAGGCAAACAAGTGGGTTCTAGAGCAGATCAAGCCAGAGATATTCCTGGAAGCCAAGAAGACCAAACTGAGGCTGTCGTACTTTTGAACACATCATGAGAAGAGAAGACTCTGGAAAAGACAGTAATGCTGGGGAAGGTGGAGGGAATTAGGAAGAGAGGAAGGCTACATGCCAGATGGATGGACTCTATTAAGGAGGTCACTTTGGGTATGAAGGGGTTGCAGGATTTAAGCAGAGCAGTGGAGGACAGAGGGTCTTGGAGATGTCTCATCCATAGGGTCACCATAAGTCGAGATCAACTTGAGGGCAGTTAACAACAACAAATAGGGTTGCAGCCTAAATCCTGCTGTATTCAGTAGCGCTTACTCGTAGGTAATATTGCATAGAGCTGCAGTTCTTTACAGAGAGGGAAAGTGCTCAAAGGTGCAATTACTCACATGTCTACCCAAGACATAAGTCTTTCTGATATTGGTGGGGGGACTTACTCCTCGGTAACTGATAGGCTGTAATTTTGTAGCCACTAGCCTTGGAAGGATGCGCCACTGGATGCAATGAGAAAATGGATCTATCATTGTTCTGCATGGTCAGGCTCCTTGAAGTAATGTAAAGTTGATGATTAGGCAGCCGTGGTTGGAGAAAAGATGCGCAACAGTTTCCTGGTATTGCTTTGTAGGTGTACACTTAACTGCATTAAAAAACAACAACGACCATGTACTGTAAAAAAAAAAAAAAATTGGAAAGGCAGATTAAAGAGGAGGAAGAAAAGCATGGTGTATTTTTTTTATTTTTATTTTTAAAAACAACATTTTTTCCATGGTGGCTTTTCAGCCTTCCCACCAACACAGCCTATAATGGATTCACTTGGCAGTCTTGTGTTGATTCATACAACTGCTAGGTGTGTGGTCACTGCTTACAAAATATATTTCCAGCCCAGCATAGTCAGCCATGTGCATTGATTGTCAGAAGCAAATTCCCATTTTTGGCACTTTATTTACAAATAGTGGGTTTTGAGGTCTGCCACTACATGCCAAAAACAGTACCAGGGATTTCCCATAAGTGACTAGAATTTGCTGGGACTTGCTGCCTCCACACACAGTTTTGAAGCAACCCTTTTTGGCCTTACCTGGGCAGTTATCCCTTTTTCTCTTGTCATACTGTGATTCTCTCTGACAGTGAGAGCCAATGTGAATGGTAGAATAAGTTATTTTAAGGATCAGTGTATATAAGTAAACATTGTTAGACTGGGTTTTCATTTCATGAATATGAGTTTGATGTCACTCAGAGTACCTGGATTCCATTTATTCTGCAGTGTAAGGATGGGAAAAATATTTTTAAATATTTGAAGAATAGTAAAAATGTTTCTCAGGTTTTGAGAAGCCTAGATGAGAATGCTGGACTGATGAGAAACTTCAAAGTTTGGGACTTAGCAAAACTTGCACATGTTTTGTCTGCAGAAAAACAGCACACTTTTTACTGGACAGAAAATGCTGTTTCCTGAGCCAGAAAAACCATGCACAAATTTTGCACAGAATAAGTCCAGAACTGTAGATAATGGAAGGGGGGATGGGCATTTTCAAAGATTTTCTTGCTGCAGGAAGAGAATTGCTAAGGTTACTTGTTCCCTTTGAGAACAAAATTAGCAAATAATTATATCCCATCTGCATAGCATTTTCTGTGGAAATGTGTTGTTCACTATTCCAGGGACTAATTTCCCATGTGGATCTCATGGCAGTTGAATGGCTCTCTGAGAATAATGGGCATTGTAGACTAGCACATCATCTGGAGGGTGCCATGTTGGGGGGCAGGTAGTCTTTGGAATGCTTTGCACAATATGGTCTTTACTGTTCTATACACCTCTTGTGGGTAGCACACACAAAGAAGCTTTACCACAATCACCTTGCAAATCTGGCACTGCAATTCTCTGGCAGGATTTCATTGGAAATAAGGGACATTGTGCATATAAAAAACACACCACAAAATCCAAAACCCACAAAAGAGTGATACAATTATTGGCCATCCAAACTGCAGAAAATATATCACACAAGCTTTCAAAGCTTCACTTGCTTCTTCTTCAGGCAAAAGATGTAAAAAAAAAATCACACAGGAGAAGAAAAGTGATGATGGTAGAGTCGCAGGCCTACACTTCGTATCAGATGCTGTTTCTGTTGTAGTTCAGTTGTTCTGAAGGATCTCAGTGGAGGCAGAGGCAACTCCGCTTCTTGGACATGTAGGTACCTTTACCTAATAAAATTTCAACTCCATAAGCAAGAGAAAACTTCCCTTGTATGATTTTTAAACATCTTTTGCCCGCTGAAGAAGCCAGTGAAGTGTTGAAAGCTTGTATGATGTGTTTTTTGCATTTTGGTTGGCCAGTAAAAGTATCACTCTTTTGTGGATTCTGTATTTTGCTGTATTTTGCTGCATGACCAACACAGCTATCTTTGAATATGTGTCATAGAAAACAAAACCTCCCAATCTCCAGTTGGTTTTCCTCCCCAAAAATTGTGTTTAGGATCTTGAGGTTAGTAAGGGAGAAAAAGCGTGCTCAAATAATTTTTGCAAAAGAAGTTTCAAAGTAAATTAGTAGCAGGTAGAAAGCTTACCTACTATTAACATGGATGTGGAAGAGAGCAGTTTGGAAAAGCAAGTGTGCTGTAGTGGTTACAGTATTGGAGTAGAACCTCAGAGATCCTTGTTCTGCTCCGCACTGAACCATGAAACACGTGGGATGACTTTGAACAAGTTACTCTTACAGCTGACCTATCTTGCAGGGTTGTTGAAAGGATAAAATGAGGAGGAGGAATATCATAATCACTTTAAGCACACTTGAGTAAACGTAGAGATGGAACTGTGTTCAAATAATAAATATTTAATATAAGAGTTTACAGCAGTATTATCCTTGTTGCATGGCAGTAATATTTTTAATGTTGTCCAGTAATTCTCCTTCATTTGGTGCAATTTTTTTAATGATGCTGGTGATGTGCATTTTAACATACATTTACCACGTGGCAAGTCACACCTATATAAAATACTGTAATGATAAGATGCATGAGCTGCATGTGTTGTAAGTGCAGTACCAGAATTTACCACTAAGGGGAGACTTTAGCAACATAGTTACACCTTTTGTATGCTTGCAAAGTTGCTGCCTATGCTGACATGATTTGGGACGGGAAGCTGGTTTAGAAAAACTGCCTATCATTGGATAGGGGGATATCAGTCTGTCTGTGCAGTGCTGTTTTTGAGGTGACCCTATCTCCTAATCAGACAGCATGTCGTGGTTAAACAGTAAATTTGAAAAGTATTTTGTGTTAACTGCCTTTGCATTGATCTCAACCCATGGCGACCCTATGGATAAGACATCTCCAGCCCCCCCCCCCCCCGTCCTTCTCTACTGCTCTGCCCAGCTCCTGCAAACTCATATTTGTGGTCTCTTTAATAAAGTCCATCCATCTAGTATGTGGCCTTCCTCTCTTTCTACTTCCCTCCATCTTTCCTAACATTACTGTCTTTTCCAACAATTCATGCCTTCTCATGATGTGTCCAAAGTATGACAGTCTAAGGGCCTCGGCAGACGACTAATAGAGTCGTCTTGGAGGCCAGGAAGAGGAGGAGCAGCCGCACGCGCGGCGCTCCTTCCTCTTCCTGAGGTTGCCCTCGGAGCTGCCGGCCCTCCGCACGGCCGGCGCTCCCAGGGCAACCTCCCGCCGCAACGTCGGGACACGCTGCGGTGGATAAG
Organism: Phrynosoma blainvillii; assembly: GCA_026167975.1. Classification (NCBI taxonomy): domain Eukaryota; kingdom Metazoa; phylum Chordata; class Lepidosauria; order Squamata; family Phrynosomatidae; genus Phrynosoma; species Phrynosoma blainvillii. The sequence continues at coordinate 1,334,016 of JANUYF010000001.1, read as the reverse complement.
TCAGGGAAAGTGCGGCCTACGCGTTTAGGGTGCACTTTCCCTGACTTATGAATGGAGCGCTATTTTTGCGCTCCTTTCAGGGATGCCGCAGGAGCGCCGCAGTGCGGAGGCTGCGGTCCCGCGGCGCTCCGTCCAGCGGCGTCCTGGAAGCACTCGTGTGCTTCCCCCCTCTGTCTTGTCATATTGGCTTCTAGGGATATTTCTGGCTTGATCTGCTCGAGGACCCATTTGTTTGTCCTTTTGGCTGTCTATGGGATATGCAGCACTCTTCTCCAGCACCACATCTCAAATGCATCAATTTTCCTCCTATCTTCTTTCGTGGCTGTCCAGCTCTCACATCCATACATGGTAATAGGGAATACATGGCTTGTATGAGTCTGACTTTTGTACTGAGTTGTATGTCTTTGCATTTTAGGATCTTTTCCAGTTCTTTCATACCCACCCTCCCCATTCTTAATCTTCTTCTGATTTCCTGGCTGCAGTCCCCATTCTGATCAGTGTTTGATCCCCGATATGAGAACTCTTTTACTATTTCTATTTCCTCATTGTCTAATTTGAATGTGTGTAAGTTCTCTGGGGTCATTATGTCTGTTTTCATTATGTTCAACAGTAAGCCTGCCTTTGCACTTTCTTCTTTGATCTTCCTTAACAGTTGTTCTAGGTCTGTGAGATTCTCTGTTAGTATTATGGTGTCGTCTGCATGTCTCAGATTGTTGATATTTCTTCCTCCTATTTTTACTCCTCTATCTTCCATATCCAAGCCTGCTTTCCTTATAAGTTTTGCATATAAGTTGAATAGGTAAGGTGATAGAATGCAGCCTTATCTGACTCCTTTGCCAATTGGGAACCATTCTGTTTCTCTGTTTCTTGTCCTGAGTACAGATTTCTCATTAGGACTGTCAAATGTGTTGGCACTCCCATGTCTTTAAGGGTGTTCCATAGCCTTTCATGATCTATGCAGTCAAAAGCTCTCCTGTAGTCTATAAAGCACATGCTGATTTTCTTTTGGAACTCCATGCTATGCTCCATTAGCCATTGTATATTTGCAATGTGATCCCTGGTGCCTCTTCCTTTCCTGAACCCTGCTTGGACCTCTGGGATTTCTCTCTCTATGTATGATTGGAGCCTATGTTGCAGAATTTTGAGCATGATTTTGCTTTCATGGGAGATTAGTGCTATGGTTCTATAGTTGCTGCAGTCTCTTGTGTCTCCTTTTTTGTGGATAGGGATTGTATATTGATCGCTTCCAATCTGTTGGCCATCGTTTTGTTTTCCATATCTGTTGACATATGTTGGTTAGCACTGTCAGGGATGATGAGAGTTGTAGCTCTTCACCTCTGGCTCTAACTCACCACCTTGTTATGCAGCAGAGCTGACCAGCTTTGATCAGTGGCTGATGCTTCTTTTCCAAGCAGCAGAGTTTCAGAGAATAGGCTGAAGACCCTGACAAACTCTTCAAGCCTTCTCACTCTTCTTCCTGAGATGTCTTCAAACTTCTCCAGGATTCCTCTGGCTCTTGTATCTTCCCTCAAGACACCAGACAACTCAGTAGTCTTATATAAAAGATCTACTTTATTCTACTATATACATAAATACTATATGTCCTACAAATCACAATCTCTACACTTCACAATACTCCACACTATGCATTGGCAAACATTGCACTTATAGCCATTGTTAGTCACCACCCACTAGTCAGTTTCCACCCAGTGGACGTGTACATTCATTTTGATTGGTTTACATAGATCATCCCATACTTAAGACCAACCCAAGTATTTCATCATTTTACCTTGACTACTTAATGAATCTCAGGTGTTTGCAATCTATAACAGGTGTTTTCAATATACACTCTATAACTTTGTCCTTGGCTCTCAAGGCTTCCAAATTACATTATCCTTTTCACCTGTGTAGCTTCATGATTGTTCCTGCTTAGTCACTGTGACTATCACATACATATTTTATTTCTATTACTGTATGTCCCATGTTGCATTTTCCTTAACAAGCACTACAGTTGACTGTCAGTGTAGATTGCAAAGTTCCTATTGGAATATGGTCTGTTCCTGGAGTCTTGTTTTTGGCCGTTTCCTTTATTGCAGCTTCCACCTCAGTTTTTAGAATTTGGAGTTCATCTTCATATGGTTCTTCGTTCCATGTATCCTACATGTTGTCATCTCTTTTATATAACTCTTCTGTGTACTGTATCCAACGTCTTTTTATTTCTTCCTGGTCTTGAATTATGTTATTTTTATAGTTGTAGAGCGTCCTGGTCCTTGGTTTGAACTTTCCCTTGATTTCTCGAGTCTTGTGGAATAGGTCTTTCATTCTTCCCTTTTTGTTGTCTTCTATTTCTCTACATTTTTCATTGTAGTAATTTTCCTTATCTTTGCCCTGTCTTCAGACCAAAGCTCTTCCGGTTCATGATTCTTAGTACTGAAAATCTGTTCCTTATATTGCCAATTAATTCTGTGGAAATGTTGTTTAAATCGTATTTTGGTATAATGACTGGTTTTGGTCTCTTCTTGAGTTTTACTTTTATTTTTGAAATGAGTAGTTTGTGACCTGTGCAACAATCAGCTCCTGGTCTGGTCTTGGCTACCAGTATGGAGCTTTGCCATCTGTTTCTTCCAATTATGTAATCTATTTGTTTTTTGTGTTGGCCATCTGGTGATGTCCATGTGTATAATCTTTTCTCTGGTTGTATGAAAAATGTGTTTGCAATGAATAGGTTGTTGGCTTCACAAAAATCTATCAGACGCTCACCTGCTTTAATCCTTTTGCCTAGTCCAAATCTGCCTACTGTTTTTGATTCTTCTTTACTTCCAACCTTTGTGTTCCAATTTCCAATGATCAGTATTGAAAAGTATCAGCAATGAAAATATTCATATAATTGAGCATATTGAACACTTTCCATGGGGGCTGAAACCAGAGCTGTCTTTCAATTTAGGGCCTTTGCAGACTGCCAGAAATAGTGCAAATTGAGTCCACTTTAAGGGTTAGGGTTAGTGCTAGGGAATAATGGGAATTGTTTTTTTTCTGAGACATTGAGACTTCTCTATCAGAGAGCTCTGGTGCCACAATAAAATACAGTTCCCATGATTCCCTAACCCTAACCCTTAAAGTGGACTCAATTTGCACTATTTCTGGCAGTCTGCAAAAGCCCTTATTAGTCTTCATGTAGGCAGGTTTCTTCATACTTTATTTGGCTACACTAGGCAATAGCCAGTGCTTAATGGTTATGTGGTGTCACACAGCCCATCTAATCCAGAGTTTCTTTGATGGCTTTTTAAGGAACCCAGCAATGCAAATGTAAGTTTTTCTCCCATTTGTGGTTTTTATGCTAATCTTGTCACGAATCCCTCTTCCCTTGGTTCTTTGTGCTGTGTTCTGTTCAGTATATAGTTCTGACGGCTTGATTATATACCTGCAGGATAGTCCCTTTCAGATCTTGGGAAGTATCACTCTCCATCTCAGGGCAAAAGCCATTACTTTTGAGGCAGATCTTGGAAAGTTATTGTGAATAAGACTGAACAGAATGCCATAAGAGCTGTGGTAGGATGATACTCTGAGTCCCAGTGCATTGTCTTGTCATTACTCAGTTATGTATGCTTTTAGCATGTCATCATGTTTTTCTTCTTCAAGGTAATGTTCAAAATTCTGATTGGAGGTGTGTGAGCCACTTCATATCCACAAATACAAATATCATACCCAAGAATCAACATTAGGTTGAAAATGGAGACAGACTGGCCCATTTATTAATTGGTATACATGAATGATGAGTTGCAGGCTTTTGACCATAAACAATTTTTTTTTTACTAGACTTTATGTTAAACTTTGTGTTGCTAACTAAGGTCCAAATCACTGCAGAAGTAATCAAGTTTGAGACCGCTTTAACTGCCCTGGCTCAGTTCTAAGGAATCCTGGGAATTATAGTTTATTGTAGCACCAGAACTCTCTGACAGAGAAGACCAAGTCTTACAAAACTACAGTTCCCAGTTCTCAGTTAACTGCTTTAACTGAGCCAGGGCAGTTAAAGTGGTCTCAAACTGGATTACTGTATATACTCATGTATAAGTCTAGAAATTTTAGTCAAAAAAATGACCCCAAAAACCTGAGTCGACTTACCCACGGGTCAGTGTAAATACTGTACTTTAACTCTTACAAAACAACAACAACAACAACAAAACTATCCCCTGGTGAAAGACAAGAGTGTAATCTGTCCAGGCAGCACTGACACCCCCCCGTCATCCATCTAGCCCAGGGGTCGGCAACCTATGGCCTGGGGGCCGGATGCGGCCACCCGAGGCCTCTGGACCGGCCCTTGCTGACCCCCAAAGCTGCTGACCGCGCTGCTGCCACGCGTATCGTGGCTGCCATTTTGTTTTTCAAAATGGCTACCGTGACTCGTTTGCGCATGCGCAGTACTCCTGCGCATGCATGAATGAGCCGCGGCCGCCACTTTGGCAAACGAAATGGCAGGCACGACTCACTTGTGCATGTGCAGTACTCCGGAAGTACTCCAGAAATACTCCGCTGGCCATTCCCCCCCCCTGGCCCGGCAGAAGAACTGGGGACCAGCGACCAGTCCCAGGTCTGAAAATCTTGCCGACCCCTGATCTAGCCTTTAGTGTGAACACAGTTACGCCTGTTGGAATTGTGGAAGTTCTTTGGCATTATTTTCCTTCCCTTCATTCTTTAGATCCTTTGTTAAATGCCTCTAACTTTTACCCTCGACTTATCCACGGGTCATAGCAAAAGCCATAATTTTGGCCCCCAAACCTGCCCTCGACTTATACACGAGGTCAACTTATAGTCAAACTTATATGGTATTTCTGCAGTGTGTTTTAGACCTATATTTCATAAACTTGTGCCCCATTGTTTGCTTTTAAATTGTGTATTGTTTCTGTTGGAGTTGGTACAGAGTACAAACAGATGTAGGATGAGGCCATTCTGAAGCATGGTTATAATGCCAGTCTGATTGCTTGATCCTCAGAGAAAATGTATATAGCTCTGGTTACATTACATGAGAGAGCTACCTAGAGACAACATTGGAGCCCCTGGTGTTACACCTTTGAAGCAAGAAGAGGAAAGAGGCTTCAGGAAAGCAGAAGTGTTGGTCATCCTACATGTAGGTTATTAATGTATTAATACAAACTCCCCTCTGGATTTGTCTAGTTTTGGCATAATTATACTTAGAGTTTGGTGCTACAGAAAAATCTTTGACAGATAAAGGGGGGAGGAGGGATAGAATCTATCCAGCTACTCTGTGTGACAACTGCAATCCAGTTTTACATTACAGCAAATGCTCAACATTATCTACTGGTTTAGCCAAAAGCACAGTGTCTACAGACCCTTAAACTAAGGACGTTACCACACTGGCCCTACAGCAGCGTCATTTCAGCCTCACTTCAGCCTCGTTTCAGCCTCGTTTCAGACTTTTCTTCCGTGTGTTCACACGACGTCACAGCAAACCCCGCCCTTCCCTACCTCGTTTCGGCGTCATTTCAGCTTCGTTTCAGTCCTTTTGACTTCCGAGAATTTTAAGGAATACACCCGAGCGGTCGGCACTATACCGGAATGACGCTGATCTCGGCATAGGTATAAACACGAGATCCTTGTCATTCCGGTATAGTGCCGACCGCTCGGGTGTATTCCTTAAAATTACGGCTGATGGTTCCTTGCGGTATGTGGGAGAGGCGAGGCGCTGGGGCTGCCGGGGGACCAACACCTTCCCCACCAGCACACCTGGAGCTGGAGCGCAGCCGGGAACTTGTGGTAAGTCCACTGCCTTGCCTTGCCTTGCTTTGCCAGCGCCAGAAGAGAGGGATCCCCTCCTGGACCCCTTGCCTTGCCCTTCTTTGCCAGCGCCAGGGAGGGATCCCCTCCTGGACCCCTTGCCTTGCTTTGCTTTGCCAGCGCCAGAAGAGAGGGATCCCCTCCTGGACCCCTTGCCTTGCCCTTCTTTGCCAGCGCCAGGGAGGGATCCCCTCCTGGACCCCTTGCCTTGCTTTGCTTTGCCAGCGCCAGAAGAGAGGGATCCCCTCCTGGACCCCTTGCCTTGCCCTTCTTTGCCAGCGCCAGGGAGGGATCCCCTCCTGGACCCCTTGCCTTGCCTTGCTTTGCCAGCGCCAGAGAAGGATCCCCTCCTGGACCCCTTGCCTTGCCCTGTCTGCGCATGTGCATGAACATCCTTGCCGGATTGAGGTAGGGATCTTTCAAGTTGTGTGGGAACAGGAGTTCCGAGCCCCCAGAGCGGAACCATTCCGGAATCTCACATTCCTCACTGATTCCATTCTAGTGTGGTAATGTGTTCCGCTTGCCGGGCACATTCCGGAATGAGCCCAAAATGGTTCCGAAATGATTCCGACCAGCTTTCTCGCCGCTCTCTTGCTGCAAGTGTGGTAACGTCCTCAGACACAGAATAACTTGGACATGCTAGTTTTTTGAATTTCAACTCCCAGAATCCCCCAGCCAGCATGGGTATAGGAATTCTGGGAGCTGAAGTCCCAAAAAACATAACTTGTCCAAAAGGAAAGACTCTTTCTGCCCCCATATTTGGACACCACGATCACAATCACCCCCATTCCATCTCTGGCTATTTCTGCCTCACACATAAATACTGCTTAATACCAGTGGAATATTCAAGAAGGACTCAAGATCTGTCTTGCTTTAGTCTAATCAATGTTAGTCTGATCCAACATCATCTTTCCGTGAACATCTGAAGAAGGCTATCTAGTTTTGCTATGATAATTAATAATCAAGACAGGCTCAAACTTAAGGATTGATCTTGGAGATAGTAACAGCTCCTGCTAATGTAATATGAAATGTTAAAATCAGTCAGCTGATGTGCAGTTAGCTCAAAAGAGGTACAACAGTTGCATGTGGATCATGGCCTGTGTACTTAGCTCTGAATAAAAACTTTCAACTCTTGTATGCTTTTAGTTAATATTTTGTGCCCTTGACTGAGTTAATGAGCTGGTAAATATCCTGAAGGCACCAGTTTCCATCTGATCGTGGAAGCTAAGCAGGGACAGTCCTAGTTAGTACTGGATGGACTGCTAAGAAATACCAAGTGCTAGATGCTGGATTTCAGAGGACAACAATGGCAAACTACCCATAAATACTTGTTGCCTAAGAGAACCCTATGAAATTCATGGGATATGAATGAAGCAGCTTGACACGTAGATACAGGCAGTCCCCCTTTATAGTTCCTTCATTTTATACTTTAAGTGGAAGATTACATACAGTGGCTTTTCTTTTCTTTTTTCCTACTATCCTAGCAACGGAGAAGCCATGGAGTTGTTGTAGCCTTTCTAACCTCCTGTTCAGGGGTCTCCACTGTGGTGCCTTTGAATGTCATTGTGCCTGTGCACTTTTCTTCCTGGCCACCAGTCTTTCTTTCCCCATTGAATTAGTTCATTTTTAATTTTGTATGCAAATACAGGATGGTGTATGGAAAGTAAGGCACTAACCTACAGATCCATCTCTGGAATCCAGAGGTAGTCTTGGGAGATTAATATAAGAAGAGGGTTCAACCCAGTGTTTCATTTTGACACAGATCCTGAGCCCAGGAAAAAATGTTAGGGCCTTTGCAGACTGCTAGAAATAAGGGAAAACACTCTGGGAAACCACAGGATTAGATTGAGAGCGGCGAAGCATTGTCTGCACGCACTATGTGTTTGTTCTCTGCCTTTAATTTTGGTGTGGTAGCTAGTTTATTTTTGAACTGGTGTGTGCATTGTCTTGTGTTTTTGTTTGTGGTATGGTGTGGGTGTTGTGACAGGGTGTGTGTATGTATGTGATTGTTGTCAGTATTTCAGGGGATTTTGTGTGTTTATAGGGTGTGCTGATAGTGGATTTTGCTAAATTGTGTTTCTGAGCATCTAGTTTGCCTTCTGTGATATGGTTCTTCATTGTGCTTTGTTGGGGAAAAGAATAAGCTTTGACTTTTGGGGCTCAACTCTTACCTCTGCCTTGTAGAGCCAGCCCTCCATATTCATGGATTTATTTATTTTTTATCCATGAATTCAAGCATCCATAGTTTGAAAATATTTAAAACCTTGGTTTTCCCATTTTATATAATGAACACCATAGTACTTTGTGGTTGTTTGTAATGGGACTTGAGCATCCATGGATTTTGCTATACACGGAAGGTCCTGGAACCAAATCCCTGTGAATACCAAGTGCCCACCATACTGTGTTATCAACCAGGTTACTCGTATCTTAATCACATTAGTTTGCTATAAGTGAAATTGGTTTTGGAAGAGATAAGTAAAGGGTTCAGAAGAGTACCTTTGTGTTTTGCAGATCAGACCCAAGGGCTGCCTTGTACAGTGGGCCCTTTGTATATGTGGGGGATCTGTTTCGGACCCCCCTGCGTATGGAAAAAAACATGGGACCTCAAGTCTCATTGATACTAATGGCAACATGCCCCTGTGCGCACCGCTGTAGGCACGGTGCGAGCACACATACCATTTTGTCCCCCGGGTTTGCCATCGGTGTGACCTCAAGTCCACTAGCTTAGCAAGGTTGAGCCCTGCTCCTGGGTCTGTTTGGCCTTCAGTAGTAGAAGAGGGCCAGCGTGGTGTAGTGGTTTGAGTGTTTGACTAACAAGGCATTTAATCCCCGTTTGGGCATGGAAACCCATTGGCTGAGCATGGCAAGTCACACATTCTCAGCCTCAGAGGAAAGCAAGGGCAAATACCCTTCAAGCAAATTCTGCCAAGAAAACCTCATGATAAGTTTGCCTTAGGGTTGCCATAAGTCATAAATGAATTGAAGGCACACAACAATAATAAAGTAGAAAGAGAAGAAGCAGAGCTATCACAGCATTGTGGAGGGAAGAGGAAGTGGAGGGTAAGTAGGGAAAGAGATAGAAATAGTTGCAAACCTGCTGCAAGCATTATTTCAAGTAAGATATTTGACACAATTTGTTTTTCTCAATTGGTCTTTCCACCAATATTGACCTTGGGCAAGTCACATATTTGTGGCAAAAATCATAGAGGACTGTGTGAAATCTATTTTTAATGTATTCCTGAACATTCTCCCTCAGAACAGTGGCTCCCTTATTGCCACTGATGGTGATTTATTTATTACAAAGATTTAATCATAGTCAGATAGGTCAGGGGGTACTGAAAAATATTATCCAGGTTTACTTCAATACATGTGACAGGTGCTTCATAATATTTGTTGGATCCCCATGCGATGGTTGGTGCTTTTTTTACCTCAGGAAAACCTGGAAGAACACGTTTAGTCTTAACAGCTTTTTCCGAAGGTCATCATTCCTCCTCAGGCATTAGTGTACAGAGGACTAGAGGTTGCTGGAGTGATTATTTCTGTCTCCTGTTTCTTTGTTTAACTATATTCAGACACTGGAGGATCTCTGGAGCCTCACAAAAGAGAATGCTTGTTTGTTTTTGCTCTGAGTGACACATTGGATTAATTTATTAATATTGAGTAGAAGCATGACTTGCAGAGAGAGACACACTGCCCTAATGGATCTCTACCTAGACAAACATGAAGCAGACATTTACATTGGATTTAGTTTCTTTGTTTGCTGTTCTGCTTCATTCCTTCCAATAGACAGAAACTGGCACTCGATCTAACTTTAAATGTAATTTTCCTATGAATTGAACTGTTAAACAAGAGGAGGCAACTTTGCCATGTGTGGGGAGGGGGGCTGAAGTACCACCCCTACCCATTAGAAGGATCACAGTCACCACCATTGCCACCAGATGTCCTACAGAAGCAAAGAGAATGCAGTGTAGAACAGTTTTTCCCATTTTGCTACATGAGTTACCAATAACAGGAAAAGCTATCCCACTTTAAATTCTGTGATGTGGATTGCAGTGGGCAATTGTGCTTGAGTGGTGCCATAAACCATGAAATCATAGATCATGAAAAGCGATGGAATGCTCTTAAAGACATGGGAGTGCCTCTGCATTTGATAGTGCTGATGAGAAATCTGTACTTAGGACAAGAGGCTACTGTTAGAACAGAAACAGAATGGATCTCTACCTAGAACAGAAACAGAATGGTTTCCAGTTGCCAAATTTTTGTCCATTTCTCCATATCTTTCTTAATTTCCTTCCAAATTTGTTTATCATTGTTATCATAAAGGTCCATATTCCTTTTCATAATCCAAATTCCTAGATATTTAACTTTCTATTTTCAGCCCAAAATAGTTTTTCGTCCTTCATTAGGTTCTTTGTTATAATTTTTGTCTTTCCTTTATTTGTCTTAAATCCTGAGTATTCTCCAGAGTCTCCTAATACTGTCAATAGTTCATCCATACCATCTTCTGATTCTTCCAACTTTTTGGGAAAATTTGCTTTTAAAATTTCCAGTATGGCCACACTGTCTGGTAATTCTCCAAGTTGTAGGGTTTTAAAAAATAATATTTCTTGTTGTCCTATAAAGCTGCAGAGCCCTATGAGTGCTGTCCCCATTAGCCTCATAGACCCAGCTACCATCTTACTATATCATCATTTTGATTTCATTTTACCATGCAAAAGAAATTTGCATTGCAAATCGCACATTGCAAAAGAAATTGCTAAGGCTTGCAGGCAAGCAAATGCATTTTTCAGTTTGTGGCAAAGGCAGGTAATCCTGTAGCTTTTGAAAGGATGACTTTGTGGGAGCTTCCATAGAATAAAGCCATTCCTAAAGTTATATGACGTATCCTTGGAAGTCTGCTGCTTGTTTTATTTATTACAATAGTAATTTTTTTATCATGAGATCTCAGAGCAGCATGCAAGTAAAAACAGTTAAAGCAGATCAAAACAATTTTAAACAATAAAATAATTTAAATAGACTAAAAACACAGTAACAATTTAGCAAGTTAGACTTAAAAAGTTAAAACAATTTCAAACCTTGTACATAAACAATTTTAACTAAATCAGTTAGAACCCCAAAGCTTTAATAAACAGCTATGTTGTAAAGCAGGATGGGCAAAATACAGTCCACAAGTGGCATGTGCCCCCAGCTGTTTTTCTGGCCCCTAGGGGTAAAAAAATGTATGCCCCAAATTAGCCTTTAGGGGGTGAGGGGCATTTCACTTTGTGCCCCCCAGGCCATTTTAGGTCTGGGAAGGGTCTTTTTTTAAAAAACAACAACGAAGTGTGTTGATATTTGGGGGCATTTTTTGTGGGGTGGTATTTGGGTCTTCAAGGTCTCCTGGGGGGGGTAATGTGGTCCCATCGCCTCCCACAGTTCCCTACCTCTGTTGTAAAGTAACATATAAAGATATATTAATCTGCCTACACGTGTTGCCAAGAAAGAGGAAATACATCACCAAAACCAGGACTAAAAGGAACACAGAGTTGCATTAACATTTGTTTGTGTTAGTATATTGGTATATACATATATTTGAAGAGATAAAGTTATAATTAGAAATATAGAGCCTTTCGCCAAAGCGGAAATCATAGAATCATAGGCTTCTATGGCCTAAATATCCTAATGGCACCAGATTGAGTTTGATCTTGGTTAGTACTTGGATGGGAGTGCCAATGAATACCAGATGCTGTTTGCTGTATTTCAGAGGAAGAGATTGGTGACTTGAAGGCACATATACAGACATGATTGTTCAGTCTGCTATCTGGGTGTTAATGATTTATGCACAAGTGCAAGAATCCTGTTCTCCCTGTAGTTATCTTTAAATTGAGCATGGACCTGAGCAAGCTTCAAATAGAGGGACCTCTTTAAAATAGAACACAAGGTTACATTAAATATACCAGTTTTACAACTGAGGTATAATAAATCTTGAACAGATCAAGACAACCTTCCTAGAGGCCAGGATGATCAAATTGAGGTTGTTGTACTCTGGCCACATCATGAGAAGGTATGACTCCTAGAAAAGACAGTACTGGGAAAGGTAGAGGGTAGTAGAAAGAGAAGACTGCATGCCAGATGGATAGACACAATCAGGGAGACTGTGGGCCTGACTTTACAGGACCTAAGCAGAACAGAGGATAGGAAGGCTTGGAGTTATTTCATCCATAGGATTGCCATGGGTCAGGGTCAACTTGAGGGCAGTTAACAACAACACATAATAAACCTAACATGTTTACTCCATAAACAATTATCTGGAACTTTTGGGTGGGCTGCTGTAATAAATGGGGCCAAAAGTGCTCAATGTATGAAGGATGTTAAGTAGGTACAGAGTTGTAAGCCTTCTTGGTGGCACTGCACCTGCCACTCTCCTTGGTATTCCTATGGGAAATTATTTTTAACTACTTGAATGTGTATTTTTAGCTGGGGTATTATTGTTCACTGTGGTTGATGGTTTTTATTTTGGTTTATGGCATTTTTTGTATTTTATTTTAAATTTCATCAAGAGTTTTGCTTGTCAAGTGGTGGAGACTGTATACTCATGCACATGTCTATTCAGAAGTAACCTGCATTGTGTTCAGTGAAGTTTGCATGCAGGAGTGGAGGGTGTATAGGATTACTGCCTAACAAACCTTCTAGGTAATTTCATGGTAGACTGATGAAATGAGTTCTATCTATGGCAACTTCATGCCACAATATATTTGCTAGTCATAGATTCTTCATTGTTTTCTTTGTTAACTGCTTCATTTCCTAAAGCACATGGTATTATTTTCTCCATTTCCAGTACTATACTGACCCTTGCTGATCTCCCCAAACTACTCTGGAGAAAGGAAGAGATTGGAGTGGATGGTGGAGTCCACACGTAGTGGAAAGAAGTAAATCTGGCTACTGTGATTTTCCCTCCCATTCACCTATACTTTGTTTCCAGTGCTTGGCATTGTTTGATAAGAAGGAAGCATAGCCGAGTTATCCAGGGATGTCTAGAATCCTGTTGAGAGCAGTTTATGGTATATGGCAGGGGTAGGCAGCCTTTTTGAGCCAGGGGCTGGGTTGCTGTCCCTCAGACAATTGGGGGGCCAAAGCACCAAAAATAAATAAATAAATAAATAAATAAAATATTTTTAAAAGAATTAAAAAAATTAAAAAATATGCATGCACACTCTCTCAGCCCCAGAAAAGCCATGGCAAAACCCCTGTGGAGATTTTGCCAAGAAATCCCCAAGAACAAGTAATAACAACAATAATCAATATCATCATGGTGGGCGCCAGCGGCAGGGGGGGGGCGGCGGCGGCAGGACCGGCTTGGGGCCGGTCCAAAGGCCTCGGGGGGTCACATCCGGCCCCCGGGCCTTAGGTTGCCTACCCCTGGTATATGGTTTCAGTTTATATCTCAGTGGAAATCTTGCAAAAATAATTGCACTGACTAGCAGTTTAGGTGGAGGTATTACTCTCCTTATCTTCTTACCAACTATCTGCCCAGTACAAGAAAACTTTTCAAATACTAAAAACTGGTTGGGGATTCTTTAGGTGCCAAAGAAGAAAGTTCAATTAAGTGTTTCAACTTTGTATGGATCAGTACTGAATTTCTAGGCATCCAGACAACTTTGCATTTGGCATTTTTTCAGCACTAGCACAGACTTCCTTCCACTCCCTCTCCCCAATTTTTGTCCACAAAGGTTGACTTGGCTTGCTAGTCATCCTCTGTTTCCGGCTTTCCTCTGCAGTTCCATCCATCTCTGTGGCGTGCTTGGAAACAAGGATTTTTCTTGTTTTCTGCTGTAGGAGAGAGCAGGCAAGATGCAGTGGGAAAGATTCCTATTGTTTCTTAGTTTCTCAAAGTCATAATGTACATGAGAGACTCAGAGGCAAATCACCCTACATACTGGAGGTGCTAGTTTCTTTTGAACTGGTGGTTTGATTTGTGGGTACCTCCCTTGCTCCTTTCTCACACCTTGTTTCAAATTGAAGACCATATATCCACTTTATCCTGTTTTTCACCAATTCTTTATATATTTGTACAGATTTTCATAATTAAGATGTGGAAGAGAGTTTGCAAATTGTGGGTTTCTTACAGGATTTGAAGAACATGGTGGGGAAGACAGGCAGCTTGGTTTGCACCGTATTGTTAAAACTCATTGTCTGGAGTTGGAAGATTCAGATGAAGAGGAGGAAGCAGATTGCCAGGAATATGCAACTCCTGATGCCGGTGGTCTCTCTGAGTCTTGGGAAGCCAGTGGCTGAGGCAGAGGCCAGTCCTACTCCCCAGCAGAAGGTTGCACATCCCAAGACCCATTACCTTCATCCATCAAGCAATGAAGCCACAAAGAGATTGTGCTGTTCCCAGTGGTTGTTAAGTAGGAGACACTGATCTAATTAGGTACCCAGTGTCTTGAGACAGCTGCCCCTATAAATCTCCCAGTCACTCCCTGGCAGCTTTCTTGCTTTCAACCTTCCTTCTTAACTAGTAGTACTTTTCTATGTTCCTGTTTTCCTGACCTTTAACAGGCTATGATTTATTTACAGCTGTTTTGTTTCTTGTTGGATTTGTTTACCTGGACTACTGACTTGCTGCATGACTTTAGGACTGGCTGACAACCACTTTATTGCTTCTTCCTGCTGAATACCCTGTGACTTACCTGGACTGAATTAACTCCTCAACAGCTATTGGATTCCAGCCACCTGGTTCCTGGGTCACTTGCTGATTGGAGAGAGAATACCTAGTTATTTAGCATAATGCATGAAGACTAAACAAAGACTATTTGATATATGATAGAAGGAAGAAGAAAAAGACAACATTGAGTACCAAAAATACATACTCTCTGGTGGGAAAATACCATTGTGGAAGCAGAAGCCCTTAGAACCCTCCTTATCCCATTCAACCTGAAACCAAAGTTGAATGCTTATGGGCTCCATTCAGAATTTTTTCACTTGGTGTCCTTCAATAATCTGTATGCAGAATACATTTCTGCTGCCCAAGAGGAAGAAAGTTGTTTCCTAATACTTGCCAGTCCACAGAGAAAGAAGAGTTCAGATACACTTCCACCAAATAATCAGTTCTGCCTCACTGTTTCTCCTTGTAGTGGGGTTGTGTATGACTTACTCTCTTCCCTTCAGAATTTAGAATAGCCATATTCTAAATATGGCCTTAAATGATTCCTCCAATTACAGGAGTAAAACGCAGCAAAGGCTATGTAATACCTAAATACTCCTTTACAACACGATAAGTATAAGTACATGATAAGTAGATAATCTACTGTTTTTGTATGCCTGTTATGAAGTGTGTTTAGGACTGAAGACTTGGGAATGAATGTTATTCAAAACAGTAAGTCTTAATTCTAAATAATCTGATATAGGGTTAGACTGTTAATTTATGAGAAGCTTTTTATAAGTAGAGATGTTAATAATCAAAATTCACTGTGCAATCTTATTCATGTCTACTTATAAGCAGACCATAATGAATTCAGTGGGGTTTATTCCTAAAAAAGTATATGCAGGTTTGTAATTCAGGCAGGGTTCCCCCCCCCCCATCCTTCTGTCAGTTTTATTCTTCCAGCGAAGTGCCATCCCACACAGTATTACCCATTACATTCAAGCAGGATTTTACAGATGTTATTTTTCTTTGTAGTGTTGTACAAATATCTTCCAGGATCTTGACTCACTTCCTTAAGTCTATTTTAGCTGTTGTAGAAAGGGCAAGAGGAAATTAGCTTTAATGTCCTGAAAGGGATGTAAAAATCCAACAACCTATAGTACTTGGTGTAGTGAAATACAGTTTATTTACTGCTTCCCTCTCATTTGTAGCTTTATTGCATGAGGCTAGTCCACTCAGACGTTACTTCTAGAAGTGCTGTGCAGTTGCTATACTCTTTCCTAATATACCTAACCAGGATTGTAGCATTGGAATAACCTTAAAACATTACATATCCACTGCCTACTCTAAGACATCTCCTTGCCCCTTTTCCTAGTTTGACACACACGAGCACAGACGCACAGTTCCCCCGCCCAGAAAATAAATGAAAACAGTCTTACATTTACAAATAAGGCTTCCTGCTTGGGATATATCAGACTTAAGTAATCACTGGCATATGAAAGTGAGTAACTAATAAGTCTGATCTATCCCAATGCTGCTTTTCATCTACCAGCCATTAGTTAAGTCTTACTACAGGAAACAGCAAGCAAGTGGCTGAGGGGAACTAAAATAAATACTTTAAAAATACTAAGTGATTATTTCCCACTTACCTTCCATGGGTGTGTGTGTGTGTGACTGAGAGAGAGAGAGAGAGAGACTGACTCTGGAATGGGAGGCAAGGGGTCAGTGAGCAAAGGTTTGGCTTCTCTGATGAGCCCCAGTTGGGTTGGGAGTCATTTGCTAATGGATTCTTTTTCTATATAGAAAAAAAAGTTTAAAAGTTTCTAAGGAGTGAAACAGACCACTCTGAAGCAGCAGCTTGACGCTGCCCCTTTGAACACCAGATCGAGGCTGTGGCAACTGCACTCCATGGCCCTTATCCAGCTATTTGCTGGCTCAAAAAGAAGCAGCAGAAACTTTTTTGTGCTGGCAAAAAGGCGCCTTTGCGGGATGGCTTCATAGGGTGTTCCTGGCATCTTGGAGGTGTGCATTGTGCATACACCATGCCCTCAAGCTGCTAGGAAGATGCCGCATTTTGCCAGTCTGTTTTCCCAATAAGTTATGTACTCTCAAATTGAAATTTCTTTCTCCTCAATCACGAGAAGTGGAGTTATGTTTCCCCACCCAAAGCATGTTTGCTCACCAATCCTTACCACCCAAAATTAGCATAAAATCACAGTTGAACTTTAGCAAAGGAATTGGTAGCAGATACAAGTGGGAAAATAGGTCATTAACATAATTTTTGTATTAATGAATAGAAATGTTTTCCAAATGAGAGAACAACAGAAGAGGGCCCACATCATGCGATAAGCCTCAGCCAGAGACAGCTCCAATTGCAATTTACTGCTTTTTGTCTTTCTGTCTTATTTTCCTCAGCCAGGAGGGTCTCTTCAAATACTTTCTTTCCATTTTTATTTTTACTACACAAAATCCTGTTTAATTTTCAGTTATGAATCAGCCAAATAAGGCTTGGTCATAATTAGCTTTCAGTTGGTCATTGTAGCTGAAGGTGATAAACCTGAATGTTCAGTACAGTAGTGTGCAACTTTCTGAACACTTCGTTGGGGCAAACTGTTGAACAAGATTGCTGAGACACAAATGTTACCAGTTTTTTAAATAGCTGCATGCTATATTTATTTTTGAAGATTCCAGGTAGCAATAAAGAGATGTCTTCAAAGTACAGTGGCAAGACTTATCATTAAAAAAGAGAGAAAATAACTATGTTACATTCTAGAATGGTGCATGCATATCTCTTGTAACTAGGCATTATTCCAGCACATTGCTGTAGTCCAGTGGTCCCCCAAATTTTTCAGGCCACCTCTTGGGTGACAACACTAGCGCCCTCAATGCCTGTTTCTACCGTTCTACTACACATTCAAATCAATCTTTGTCACTGCTTTGTACCCAGTCACCCTGGATGCAGCAACCAACCAGCTGGTTGAGCAGTGACCAAGAAGCCTCTCATGTCAGCCTTGGGTCAAAGCTTGACTAGTTCTTTGGTCACTTCTCCCTTTATACCCAGTCACCTTGGGTGCTGCAACCAAGCAGCTGGTTGAGCAGCAACTGATAAAACTCATGAAGGCTGGCGAGAGGCTTCTCAGTCAGCTGCTCTGTTGCTTACCAGGTGCAAAGGGAGAAGCTACTCTTAGCAAGAAAGGACTCTCCATCCTTCTTCACTGGGATAAAGAAAAGTACTGCTGGTTTTCCACTTTTCTTCCCAGCGAGGAAGGTCTCTCAATCCATGAGAGGGGAAGGACTCTTTCAAAGAATTGACCCTGGATACTCCTCCCCCTCCTTCCTTAGAGATATGCTTTCCCACACAGCTTCAACTCATCCCCCCCCCCTCCAAAAAAAACCACATTGTTTCCTCTACTACCTCTTCTCTTGGCCTGTCTGACTAAAAAACCAGGAGCAGCAGCGCAACTGCAACCTGCCAGCCAAGTCCTAGTGAAGCTCATAAAGTTTAAGCAGGGTCCCAAACGTGAAAGCTCCTTTTTGATGCCACTCTCAACCACCACCATTGGACTTCTCGCTCAATCTGCCCCATAATGGTGCCTGTAATTGGAGTGAGCTCACGTGGACAGGTGAAGAGTGGGAGATACCACAGCATGAACTGATCGAGGCTGTGTGATGTTTTTATGGGATGCTGATAAACAGAAGTTTAATGCAACCCTCATCCCCACTATGGTCCTAAAAGTTGCTGGTCCCCTTTGTCTTTCTTGCACGTCAATACTTTAAAAGGCTCTCCTGCCATCCCATTCTTCCTCATCATTCCCATGCTACCCCCTTTCCCTCCCCGGATCTTTCCACCATCCCCAGGGGCAGGTGGTACTGCCCTCTTTGGGAATCACAAGTGAATCTTGTACAAATAAGCAGGCTCTATTTCTGGTGAGGGCAAGAGTGATCTCATCACTATATTCCAGCCTCCCCAGACTGGATCTCTCTTTAAGTGGAAGCAGTATTTAAACGAATAGGGAACCTTTGCTTCTCCAGATGTTGTGGATGACAATTCCTGTAATTGTTTATGATTAGCCATACTGGATAGGGATTCTAGGATTTGAAGCTATTGAAAACAAAGCCCTAATGTTAAAAAAACCAAAAACCTTCCCTAGTGAACACTATTCCCTCCCCTGCAAGTCTTTCAGGGGATGGCCTTACACTCCAAATCCCACTAGCATATCATGGATTCTTTTTTTTCAGGAACATGTGTGGCCACCTACTTTTGGTCAGCTAAAGTTGCAGGAACGTTGATACCCATGATGTCATTGAGGCCAAGATTGCAGCTTCTATCAACCCTGATTATTCTGTGAAAAACATTGCAGTTGTGGTCCTTCAGCAAAGACATGTTTGCTTGTGTTTCCCTTTAAACATGATTGTGTCTGTTGTGTACTGTATAAATTTTCTGGGAACAAACGGTAATCAGTTGGCTGTATGGGAATGATTTTGCTGTGGTTTTTATTGACATAGGAAGAATTCTTTTGCAAGTCGGTCCCATGATACTTGTAAACTGGTATGGAATTCTTAGACTAGAGGAAGGAGATTTATCCTTCAGAACATCTCTGGTATTTTCATTTTAGGATATTTAATTTGGGGAAAATCTTAATTGTGGTCAGTAGCACTATGGAGTATGTGTGTTAAGGAGCAGAATACAAATTTAAGAATGATTTATGAGTTTATTCTGTATGTTGTACAGAACCAGGCTGTACAGTAGATGCCAAATAATTGTTCTTTTTTAAAAGAACAATCATGAATTTTTGCAAATGAACAAAAAAGAATATAACTTGGTATTTCTTCTGGCACACAGAAAAAAACATGAACTTTACAGTTGTCCCTCCTAATTCATGGACTTCCCTTTTGCGGTCTTGAATTTCCATGGACGGGAAGCCATGAAGGACAAAATGGTGTGTGCACCTGCAGCTCATGTGGCCATTATATCCAATGGGACTTGGATATTTGCGATTTTTCCAATTCATGGTTGTGTGTCCAGAAGGGATCCCCTGTGAGTCGGGAAGAATGACTGTAGTTCTATGCTTAATTTCATGACAATTTTACTCAAATGGTTTTAGCAACATGAAGTGATTATGAAGATAACTGATTATGTTCTGCTAGGAATCTAATCAGTCTCATATTTTCAGCTCTGAATTATGGTTAATCAGCATTACCACTAAAAAATGGGGGGCTGTGTTCTGCACTGTAATAGCTAGGCAAGTGTTTATTTTTCTGTTTGCTTTTTCCTTTTTTTGAGCTATTGTTAAAATTACTTTCCAACCAGGAAAACCTCATTAGGGAAATTTCCTAGCCAGTTTAGCTTTGAAGAAAGGAACTGTGGAAGAGACCCCAACAGTACCCTCCCTTTTATTAATGGACTTGGTTGGACATTGGCAGCTTTAACAGAACTGGGACAAGTTAGCTCTGAATCGTAACAGCTCCAAATCAGTTCTTTCTTGCAGTTAGTCATGTAAGTGGGGTGTTTCTCTTTGGAAGTGTGACAGATGAGTTACTCCACTTGGAATGAGAGATAACAAAGGTATTCGGATGTACTGTGCATTTTCTTTCCTGTGAGTAGCAGTCTTTGCTTGGCAGTTCTCAACAAACTACTGAAAGCGGATGTCCCTCATGGCATTAAATGAGTGATTACAAACAAAGTTCTGATGGAAGTGTATAGATGCAGGAATGAAAAACTCTTCATATATGAGGAAAGTTTACATGAAATAACAGGAAATAAAAGTACAGGAAACAAAACTTTAGATGGGCAACAGGAGAGGCAACTTTTGTGGAACTCCAGTTCCTGTAGGTATGGCCAACGGCCAGGGATTATGGTAGCTATAGTCTGGAGGCCCACAGGTTTCTAGCACTGCTTTAAAAGAACCCATTTTGAAATGAGCAAACTGGAATTGAGAGATTGCTAGGTTTTTAAGTGTTTGGGATAGTCACAGGGGAAAAGTAAAGTCCAAATGAACTATTAACATATGTGTGAAATGCTTATGTCAAATGAATGTTCTCTATAAAAGGACTTTATGTACCCAAACCTCCTAAGGTGTACATTTCCTCAACCCATCAATATATTATAAAGAAGGACAAGCTCCCTTACTTTGAATATCACATAGAGTTTCAAAATGGCAGAGATAACTAGGATATTCTCAGAGTTGTGGTTGAAACTTTCTTGAAACAAGTACTTTCCTACCTTTATGTCTCACCTTCCAGCCACCTACCTAAGCAGATGTTATCAATCAAGCTTTTAAAACAAATATGTGTACATTTAGAATCAATGCAAATTATAAAAATGGTAGAAGAATGTGAGCAATACATGCACTTGTTATGTCCATGCTGCTTTAGACTCCATAGGTCAAACATTAGGCAATGGAATAAACCCATTCATTCCTCTTTTCAACAAAACCTTTTAAGAAGAAAGATTTCTTCTTATCCCATATCAGTGTATCAGTGTGAGTGCTCTATGCCAGAAGAGAGAGAGGGCAATCTGGATCTTCTATAAAAAGTACAAACTCAGAAAGTTACTTGCCTCCACTACTCTGTCAAAAAGAATGGTTTGTTATCAGTGCTGTAAGTGGTTCAGTCATCTCTAAAGACATCCACTGGGATGTTCTACGTTTCCTTTCATCTGTGCCCACAATATATTATTTAAAGTACTGATTTGCAACTTGCAGATGTGTAGTGAGACTGGGAGTGAGACATGAACTGTTTTGGCCAGTTTTGAAAATAATGACTTGTCAGTTTCCCAAACTCAAAAGAGTGGAGCCTTTGACTACGTGAGGCAAGCAAATCGAATGGTGAGACTTCTCACAAAGAGATGTGCTCATTGGTTGGCTTGAAGAGTGTGTGAATTATATTCATCAGTTGAACTTCACAGACAAAAAGGTGGAGTCTGGTTGTCACTACTGCAATGAAAATTTACAGCTATATTGTTAAAACAAAAATGGTTCCTATTGTGGCATGTTAATTGGCACTCAGCCCACAGCTTCATTAGCTATGTAAGAGAACGAAGCACTTACAGATAGGTTATTCCTCCCTGTTGCCACCCCTTTCCCCACAATGTGGTCTGTGAATGAGGTGCTTTAATATGGGAAATGTAAAATTTTACTTGAACAAACCAGGCACTCCTAATTCTGCTTCTTTTTAAAAATAATTCTGTTTCTTGTTTTTAAATAAAAAATTTACAGGAATTAAGACAATTTAGAAATGATATCATATTGATGTGAACAATGTTTATGGGTCAAAATGATTATGATCTTGTTTATTCCAAAAATCTAGAAAGAGACCATCACAACTTGTAATTAACTAAATCTAATGCAACACACCAGCTATGTATTTTTACTTGTCAGGTCTCAGTACTCTTTCCCCCTTTGCAGTCACACATTGCAAGTGCAGGAACTTTGACAAAGGTTTGTCAAGGGAAGGTTATCTTGGTAGGTAAATAAGGAGAGTTCTTTATAAATTGTTCCTATTTTTATTTGTCTTTTAAGATTCATTATCATTGCTCTGCATCCTTGAGTAAGACTCCAGCATCTTAAAATTCATTGAATGTTCAAAAATGTATGTCGTGGGAGGGTCACATTTGGTGAGGACGTGGGAGAGAGCCTTCTCAATGGCTGCTTCCAGATAGTGGACTTCTCTCTTGTGTGAAGTTTAGTGCCCCCCCCCTTCCTTTTCTTTCAGCAGCAGGCAAAGACCTTTTTATTTGGGCAGGCCTTTGGTTTATAAGTTATGTAACAAAAAGGTACATAAAAAATTGGGTTGGTGTTTTTAGTTTGTTTTTATCTTTTTTTGCCTATGTTTAAATTGCATATTACCATATATACCTGTGTATATGTCGGGAAATTTAAGTAAAAAAATTGACCCCAAAACCCTGGATCAACTTATACATGAGTCAGTATGATACTTGACCTGAGCCTCTCCCTGACCGGGCTGCCTCCGCAAGGGACAGCTCAGCTGGGGAGAGGCTGGGAAGGGCGATTGATGGCTCTACAACTACTACTCTCCCCAGCTGGGCTCCCTCCCCGGGAGAAACAGCAATAGCAATAGCAGCTTCATTTATATACTGCTTCATACCACACTAAGCAGTCTCTAAACTGTGAGCTAATTGACCCCAACAAGCTGGGTACTCATTTTAGTGACCTCATAAGGATGCCAGGCTGAGTCAATCCTGAGCCCCTGGCTGGGATTGAACTCACAACCTTGTGGCTTGTGAGTAAGTGGCTGCAGTACTGGCATTTAACCACTGCACCACCAGGGCTCCTCCTGTGAAAGCCCAGCTGGCAGAGGCTAGGAAGGGCGACCAGTCACCCTGCAGCCTGTCCCAAGCTGGGCAGCCTCCTGGGGTTTGACCCTTGACTTATCCATGGGTCATACCAGTACCCATAATTTTGGCCCCAAAAGTTGACCTTGACTTATACATGAGGTTGACATTCCAGTATATAAAGTATATTGTATTAATCTTGTGATTTTTTTTAAAAAAACTGTGATTTAATAGCTTTTTAACTTTTGTATGATTTTTTTTTAAAAACACCATATTTAAAAATATTTTGAAGGCACCTTAGATAAGGAGAAATGCAGGATTAAAATAAAATAAATGCAGTCTCCATGGTGCATGACATCCATAACAAGGTCCTTGGCATATTGTCATTGGATCATGCAAGACAATAGGAAGAAAAACATTTGCTCAGATGTCATAATATCAGCTGAAAAGGAAACCCAGAGATACGGCAATCAGTTCAGAATATGGCCTGTCAATATAAACTGGAAAAATCTATATTCCAAGGTGAAACCCAACCTCAGTGATTCAGAAGATTTTCAAATTCATTGGGTCTTCCGAGCAGACATTACTAGGGTTGAACTGTTAATGTGTTGGTCAGGATCCTCTGTGGTGTAGATCTTCAGAATGGGTAGATCTGTTACCCATTTTAATGAGACATTCACCTGCAGAGTGAATATTTCTTTGGAGAAGATATCCCTGTAGAGAATGACTCTCCACTTCTGAACTTCCTACTGCCATCTAAGTATTAAAGACATAGGTGCAGCCATTGTCAACATGAGTCGATATACAATATTAGCATTCTTTTGTCCCCAGTTTAGCTGTGTAGATTAGTTTAATCTGCATGTTTTATTCATTGTTGCATTTTTCTTGAAATGAGATATTGCAAGGGAAATAAAATCAAGAGATAACAAAATAGCAACAGTAGAATAATTATGTAGTTATTGCTATTTTTCTTCTAAAAGCTTTATCTAGCAGACTTATCAGAATATCTTTAATGAAATTTCAATATCTTGATTAAATTGCTGCCATCCCTTGAAATAATTAGCATTCATATTGCCAAGAGAGTAACAGTTCGATTCAGTTCAGTGTTTTTTAAATGACTGGTGATTCAACCTGTGGTATTAGAGAAAAATTTATTGTGCATTCCAGCTTTCGTTCTTGCCTTTCTTATAGAAATCAAGAAAACATCACCTAATATCCAGAGTGCACATTCCAAGAAATATTTCAAAGTGAAAGGGTAATATTCTTTTTAAAGTGCTTCCAAAGATGAGTTTGGATGGGAATGCTAACCCATTAAGCAAAATGTCATCTGAGGCCAATGATAAATGAAAAAGTAAAATCCCCACACATCTGCATACTCAATTTTCCATAAGTATGTGTTTTGATCCATTTTATTTGTTCCAACTTAATTATTTCATATTTTGTATATTTAAATGTATAATATACAGCTAAGAAGGAAAATTAGCACTGGGAGCAAATAGGTGATTAGGATTCTCGTAATATGGAAGAAAGATTAGTATATTTTAGAAAGCAACTTTTATCCTTCAGAATTAGATGAAGTCAAGTTTGACACATATTCTAAGTGGGCAGTGTTTTGTTTGGGGAAAATTCATGAGGTGAATTGGTAAAAAAATTCATCATAGCATGTATGCCTGGCACACCATTTATTCTCAGAGCACACTCTGCCTAAATGGAACCACTGAGAAATAAGAGGGAGGTACCAGAATGCAAGATTGTCAGGTTGGCAGTTCGAGGCCCGGGTGCAGAAGTCCCAGCTTCTGCCAACCTAGCAGTTCAAAAGCATACAAATGAAAGTAGATGAATAGGTACTACTTTGGTGGGAAGGTAAACAGCATTCTGTTTCATGCTGGCCCCATAATCACAGAGTAGTCTCTGACAATGCTGGCTCTTTGGCTTAGTAACGGAGATGAGCATTACCCCCTATGGTCAGGCATGACTTGACAACCTTGTCAACGGGGAATTCTTTTCCTTTTTACTACCAGAATGCTGGGGAGGAAACAGACCCCACATTCCTAGTGAGACTTTTTAGCCTGCTTGGTACACAAGGAATATTGAGGATCAGTTGGAAAAGAAGACCAGAAGAGGATGGAGTTAGTACAGTGTCCTCTTGAGAGATTTTTGTAGTGCTCTGGAAGTAGTTATGGCTAGTTGGCTGGCAAGAACTCTTGCAGAAGCATAGATGTGAGCAGGCTATTAACCCTTTTAAATAATTTAACATGAGAAGGCTGATGCTAGATTAGACTGAAGGCCTTTGTAGTTCAACATTTTGTCCCACTGTTAACCTAAACAGAAATATACACTGTTGCAGTCACTTTTATATTTCTGTTACCTGTTATTGTTTGCATACAATTACATATTATTTATGTTACCTACATGTCGATTAGGACTGGTGGGAACGGGAGTCTAATAACATCTGAAGGACCACAGGTTTCCCAGCTGATGTGGTCATACAGTGTGAGAATAGCTTTTTGAACCAAAAGCTCCCATATATATACCATAACTGCCTGCCTGCCTTCCTTGCTCACCTTCCAGTTTTGCATGTGAGGCTTGAGTGCTTTTAGTAAGGGAGCATCCAGGTAGCCACATTTGGGAATTTCATGGGTCTTGTAGCCATTTGATATGTACACAGAATAGAAATGGAACTTAGCTGTCAGTGCGTAACTGTTTTTGGCTTGTTGTAGAGGAGCTTTCGTGTGTAGCTGAAAAAGTTATTCTGGCTGAGTACCATCGAACCGTTGCATTTCTGGCACCATAGACTCCTCCTATCATCTCAGCTGTAACTCAGTGCAGTTGATTCTCCTGTGCAGTTGCTGCCGACCTCCTTGACTACTGTACTTGTTTCCCACCTGCTCTTTATGTCCATTCTGCAGCTGTTTCCCTGTCATTTTGGCCATCTAACCAATTCCCTCCTGTCCACTTAGCCTCTTCCTGCCCAGCATACATTTCAACTGCTTGGCCTTGGCCACATGAAAGATCTCTCTCATGGTCATGTCTATGGCCATGTACTTTGAAAGACTTTTTTTTAAAAAACCAAACCCTGATGTTGCCATCATTTTTATTTATTTTATTTTTCTAGGTACCCATGAGGTGATCTGCCATTTTCTCTCCTTGGTTCTTTGTATTTTGGCTGTTGTTCTCTATAGTTAAAGATAAAAGGATTAATCTTAAAAGAGAGGGAGGGAAGAGAGAGAGAGAGAGATTATCATTATCACATTAACTTCACAGATGGTGGAAACATACCATTTGGTAAACAACAGAACTCTTGTTAATCCTGTCTCTCTATCTTCCTCCCTGCTTAAAGAGTTCCTGAAGAAACCACTATTGATCTGTTGGATAGTTAGCTCAAGAACTGTAATTGTGAAGGGTAATTGACCTGTTTTTATTAAGGCTTCCCAGTCTGTGATGTCAGGCTGTGGCCATAGAATGCTTTGTTCCAAAGGGAGACTGTGTGATATGTCTGTGCCACTGTAAACAATGAATACATATTGTGGTCTTCGTTGTTGTTTCCCCCTGGTACTGAGAATGTAAGAAGTAATATCAGGGACCAGATCTTTCAAAAGCGCCTTCTGAGCTCAGAATAAGAAATACAGGTGATAATCACTTTTCAGATAACATTGTCTTTGGGTAGTCATGTGCAAAATGCAGCACAGGTGGATAGCTAATTCAAAGCAAACAATGGCTGTGCCAAGTTATGAGGGCTCAACAACACAACACAAAATACACAGTAAAGAGC
Organism: Phrynosoma blainvillii; assembly: GCA_026167975.1. Taxonomy (NCBI): domain Eukaryota; kingdom Metazoa; phylum Chordata; class Lepidosauria; order Squamata; family Phrynosomatidae; genus Phrynosoma; species Phrynosoma blainvillii. The sequence goes on along the minus strand of JANUYF010000001.1, from coordinate 1,307,535 downwards.
ATCAGTGTTACATATTTCCAAAGCTTGGAAATGTTACTTGAAGAAAGTTACCATATTAGCATGGCTTTATTTTTAACTGGTGTGTGCGTGCATGCCTTCAAGTAATCTGTTCTTATGGCAGATACCTCATAATTTCATCGGGTTTTCTGAAGCAAGGAACACTCAGAGGTGGTTTTGCCAGTTCCCTCCTCTGAAATTAGCCTACTTCACCCTGGTATTCATTGGCAGTCTCCCATCCAAGTACTAATCAGGGTTTGAGCCTGCTTAACTTCCAAGATCAGATGGGATCTGGTGCCTTTAAGGTATTTAGGCCCTGCAATTGACAGGTACTCATAAAAAAATAACACATTATGTTGCTCAACAATGGTGTGTTGTTGTAGTTGTCTGCCTTCACAACTACTAAGTTTCTGACTTATAGCAAACCTATTATGGGGTTTCTTGGCAAGATTTGTTCAGAGGAGGTTTGCCATTGCCTTCCCTTAAGGACGTTCCCAAATCAAAGCACAAAGCTCTCCTGGAAAGGTCAACACATGGTTCTTAATTGGAGGACCTTCTAGGGGGAAAAATAATAAATGGAAGACGCTCCCAAATACCCCCCGCCCAAAAAAATCACTCTTGGGAATGTTGATGCAGGTGATACTCAGAATGGAGGATACTCAGGGGAGTATGTAGGTCATGACCAAAATAATAGCTGAATGCACTCTTATAGAAATGCATGCTGCTTAGTGCTGCTGAAGATGGGGGGGCTTTTTGCAATTCCTCCTAGACAGGAGGAGGTTGAAATGAAGGGCAGGTCCAGGAGAAGGAGGGGTGTGGGGTGGTGTTTTGGGGAGATCATTGGTGCTGGGCTGGCAGAGAAGGAGGAAGGGGGCTGGAGGTGGAAGGGAGCTGTGTGTTTATGGGGGGGGGGTGTTTTGCCAGGGGGAGGGCTGTCCCTGGAAGTCCACCCAGTGGGTGTTTGGAAGGGAATGCCCCCATCTCTCCCTCCCTCCAAAAGCACCACAGGGTCTGGTGAGAGAGAAAGAATTGTGAGTGATCACAAAATCTGTCAATAATAAAAAACAAACATGCTAAACCCCCCTCCCCAAGGAAAGCACCGAGGCAGCTCTCTGCGGTGGGATTGCAGATTTCCCCGAAACCTGGGGTGGGATGGGTTACACCCCTCTGCCAACCCTCTGCCATAGTCCCTCCCCTCCAGTGCGATGCGGTTGAGACTGGAACGTCTTTCACATTTGTTGAACATGCTTGCAAATTGATGCTTTTGGCCCTGTACAGACCGGCCACAAGGGCAGGCCTGGGGGTGGAGTCGGGGCATGGCGACCGCACATTGACCATTCCAACTCTGCCCCCACATTGTCCTCATGCTGCCCTCCCAAACAGATGTTGGGCAGCGTCAGGGCGCTCCCTTGGCACAGCGTTTAGACATGCTGCGCCAAGAGAGCACTGAAAAGCTGCCACCACGGTGACAAGGGTGGCTTTTTACCACTCCAAAAGGGAGCAGCATTTGCCAACTCTTTTGGGAGATGCAAAGTGCCAGATTGGGGCCGTGATGTTCAGTTGCTTTGGCCCTGATCTGGTGCTCCCAGGGGCAGTACGGAATCACCCCTTAGGGGCCATCTGTTGAACCACCAAATGATCCATCTTCAAAAAAAGCAATTCTTTTGCATTTACCTTGTTTCACCTCGATTCTCCACAATTCAAACCACATGCAGTTGGTTTCCAGTGTGTTTCCAGTGTGAATGATGAGAAACATATAAATCGATTTGCAAATCACTTTAAATCATAGTGGGAATAAGCCCAAAGTTTCTCTTGTAGGCAAGTCTCATTCACAGCCTAAGCAGATGGGCGGCCATGGGCCGCCCCGGGAAGCTGCGGATTGGGGCCGAGGTAGTCGCACTCCTCGGCCCCAATCCACAGCTTCTCAGGCCCTGGAAGGAGCGCTAAAATAACGCTCCTTCCGCAAGACGCCGAAGGTGCGCCGCAAGAGGCATTGGGCGCACCTTCGGCATCTCTTCCTCCACAGCGTGTGCAGACGCTGCAGTGGAAGTGCGTCGTCGTAGCACCGGTCGTGCGGAGCGACGGGTGCTCTGATGACGTGTTTGGGAAGGAATTGGGGTGCCCAGCGTGAGGCTCCCCTTCCCTTCCTTGCCTCCAAGACAGCGCAAAGCGCCGTATGCTTCCCCCCACAATCAGAGTTAGATAAATGGTTTTCCTCCCAATTGTCTGAAGAATGACTGAAACGCCCCTGTGAATGTCTCCAGATAGAAATTATGGCTGTTTCATTTCATCCCTAAATTTCTGCTATTCAGAAGCCCTACCTTATTAGCACATCTCAAACTTTATATGTATGGAGTTCGAGGGTCTAAATCTGTCTTCACTGGCTAAAAGAATCTCAGATGGCAGGGTTGGGAAAGTGCATCCTGAGCCCCGATAAGCTGATGGCCACATAGAATAACAGGTATTGGGCTTGATAGCTTAATGGTCTCACTCAGCATAGGGTAGTTCCTTGTGTTTATAAGAGTCACTTTCAGCAAGAATGCCTGTTAATGTGCCTCAGCTAAGGCTCAGATCATATACCCACAGCTGATTCTATGGCCCATTTTGTTTTATATCCTGCCTTTTCCCCAGTATGTGACCCATAGTGGTTTACAGTATACCTTAAAACAATATAGTCAAAATATATAGTAATATAAAAACACGTAAAGCAGTACTATTAAATACATCACAGTTAAAAACATTTGTTGTTGTTAATGGCCTTTGAGTCGACATCGACTCATGGTGACTCTGTGAATAAGACATCCCGAAGACCCACTATCCTCAAATGCTCTGAATGCATAACAGATGAGGAAAAAGTACAGGACCGCACCAGGAACCAAGATCAAAAGCCAGTGTAGTAAGAAGGTTTGCCTCTGGCAGAAGGAGAAAGGGGAACCCTAGCCTTCTGTAAGAGGGAGTTCCACAATCTGTGATGGCCTTCTGTTTCTGTGAAGTTGGTGGGATTGAGAGAAAGTTTTTCCCAAAGATCTCAAAATTCAGACAGGTTCCTCTGTTGTGGTACAGTCTTTCCAATGGTCTGGACCCATGCTTCATGGGTCATGACACATTGAATCATGCCTGGCAGTGAAGCTAGTGCAATGGGTTCCCTGTACTCTGACCTGGCCAACAGTCTAGCTACAACATTTTGAATCTGTTGGAGTTTCCAAACACTTTCTAAAGGTAGACCCATGTAGCATGTGTTACAGTAATCCATACAAGTTGTAATCAAAGCACATGTTACTGTGGATAGATCAAACATCTCCAAGAACAGACATCTGATGAACTAGTTAAAACTAAATTTAACTGTGAAAATGCACTCCTTGGCCCTGCTGCAACCTGGGCATCCATGTTCAGAGCTGAAATAAGGAGTATATCCAAGCTGTCAATGTGATATTTCGGGGGGGGGGGAGGGAGGTAATCCAGTCCAGGACATTTTGATTCCCTGTCCACTGCTCCATCATTCATCTGATAGAAGCATTTCAGTCTTGTTAGATTAAGCTCTGCATTAAAACATTTCAGCCTTAGTTTCATTCTTACTCCCAGACCCATTGAGATAATGGTATTCCTATATCTGTTGACTTCCTATTTGATTCAAGGTGTCTACTCTAGCTAAGACTGCTGGGCCTTGTTTTTTGTTGTGTGTCTTCACGTTGTCTCTGACTTAGAATGACCCTATCCCAGGGATTTCTTGGCCAGATTAGTTCAGAGGAGGTTTACCTTTACTGTCCTCTAAGGCTGAGAGAGAGTGTGGCCCAAGGTCACGCAGTGGACTTCCATAGCTAAGCAGGGATTTGAACCCTGATCTTTGACTTCCAGACTCTTGGTCCAACACTCAAACCACTACACCAGGGGTCGGCAACCTTTGTTGCCGGGGGAGGGGGGGAAATGGCGCGGGGGCCGGTCATGCGGGAGCTGGGGGTGTGCGCGCGCGCGCGCTTGCACACGCGTGCTCACCTCTGACAGCTGCCATTGGGCCTTTCTAAGGCCCCCCTGCCCCGATCCTTGGGCAAATTTGCCCGAGGATCGAGTGGGGAGGCCTTGGAAACAGTCCTCCAAGCCCCTCCCATTTGATTCTGGGGCGGATTCACCCCAGAATCAAATGGAGGCACCTTGGAGGACCGTTTCCAAAGTGCCTCTGCTTGGTCCTGGGGTGAATTCACAGCCGTGGCCGTTCCAAAATGGCGCCTCCCAGGAGTGGGAGTGCGCCCAGCGGCAGCAGGTGGCGGCGGCAGGGGGCCCTGGGGGCCGGTCCAAAGGTTGCCGACCCCTGCACTACACCATAGTAGCTAAGGCCTTTGATCTCAGGACAGAGTAAAGATGACAAAACAGTGTAAGTATTTTTAAAATAAATACATAGAAACACACCAATTTAAAAATTTGTTTATTTTTTGTTAAAGCAATTAAAATTATTTCAAACCATGTACAATGTAAGAGTATCCTGCAATCTAGTCAGATGATGATCTCTGATTCTCCATTGAACTTGGTTTGATTTACTTCTGAATAGATAGCTATAGGATTGTATTTTTAGTGTGACAGAAATAGCCAATATAATTGACAGGATAATGTCTCAACAAATTATGATAACTTTCTCTTTTGTACATCTCAACTTATGCAGTTTACACAGAAGAATCAAATTGTTATAAAGCAACCAATTTAAAATAATCAAGAACAATATGACAGCACAATAGGATAATAAAGTAAACCATTTATAATTAATAATAATAATTTAGTAATTCCACCAAATTTCTGGTGGAAGTGAATAATCTGTTACTGTTCCAAAATCCTACAGAGAACACTTAGCAGGTTTCTGCTGGTAGGGAGGTGGACAATTATGTTTCTGTTCCATGTAGTCATCAGCCTAATATCCAATAGAATCATGAAGCTCACATAGCAAGACTTCAGCAAATGACTTCAGTTAGAAGGGATCATATGGGAGCAAGAGTTCTCTGAGACACACAGGGCTTTAAAGGTGAAATCATCTCTTTTGTTTCCAGAATAGCAGTCAATGATTTTAATAAGATTAGTGCAATGTATTCACTGCAGTAAACATCAAAAACAACATTTCAAAGTTCTGGTTATGACTCTCACTGCTGAACACACTGCAGCAACCACATATGACTTGCCACTGAGCATTGAATAATCTTCCTAAAATTTGGTACAGCCATAGACGGCAAAGAAGTCCCTTTGGGTCTCATTTGTAGTAAGAATACAGAATATAATTTAAACAAACAAGAAAAGAAACATGTTATTTACACAGCTGGGCTTTTGTTTGAATTGATGTATCTAGTGTCTAGACCAGGCGCCAGCTGTGGCACAGATCACGAATTACTGATATCAACAATAAGAGCAAGACTCAAGAAGAAAACAAAATGAGTGATTATACCAAAATATGATCTAAATATCTCAACAATTTATTGACAACATAAACAGATTTGCACTACTAAACATAATAGACCAAGAACCAGAAAGAACTATGGTCTGAAGCCAGGGACATAATGAAAGAAAAATGCAGAGAGACACTTTCAACAAGCAAAAAAACCCGGGGGGGAAAAACCCACCCTCCCACCCCGGATGACAGACACAACACTACAAGAAATAAAAAAAAGAAAAGAAAAACAAAAGTGAGATAGGAACAGACTATCATGAATGTGACAGTACAACAGCTTGTGCAGAAAAATAAAGAAAATTACTTCAATGGCCAATGCAGCGAAATAGAAGACAACAACAAAAGGGGGAGAACAAGAGATCTATTTCACAAGATCCGGGAAATCAAAGGAAAATTCAAAGATTGGAATGTTCTATGACAATAAAAATAACATAATTCAAAACCAAGAAGGAATATAAAGACGCTGGATACAATACACATATGAATTATACAAAAGAGATGACAAAATGAAGGACACATGGAACAAAGTGCCATATGAAGATGAACCCCAAATTCTACAAAGTGAGAATAAGAGAAATAGTGAAAAACAAATCACCAGGAACAGTTGATATTCCAATTGAACTGCTGCAGTCCACACTGACAGAGTCAACTCTAGTGCTGACCAACATATGTCAACAGATATGGAAAACAAAATGCTGGCCAACAGATTGCAAGGGGGCGATCTACATCCCTATCCACAAAAAGAGAGATACAAAAGACTGCAGCAACTATAGGACCATAGCACTGATCTCCCACGCAAGCAAAATTATACTCAAAATTCTGCAGCTTAGACTCCAACCATACATGGAGAGAGAAATCCCAGAGGTACAAGCAGGGTTCAGGAAAGGAAGAGGCACTAGGGACCACACTGCAAACATACGATGGCTAATGGAACACACCAGGGAATTCCAAAAGAAAATCAGCATGTGCTTTATATACTATAGCAAAGCCTTTGACTGCATAGATCATGAAAGGCTATGGAATGGCCTTAAAGACATGGGAGTGCCAGCACATCTGATAGTCCTAATGAGAAATCTGTACACAGGACAAGAGGCTACTGTGAGAACAGAACATGGAGAAACAGAATGGTTCCCTATCGGCAAAGGGGTCAGACAAGGCTGCATCCGTTCATCCTATCTGTTCAACTTGTATGCAGAACATATCATATGAAAAGCAGGCTTGGACACAGAAGAAGGAGGAGTGAAAATAGGAGGAAGAATATCAACAATCTAAGACATGCAGATGACACCATAGCACTAGTAGAAAACATTACAGACCTGGAACACCTACTAAGGAAGATCAAAGAAGAAAGTGCAAGGGCAGGCTTAATGTTGAACATAAAGAAAACAGAAATAATGACCACCAAGGATCTTCACAGGTTCAACCTAGACAATGAAGAAATAGAAATAGTAAAAGAATTCTCATACCTGGGATCAAACATTGATAGAAATTGGGACTGCAGTAAGGAAATCAGAAGAAGACTAAGAATGGAAGGGCAGCCATGAAAAAACTAGAAAAGATTCAACTGAGCACAAAAGTTAGAATCATACAAGCCATTGTATTCTCTATTATTACCATGTATGGATGTGAGAGCTGGACAGTTAAGAAAGATGATAGGAAGAAAATCAATGCATTTGAGATGTGGTACTGGAGAAGAGTGCTGAGATCCCATGGACAGCCAAAAGGAAAACAAATGGATCGTAGAGCTGATCAAACTGGAAACCTCCCTGGAAGACAAGATGACCAAACTGAGACTGTCATATTTCGGACGCATCATGAGAAGGGAGGACTCACTGGAAAAGACAATAATGCTGGGAAAGATGGAGGAAAGTAGGAAGAGAGGAAGGCCACATGCTAGATGGATGGACTCTATTAAGGAGGTCATGGGTATGAGTTTGCAGGAATTAAGCAGAGCAGTGGAGGACATGGACTTGGAGATGTCTCATCCATAGGGTCGCCATGAGTCAAGATTGACTCGAAGGCAGTTAACAATAACAAAAATCAAGTGTTAGTGTTAGCCTGCTCTAGTATGCCTAAATGAGGTCCAAAGCACACTACAGAAAAAATCCAGTTTGAAACTACTTTAACTACCCTGGCTCAGTGCTGGGAAATCCTGGGAAATAAACTGGGAATTGTAGTTTATGGTGGCACCAGAGCTCTCTGACAGAGAAAGCTAAATGTCTCATAGAATCATAGAATAATAGAATTATAGAGTTAGAAGAGACCACATGGGCCATCCAGTCCAACCCCCTGCCATGCAGGAACTCCCAATTAAAGCATCCCCGACAGATGGCCATCCATCCTCTGCTTAAAGACCTCCAAGAAAGGAGACTCCACCACACTCTGAGGGAGTGTGTTCCACTGTTGAACAGCCCTTACTGTCAGGAAGTTCCTCCTAATGTTGAGGTGGAATCTTTTTTCCTGGAGTTTGCACCCATTGTTCCGGGTCCTAGTCTCTGGAGCAGCAGGAAACAAGCTTGTTCCCTCTTCAATATGACATCCCTTCAAATATTTAAACACAGCTATCATATCACCTCTTAACCTTCTCTTCACCTGGCTAAACATCCCCAGCTCCCTAAGTCATTCCTCATAGGGCTTGGTTTCCAGACCCTTCACCATTTTAGTTGCCCTCCTTTGGACACGCTCCAGTTTCTCCACATCCTTTTTGAATTGTGGTGCCCAGAACTGGACACAGTATTCCAGGTGAGGCCTGACTAAAGCAGAATAGAGTAGCACTATTACTTCTCTTGATGTAGACACTATACTTCTATTGATGCAGCCTAAAATTGCATTGACCTTTTTAGCTGCTGCATCGCACTGTTGACTCATGTTCAACTTGTGGTCTACCTGGACTCCTAGATCCCTTTCACATGTTGTCTTATTCAGCCAAGTGTTCCCCATTGTATATCTGTGCTTTTCATTTTTTCCGCCCTAAGTGCAGTACTTTACATTTCTCCATGTTGAATTTCATTTTGTTAGCTTTGGCCCAACTTTCTAGTCTATTCAAGTCATTTTGAATTTTGATCCTGTCTTCTGGGGTATTAGCTACTCCTCCTAATTTGTTGTTGTCTGCAAATTTGATAACTATGCCCCCAATACTGTCATCCAAGTCATTGATAAAGATGTTGAATAGCACTGGGCCCAGGACTGAGCCCCACTGGTCACTTCTTTCCAGGTTGAAAAGGAGCCATTGTTGAGGACCCTTTGGGTTCGGCCACTCAACCAATTATAAATCCATGTAACAGTTACTTTGTCTAGCCCACATTTTACCAGCTTGTTTGCAAGAATGTCATGGGGAACCTTCTCAAAGGCCTTACTGAAATCAAGATATACTATATCCACAGCATTCCATTCATCTACCAAGCTGGTAATTTTATCAACAAAAGAGATCAGATTTGTCTGGCATGACTTGTTTTTGAGAAACCCATGTTGACTTTTAGCAATTACAGCATTACCTTCTAAATGTTCACAGACTCTCTGTTTAATGAACTGATCTAGAATCTTTCCTGGTATTGATGTCAGACTAACTGGGCGATAGTTGTTGGGATCCTCTTTTTCCCCCATTTTGAAGATGGGGACAATGTTTGCCCTCCTCCAGTCTGCTGGGACTTCTCCTGTTCTCCAGGAGTTCTCAAAGATTATTTTCAGCGGCTCTGAGATTACATTTGCCAGTTCTTTTAGTACCCTTGGATGTAATTCGTCTGGTCCTGGAGACTTATATTCATTTAGATTAACCAGGTATTCCTGTACTATCTTTTTACTTATTCTGTGCTGCAATTCTCCTATTCTGTCCTCTGCTCCATTATCCTCAGGTTGAGCACCCTTTGCATTTTCTGAGAAGACTGAAGCAAAGAAGGTGTTGAGTAATTCTGCCTTTTCTCTGTCCCTTGTTAACTTTTTGCCAGCTTCCCCACACAGTGGCCTTCCCATTTCGTTCTTCTTCCTTTTGCTGCAGACATACCCCAAACAGCCCTTTTTATTGTTCTTAACTTCTATAGCAAGCCTGAGTTCATTCTGCGCTTTAGCTTTTCTGACTTTATCCCTACACGTGCTAGCTATTTGTTTGAATTCCTCTTTGGTGATTTCCCCATTTTTTCATTTCTTATACATGTTCCGTTTAAAACTTAGGGCCTTTGCAGACTGCTAGAAATAGTGCAAATTGAGTCCACTTTAACTGCCTTGGCTCAGTGCTAAGGAATCATGGGAATTGTATTTTTTCCTGAGACATTGAGCCTTCTCTGTCAGAGAGCTCTGGTGTCACAATAAACTACAGTTCCCATGATTCCCTAGCACTGAGTCAGGGCAGTTAAAGTGGACTCAATTTGCACTATTTCTGGCAGTCTACAAAAAGTCTTAGGGCCTTTGCAGACTGCCAGAAATAGTGCACATTAAATTGAGGCACTGCCCTCGCTCAGTGCTAGGGAATCATGGGAACTGTAATTTATTGTGGCACCAGAGCTCTCTGACAGAGAAGGCTCAATGTCCCAGAAAAAAATACAATTCCCATGACTCCCTAGCACTGAGCCAGGGCAGTGCCTCAATTTAATGTGCACTATTTCTGGCAGTCTGCAAAGGCCCTTAGTTCAGTTGAAAGTTCCTTAGTCATCCATCCTGGTTTCTTATTGGAACTGTTTGAAATTGTGCGTTGAGTATCTCCCTTTTGAGAAACTCCCATCCATCTTGAACTCTTTTAGTATTCCTGACCATGGGATCACCCCAGTATTTCTCTAAGTTTACTAAAATCAGCTTTCCTAAAGTCTAGAATGCGTGTCTGACTATGCCTGGCTTCTCCTTTCCACTGTATAATAAACTCCAGGAGAACATGATCACTCTCACCTAAGGATCCAACCACTTGCACCCCATTAACTAGGTGTTCCCTGTTAGTTAGGATCAGATCCAAAATAGCTAACTCCCTTGTTGCCTCTTTCACTTTTTGGACAATGAAATTGTCTTCAAGGCAAGTGAGGAATTTGCTAGATCTTGAGGATTTTGCTGAGTTTGAGTCAGGATAGTTGAAGTCACCCATCACTACTATATTTCTCCTTTCTGAGTGTGTGGTCATCTGTTCTAGAAAGGCATCATCCAATTCCTCTGCCTGAGTTGGGGGTCTGTAGTAGACTCCCACAGTAACATCCCTGTTGTTTCCCTCCCTTTTAATTTTTATCCAGATGCTCTCCACCTGACTTCCAAGATTTAAGTCTTGGATCTCTTCACAGGTGTAAACATCCCTGACATATGTTCTTGTTTGGCCTGTTTCTCTTGAAAAGGTTATACCCTTTATTTCTACATTCCAATCATGAGACTCATCCCACCAGGTTTCAGTGATGCCTATTATATCATATTTGTTTTGTTGTGCTAGGAGTTCAAGTTCATCTTGCTTATTTCCCATGCTCTGTGCATTATTGTAGAGACATCTAAGACCATATATCCCCTTTACTTGCTGCCTGTGCATGTTTTCTTGCCTCCCACTGTTGGGTCCTTGCACAGTTTGCCTTGTTCGCTCTGTGATAATTTGACTGTTTTCCCCAGTCCTTTTGTCTTTCAGAACACTGTCTCCCTTCCCCAAATAACTCAGTTTAAAGCCCTCCTGATCAAATTCTTGAAACTGTTGGCAAAAACGTTTCTTCCAACCGGCGTGAGATGCAACCCATCCCTTGTCAGAAGTCCGCCCTCATGGAACCGCTGCCCATGATCTAAGAATCCAAATCGTTCTCGGTGACACCATCTGCAGAGCCAGTTGTTGACATTGCTATTTTCCTCTCTCATCCTGGACCATGCCCGTCAACTGGCAGAAGAAATGAGATGACAATCTGTGCATCCATTTCTTTCAGCTTCTTACCCAGAGCCTTGTAATCTCTTGTGATGTTCTGAAGACTGTGTCTTGCTGTGTTATTCGTTCCCACATGGACCAAAAGGAAGGGGTATTGGTCAGTAGGTTTGACCAGTCTTGTCAGCCTCTCTGTCACGTCTCGAATCTTTGCCCCAGGGAGACAACACACCTCCCAAGACATCTTGTCAGGCCAACAAATCACTGCTTCTGTACCCCACAGCAAGGAGTCCCCCACCACGACCACATGCCTCCTCCGAGGCTTAGCAGCAACTATTCCCTGTGGTGGAACTCCCAGGGTCCCCTGCTCTGTCCCTGAAGTCTGTCCATGCTGCTCTTCCTCATCTTCCTTGATAAGGGATAAGGGATAAGGGAAAGAGCTTCAAATCGATTCTGTAGCTGTAAGCTCCCAGAACGATCCCTGGTCTCCCTACTTCTGTGCATGACATTCCTCCAGTTGTCTACCTCCTGTGTATGTGAAGTAACCTTCTCTTCCCCAGCAACTTTTTCTGCGTGGTCCCTGTCCAAGACAGTTCGTTCTGTCCAGGAAAACCTCTTGCTCTCTAATATTCTGAAGTGTAGCTACCTGTGCCTCCAGCTGCTGTACTTTCTCTTCCAAGAGGGCTACCAACTTGCACTTGGGGCTTGTGAAGTTCCCCACCTCTGTAGGCAAGAAGACAAACGTCCCACAAGTTGTTGAAGCAAGGTAATGGCAGCAGTTCCCTCAGTGTCCATAGTGAGAAGTCTTAATTAGTCCCTGAAACAGGACTATGGCCTTCCTCCTCAAAGAAAATCCCTTACTAAACACCAGTGTTAAGGCTCCTGATGTCCTGAACTTTTCACCAATTGCTGTGGAACTGCTCACCACTTCCTCCTCTCTAGCAGGAACTTGCCTAGAAGAGTCTAGAAGGTTCTGAAAGGAGTTGTATAGAGCTAGACTGCTACCTCCACCCCCTAGTGACTCACAAGTGTGACTCACAGAAGCTCCACCCCCTCAGCAACAACACACTCTCCCCAAGACTTTTTAAAAGTTCAAAACTCACCCCCTTAAAATGGCTGCCCAGGAACTGCTCACCTCCTCCTTCTCCTCTCTAGCAGGAACTTGCCTAGAAGCAAGTCTCAAAAAGCTACAGTTCCCAGAATTCCCTAGCATTGAACCAGGGCAGTTAAAGTGGTCTCAAACTAGATTTTTTCTGCAGTGTGTTTTGGACCTATGACTGCCATGTTATTATGTGGCATATATTGTTTTTCAGTCATAAGTGGAGTTGGCTTTCCCTTCCTGGAAATCATAAATGGACACATGGTTGTTTGGAAGCACAGAGCTTAGTCTTGTGACTTTGCATTCATGATTGTTAGGAGACATTCTTACATATTGATTACCTTGTTAGAGGTGCATTCTGGCTTAGAAGAGAAGATTTATTGTAAGCAAAACAGTAGCCTTTGAAATGAGAGAATGAAAAAAGGCTGTTGTTCTACATGCATTGCAAAGGAACAACTACAAACCCATGTGTGCATGGAAATAGTGTGAATTACTTAAGCATTGACATATGATTTAGCACTTGATTCAGTGTTTGGGATTGGCAACTGGATCTAGGCTAGAGAAGACTTGGCATCTCTCAGAAAAGGAGGGAGAAATTGCAGAATCAGGCCTTCCATGTGATCTTTTGTGAATGAAGCATGCCCAATTTGCACATTCTTTCCCCATTTGGCTGTGATGTTCAAGCCACTTCCTCATGGGTTGAATATATTAATGGGTTGCATGATTTTCATGGCTTTCCTAGGATTTAAATTCAGGTTTTCCAACTCCTATCCAAAATGTTATCCAATGTAGCACACTCAACCATCATTGATTTGAAAGGTTCTCTGTTGATTTATTAGATTCTCTAGAGAGTCTGACCTTATTCTAGACAATCTTTGCCTTATGGTGTTTCACCTTTTTTTTTTTTTGTGGCTTTCTAATTGAGCTTCACTTTCTTTGGATTTCTCACTAACTGTAGTGTTTACCTGACATTCTCTTAATTCATTGTGCTTTGAAGAGCTGCTAAGGTGGCGAGATAAACATATTTGAGGCTTTGTGATAATCTGTGCAAATTCCAGTTGTGGACGAGGCTTGATAGCTGTCCCTAATAGCGAGTAGAATAAACTTTTGAAAGAAATAATTAAATGAATGGTTTTTCCTGTCTTCATCAAGCCAGAACACTGCCGATCAAGGGGGGGGCGGGGGGGGGGCGGAGGTACTTGTATATATTTTTTTTATTTTTTTTTTAAAAAGACAGAGTGCCAGTTGATAGAAACAGAGGAAGCATCAGATAACCAGACAGGCATTATTTCAATTGAGGCAGTGATGGTAAATGGTCAGAGTTTATGATAAATGTATTTTTTAATAAGCTACAGTCATTTAGCTATGACCACTTCTTAAGGATATTGATGCACAGCAAGCCATACTACAGAAACTTGACCAGAATTAATCCAGTTTCCAGATCCCCTTCAGCTCAGTAACTGTCATTTGCAGTAAACATGGAAGTATGTGTGGCGTAAGTGTTATTTGAACATAGAGTTTACCACATTAGTCAGAATAGATTTAAAAATAAATTGAATAAACAAAACATTGATTTTGTATAAACAAAACATCAGTCACCAAATATTTATTTACTTGCTTATTTATTTATTTATTTATTTATTTATTGGCAGGTGGCACAAGACCTTCTATCACTCCATCAGGATCCCCTTTGATTGTGAATAGTGGGCAAAAATTAAATCTGATTTGTAGCGATGATGGTCCTGTGACCTGGCATTTCCAGAATGCAGACCCATCAGGAAAGCCCAAACATTTAAAATATAAAGAATTTCACATATCTAAAGCCGGACCCAGAGACACAGGGATGTATATATGCAAAAACAGAGAAAACTTGAATGACTCCATTTACATCTTTGTTAAAGGTAAGAAGCTGCTAGTATTTTCTTTCCCTCCAGAGTCTCTTCTTTTATGCAGATCTAGTTCTCATATCAATAGTACCAGCATTATTTACAGTCACAGGATGTTATATATTTGCATCTGACTCCATGCTCCATCAGATAAATCAGTGGTTCTTAACCCTTTTTGAGTCACGGATATCTTTCAGAACCTGATGAAAGATATGGACCTCATCCCACCTCATATAATACATATTAACACACACATACACACAAGATTTTACAAACAGTTTATTTTACTGCATTGCACATTAATTTCCTTCATGTAGACTAGACTGGAACAAATGATGTTTGAAAAAATAATTTTTATCTTAATATTTTCTGTAGTGGGGAAAAAATCAAACTAGCAAGAAAGAAATCAAAGGAACAATGTTTTTAAAATTCCATTTGTAGAGTCCCAATAGACTTCTCCCTCCTAGATTAAGAATCCCCAACACAAATACTTGTTTATAGGCAATATAAGGTCAATAATATTGTGCTGCCTTATCCTATATTGTCCTTCACATTCACTCTGCATTTTATCACACCTAAATAAGCTTTTTCTTCAACTCATAACAGAATCTCTCAAAACAGTCTTTTCCTAATCCAATTTTCATTCCTGTCCCTTTCACCCTTTTTTGTGTGCCTTCAAGTTATTTCCAATTTATGGCAACCCTAAGGTGAATCTTACAGGTTTTTTTTTTTTTTGCAAGATTTGTTCAGAGGGGGTTTGCCTTTACCTTCTTCTGAGGCTGAGAGAATGTGACTTGCCTAAAAAATCCAAAATCCTATTTCATATGTAAATACATATTCCAGTTGGCACCACCTGGCGTGGCAACTCAACCCACCCAACCCCATTGACAGTCAGCACTCTGGACGGCCCCATGCACTCCATACTTGCCTCCACGATCGCATTAGCTGAAATGGGGGAGCCTAGCTACATAGTTATAGCCGGGTGCCCCATTTCCACCCTTACAGGCCATGATGGGAGTCTTTTCAGCAGACACAACAACAGAAGCAGTGTGGCAGTAGTGACTGCATGGCATGGTGGGGGGTGGACACGTAAGCACCCTCCCATCGCCTCACCAGCCTGAGGACTGACCCAAAGCAGAACCTGGGGCAGGATAGCACAGGTTTGGCCCATGCTCTCATGTCCATCTGGTTTGCATCGAACTCTGATATAATAAAGTCTTAAATCAGTTTTGAACAAGAAGGAATAGTCCTGGGATATATGTAATAATAATAATAATAATAATAATAATAATAATAATAATAATGCACTTAGGTAGCACGTAATCCCTTTGCCACCAGGTAGCTCCAGTCTGTCACTTTGTGTCTGAAACTGGAGGCAGAATTTCACTTCCAGTAAGACTTGAGCTTCTGCAACTCTCTTCAGAAACATTACCTAAGGGATTTGTCTTGGACAACATGGCTTCAAACAGATTCCTTTGAGACATTGCTGTTCTTGTTGGTAATGTTCAGGCTGTGGCTGTCTCTGTGAGCAGATTGGAAAGATCTCCAAGTCAGCCCAAACCTCCTGAGACTAATATAAAATGAAGGGCACTGAAGATCTGGAGTGTAGGTTTCTAAAGACTCTTCTGATGCAGTGGCCAGCTGTTCTGTGGTGCTAAAAGGATTTTTGGAAGTCCCAACAAAAAGGCAATACATATTTTCCCAAAATGCCCATAACCTTTTTGTGGCAACACTTAGGGATGAGCAATTGCAGAAGGTGTGAGGTCCACCCCTACCTGCAAACTGCACACTACTCCCAAAATTGGGGAGTTGGTCAGAATATGGTTGGTTTTTACAGTTTTGGGGGTTAGTGGGGGAAGGGGGAGCAAAATGATCATGTTTTGTAGAGTTTTCAGTAGTTTTCCTTTTATTTATCTCTTTCTTTTTAAATTGGGAAGGTGTCAGGTATACCTTAGGGGTTCTTAGTAGCTTCACGCCAGAGTCCAAATGTGGCCCACATTGATGTTGATGTTCAGACTTAAGGAATAGTTCATCCATGGAGATCTGTTGATTTATGATTTCGTCTCTCTGGAGGATGCTTTTCTTTTCTGCTTGTTCTGAGTATTGAGATGAATGAGGAGTCATTTCATCTTCCATAGTGTTTCATGTATTGCAAGAGTGAATAATGTGTGGCCTTCCTCATGTTATTGGGTAATAATGTCTGTAATCTCTTATCATTGGGTATATTGGATGGGGCTAATAGAAATTTTACTCCAACAGCATCTGGAGAGCTACATGTTCCTTGGTCATGACCTGTTGGTTTTTGTGTTTGAACTAGTCTTGGATCTAAGTCTGTTCATTTCCTCTCCTCTGAGAAGGTACCAGGGCATAGGTGGGCAACTGCAGAAGAGACAAGACATTTTTTGTCCCTGGATCCCCTGGTGTGGTTCACGGCAGCATGTGATTAGACGTGATGTCATTTGGGACCAGTTTTGGGGAGGGTTGGTTTGGGGGTATTTGGGAGGGTGTTGGGAGGCAAAATTACTGTGTTTTGCAAATGTTTTGACACATTTTGGATGGGGTTTGGGGCAGAAGAAATTGTACCTCACAATTCTAATAATTTGAGAGGATCTGGAAGCTTTGGGGCACTTCAGGAAGGATTCAGAGGCCACAAATTGAGGTCATGGGGGCCATAAGCAGCCTGTAGGCTGCACCCTGCCTTCTGCTGCCATGTAGGGTGAAAGGCATTTATTACATTTCTATGAAAATTAAATATAATTGTCTGAAATAGTCGCTGTGTAGTCAAGTGGTGGAGAGAAGGACTCGTCACTAGCTTCTAATGCAAGATGGTTGTTTCTTCACTAAGGTAGTTCATGTAGGGTGTTCCTGTATTAGTCTCCCTAAGGTCCAGCAGCATTGATGTGAGAGCATCCTACATGACCTGCTTTTCCCGTGTAATTCCGTTATCTGGATTTTATGAGTAGGACCCTTCTATACACAGGTGAATGGCAACTGTGTCCTATTAGTAGCATAACAAATCACCTTTTCTCAGTATACCTTGTGAGAATTAGTCTTAAGAAGTCCCCTAGAACCCTGAATTGTGGGAGTTGCACACACCATTCTCTTGCATTAGATGTTTTCCTTCTTTATGGAAGAAACAGTTCAATACTTCCTAACAGGTATGTTGGAAAGCCATTAGCAAGGATGGAGAATGGTGTTTATGCATTCATCTCAGTTTTCTCATCATTATGGACTCAGGATCTGTGGATTTGAGATGGTGAGGGTAGTGCTCAGATATTTTCAAGATTGTAGCAGATAGAAGTAACCTTCCCTGCTCCTTAAGACTTTCTGTTAGGAAGGGATTAAAATCTGATTGCACACTTTCCACAGGAATGCCCATTTGTTAGTGAGATGAGAAAAACAGTTCATGGTAATGAATTGAAGTGTGAATGTTAGTGTGCAGGATACATTTCCTGCTAAATAAACAAAAGGAAATAAAAGGAAGATGGGAATTTATATGGTATTATTCCCCCCCCCCCCCCGGCAGAGACTGCTAACACACAATAGGATGAACTGGAAAGTAGAAGCAAAGTAATTAATTCATTTCCTTTTTTAAAAGAACCTATAATTTAATCTGTTGTGTTCTTCCAGTGACCTAAAATACTTCAAACATTTCCTGGAGAGTAAATATATATTTCTAGTCTTTCCTCTGGTTCCAGAATCTGTATATTGTGAATAACTGATTAATAATGCAGTTGTTTCCTTTGATAGAGTATAGAGCCATTGAATCAACAGAACTTATGTATGTGTTCATTCATGAAGTCCCCTTTGATTCAGTGGGTCTACTCTAGTTGGGATCAGAAACTGGATTTATGCTCAGTTTATCTCAAGTTATATTCAAAGGCCTATGTTGTAAACACCATAAATACAATAAACTCAAATAACATTATGGTTTGCTATCTGTGCAGATTGCTTTACCAACTCCAGGGAGTTGAGCTTTTGGGCAGAGAGAAGGGTAGACCAGCAATTCCCCAGGTTTGGTCTTCCAGATGATTTGGACTTCAGCTCCCAGAATTCCTGGCTGTTGGTCAAGCTGGCTAGGGCTTCTCAGAATTGAAATTCAAAACACCTGGAGGACACACTTGTTAGTTTCCACTTGAGAAGATACAATATAGGGTGGGGTATACATATTTTAAAATTAAATTATTTAATAAACAATGAAACAAATATTTATAATCAATAAAATAGTTAAAGTCTTAATTTCATGAAAGTTCCCTGAGTTAGAGAATGAAGAGAAGCATGTAAAACATTTGGAAGAAAGATTCAGTGAGGCCCAGAACCTGTCTTTTTTGTGATGTATTGGCCACTATGTCCACCCATTTGTTCCAAATTCTTTTTTCAAGTCTTAAATATTTATGATAGATCTGGAGTAGTATGTTATCATGTTTTCTTAACAATCAGATAAATGTGTTCTAGAAGATATTTTTGATTTTTCAATTAGACCTGAAGGTTGTAATGATAATTTGGGTAAATGTTCATTTGTACAGAGAGCTTTAAAAACAAATAGGCATTTCAGCAGTGCTACAAAATTCACACTCAACAAATATATATCCCAGTACAGTTTGATACAGTCAAACTCCCCAATTTCACAAGCAAGTTGTGGAAGTGGAATTTTAGGAAACCAGAAGGTAATCACATTCAGCTTGTATACACTATTATTTTCTCACCAGCCCCTAACATAGTGCTCCTTCTGGTCATTAAATGTTGGGAAGAAGCAAGAGTGAATAGCTGGCGCCTTCACACACTCCTTGTGAAATTCCCAAAGGTACCTGGTTGGCCAAGTGTGTTTGAAACTGAGTTCTGGATTAGATGGATTTATGCATTTAGAGTACACTTCAAACAGAGAAGATAATTCTGACAGAAAGGTAGCTCCTAATTACTAAAATTCTGAGGCAGACACTAGAAATTAAGCAAAAGTTTAGCTCACTTTAAATCATCTTCAGTGTTTTATGCCTTTAGGGTGCACCCACTCTTTACATACACTGTCCCTGATTATTTGTCCAAGGTCAGAAGTAGCCTTGGAAGTTTTCTAGCCCTATTTTAGAATAATTCCTTCCATTATTGCCTCCCACCTTCCCCCACTTTAGTTTTCTTGACTTTTTCCTCCATTCCATTGCCCCCTTCATAGTCTTCCTCCATTTTCTCCCCTACCATCTGCTGTTTTTATTAGGGCTTTGCAAAATATTTAACTGAACTGAATTAGACAGATTAGGATTGGTTCCAAATTAGATTGGATCAGTCTGAATTAGATTCATAGCAGATCCAGCTAAAGAAATTTGGACCAATATGGGATCCAGACAGTTAAAAACAGTTAGTGTGCCTCCAAAACAGCCCCACTAAAGGAAGGGGGATTCAGATGGACTTGGTTCATTGACCACTTTAGTTTCCAGATTCCTTTGTGTGTCAAAAGTCCAAATCACAGTGTTTGTGGGAAATACAGTCAAATGTATTCTTTTGGGGCTACTTGTTTTGTTTTTTGGGTTCGTTCTCTGTTAGCAGGAGGGATTTTTGAAAGTGCTTTCTTGGACCTTGGTGGTAAGATTCTTTTTTGGTGTGTGGGGGGACCTACTGTTGCTTATGTTTCTCTTTCCTTCTAGGTCCACTGTTCAATCCTTTTTTCCTAATGCATTCCCATACTTCCATACGCTATATTGGTTGTTTGTTTGAACTACCTTCGTGATAGATCTTTGTGCCTACCAGGCTTGGTCTGGTGGTGCTGGTAATGTTTGTGGCTCATTGTTATGAACCATATCCAAGAAAGAAAGACCTGATGGACAGATTGATGCATGCATCCTTCCTTCTGTTCTCTCTTCCCTACCAATCGCAAATGGTCAGAGCTCATCATTAGTATTTTTTCTTCCTGAGATATTGATTCATGAGAGACATTACTTTGCCAAGAAACACTCCTTCCTATTTGTGCTTGGTCTACTAAGGAAAAGGTTACTCATGCTTTCCTTGGAATTAGTTCTGTATGGTAGTGTTTCCTATTTCCTATAAGGCTGTGGAATCAGTAAATGCTTCCAGGGAAGTACAAGAAGGCCTAACAGAGAAGTCTTGGATAGTCTGACATGATTTCATTGACCTATATGAGGGCCACATAATACGGGGGGGGGGGGGGGGGGGGAGTGTGAATTGCTTAAATTGTAGACATGCAGGCATTGTAAGGGGAATATAATTTAATATGCCAAGCAAGAAAAAAAAGTGGTTGGTTTTTTTAAAACCTGTGGCTTATTCCACATAGGTTTGCATCCTGTTGCATTCTTATCTGAACAACTGTGTTTTAATATATAGTCTTCAAGAAAATATATATACTATAATATATAGTCTTCAAGAAAATGATTTTTTGTTTTCATTTCAGATCCGAAGGTTCTGTTCCTTTCTGAACCTATGGTGATTGCAGTTGAAGACAGTGATGCTCTTATTCAGTGTCCAGTGACAGACCCAGAAATTTCAAATTTCACTTTGAAAAGATGTAAAAATGCCAAGTCTCTTCCTGAGAATATTGTGTTGATACCTGATCCTCAGAAAGGAATTACCATAAAAAATGTACAAAGATCATTTTTAGGTTGTTACCGGTGTGTAGCACAACACCATGGAGTGGAAAAAGAGTCAGAATCCATCACCCTTATTGTGCGGCCAGGTATTACCTACCTTTGTATGGTCTTACTAACAGCTAGAACATAGTTCTGTGCTTCTACAGTTTAAGCAACCAGTAGAGTTGTTTTATACAAGATTAGCAGAGGTGGGCAACCTACAGTTGTCATGCCACATGCAGCTGCAGCCTAATATCATGTACTTCTCAGACTAGTTTCAAAAGCTTTCTGTAGTTGATCAGTTTAGGCCAGGGGTAGGCATCCTTTTTGAGCCAGGGGCCGGGTTGCTGTCCCTCAGACAATTGGGGGGCCGAAGCACCAAATAAATAAATATGAAAATAGAAAATTTTAAAAAAATTAAAAAATTAAAAAAATATGCATGCACACTCTTTCAGCCCCAGAAAAGCCATGGCAAAACCCATGTGGAGATTTTGCCAAGAAAACCCCAAGAACAAGTAATAACAGCAATAATCAATATCATCATGGCGGGCCCCCGGGCCTTAGGTTGCCCACCCCTGGTTTAGGCCTCTGCAGTACTGTCCCATCCCCAGGAGCCTAGTTGGGTGGGGAGGAAGAGAGAATGGTGTGGCATTGCGAGAAAAAGTGGGGGAACTCACCTGCTTTGGGCTTTATTCTGGAATCTGGCCCTTGACTGATTATTCCCAAGAGAATGTGGCCCTTGACATAGAAAAGGTTCCCCACCCCTGAATCAGATAATTATTTTACTCTAATAGTACAGTACATTCAGCTTTCATGGGTAGATAACAAGGCTGTGAGTTTTAACCTTACAAAAATGGTTGTGGGATATGTTTCCAGCTTGGTCTTCAGCCTTTGTGGGATTAAATACTGCATTGTTACTGATGCGTTTTATGTAAAGTGCCAGTAGATATTTTCATGCTTTAACTAAGGGATCTCCTTCACATGAGGGTATTGCTCTAATGTTTTACAGAGATTTAAAATAAACTGTAGAAGATGTGACATTTTATTGGGAAGTTAATAATTGTTGATTTCACTCCCTCATTTCTCTCTTAAAGGCTCTGCACATAATGAAAAATAATGCATGTCTAAATTGTTTTCCAGTTCACAAATCCCTTCCAGATATCACCTTATCCAAAGCCGACCAGCTTCTTAAAGAAGGCGAAGAATTTGAAGTTACATGCACAATCAGGGATGTAGATAGCACTCTGAGGGCTAATTGGATTTTTCAAGGCAACGCGGTGAGTTCATTATACACCATCAGTCTTAACTAATGTACTTGAAAAGAGCAATCTTTGAAAACACCACAGGATGACATTGGGGGTGTATACTTCATTAATTGTGACAAAACAAAATTCCTGAAAAGCGTTGTTAACCAGAGCATTAGCTTTAACAAATCTCACGTGGATGTCCATCCTTTCAAGGAATTTCTAGGTCTTTCTGCCCTTGCACCCTTTACAAGAAGACTTTGCTCTGAGAAAATATGAAGCAGTTGCCTCAGGTGGCAGCTGAAGTGGGTTCGACCAGCCATTACTGGCAACAATCTGTTGATTCGTCTGACTGACACTGGAGCTTCTGAATTCAAATGTCATGGCTTCCCATCTACTTTGTTTGCTTCATATTAGCAAGAAGTCATAATTCCAGTTCAGAACAACTAACAGACAGTAATGCAGTTGCAGTTTTGGATTCCATGCTGTTTTCCCAGACTTATCTTTGTTACTTTGTGGCTTGTTTCTCTGTTTTGTCTTGATCCTTTTAACCACAGTTACCCATGTTTATATCTTTGCTGTCATTCATATTTTATATCATGTGTTTTGACATTGTTAATGCAAGCCTGGTATTTTTGATTGAGAGTGTGTGTGCCTTCAAGTTGCCCGTTAGTTCATGGTGACCTCATGAATTTTTTGGGGGTTTTTTTAAAGCAAAAAAATGATGTGTTTTGCTATTGTCTTTCTCTGAAATACAGCCTACAGCACCTGGTGTTCCTTCACCGTCTCCCTTCCAAGTACTAGTCAGGCCAGACCTTGCCCAGCTTGCAAGATCAGGCTCTGTTGCCTTCAGGGTATTTATTGTGTGGGATCACAAGTGAGAACTGTTTAAAAAACTCCTATGTCCCAGTTTCCCTGACTCTGTGATGCTAGATGTTTTCAACTGTAACTCCCATTATCTTTGACCACTGGCTATTGTTGGTTAGTGGGTGTTGTAATCCAAAAGCAGATTGCAAAAAGGACTCCAAAAGCATTTTAAGTTAGGTTTTAAAGGGTTTTTTAAAGCAACCCCCAAACAGGTAACTGTCTGTTGAATGTGACCCATTCAACAGACAGTTTTTCAAAACAATATAAAGGCAGAGATGTAAGTCAGACATTATGTTCAAGGGAGAAGTAAAACTGCCATGGTGGCTTGGGGATTCTGGTAGTTGTATTCTTAAAATAAACATTATCAGGCTATGGGGAAAAGACAGGGATAAAGAGCTAGACATTCAGGATGAGGAACTTGAAGGCCTAAAGCAAATAGTTCTCCCACTTAAACTCTTTAGATAGCTAATGTTGAAGTTGCCTAGATATTCCTTGCTAACTTGTTCCAGCAGCAAACCAGACTGTAAGTCATGATGTTGTAAGTCCTGAAGTTTGTCATTTGTTGATTCATAATACAAGTCTCAGTAATTTCTAATCCTTTCCTCCTTCAGTCTAAAGAGGTGGGACAGGGCTGGGGGAGATTAAGGCTAATAGGAGGGGCCAGGGTAGGTACTGTAGAGATTCAAACTGTTTTGTGCTCCTAATGTGATGGTCACCCTGGGAATGAGGCAGGTATGAAAAAGGCTTGCAGTTGAACTCAGAAATAACTGCTCTCATTGTCATCATCATCATCATTATCATCTACTATTTTCAAAGAGAATGGTCTAGTTGACTGAGCTAAGCATGGGCTGAGATGATCTTTGGGTTTCTCAATCATTAATAGCAAGCAACAAGTGTGTCAAAGAGACTGAAACAGGGCAGAAAGAATCATCGTAACGAAATGGTTCAAGGGAGCCCCACTATGTGGAAAAACAGTTTTAGTAGCAGCTGCTCCTTTGAAGTAATGGTTCAACTGTCTTGAATTGTTGTCGCCTGGCTTCAAGTCATTTCTAATTCATGGCAAACCTAAGGCAACCCTATCATGGGGTTTTCTTGCAAGATTTGTTCAGAGAAGGGTACCCATAGCCAGCCCCTGAGGATGAAGGCATGTGACTTAGGGGCTATGCAGACGGGTGGCTCTGGGCTGCCCCTGCTAGCTGCGGATTGGGGCCGTGGCAACCACATGATCCTCCCCTTTGCCGTCCCTGAAAAAGCAGCGTAACAGCACATGGTGTCAGGATGGCCTTGGCGTGGGGTTGGGGCGGCCAGCGTTTGACCGCCCCACCCCATCTCTGCCTCCAGGCCGGTCATCTAGTGAGTTTCATGGCTAATTTGGGAATTGAACCCTAATCTGCAGAATCATAGAAATTGAGGGATTATCTGTGGCCTGTCTTGTAATTTGAGGACATGGGTGTATGTATATGTGCCTAAAAGTTACCTGTTGATTTATGGTGACCCTATGAATTTCATAGTATTTTCTTAGGCAAGGAATACTCAGAGGTGGTTTTGCTATTTCCTTCCTCTGAAATCTAGCCTACAGCACCTGGTATTGGCATGGGGAGCAAGGGTGGGGGGACAGGGAATGGGATGGGACACAAAACCTCCCAACGAAAGTGCTTCTAACCTTACAGAGTACAATTCCACTGTTAATTGTCAACTGTTAATGGGAGTGATTAGAATACATAATCAGCAGCAGGGGTGTGGGTAGAAAAATTAATGTGGCATTGTAATGCTAGATAGATCTCATGGCCTTGGGAAAAATATGTCCTGGGTAATCTCTCTCTAGAGTCCTAGATGCCATTCTCTGCTAATCCAACACCCTGTCAGACCTTGTGTCTCTTAAGTACTTTCTGTGATGGTAATTTCCAGCTCACCCACTGAAAGCAAAGCCTCACTGGCAACTGTCAGATATGGGACCTGCAGATGGGACTTCTGGGATACTTCCAAGATCATTATAAATTTTTTATTCAAAAATTGGGGTTTTTTTTATTTGTTGACTTTTATGCTCATATTTTGCACCTTTTGTTCCTGCATTATCCTTTTTCATATTTATTTGAATAAAGACCTAGCAATAATATTTGCATGAAGCTGAAACTTCCATTCTAGCATGAGGCATGAAACTTCCAGGCGACAACAATTCAAGACAGTTGAACCATTACTTCACTGGAAGTGAAGAATTCCAACAAAAAAAGTGTCTTGAAACTGTGTAGGATAACACTGGTAAAACTGATCTCCACTATAAAAACAGAAGAGCTTGAAAAAAAATTACTTTGGACAATGAGTGCCTGTGGTGGTTGGTTGATTCTGGGGGTTGTAGTCCAAAAATGTGATCCCCCCTCCCCATGATCTACAGATCAAGTGCTAGCCTTAGAAATGAGTTCCACCTCCCTGGAACCGCACACCAGTAGGAAATCCTTACTTTGTCACCTCAGCACTGTAGGAACTGCTGCATCACCTTTCCTTCACTGAGACTGTGGGGGTGGAGGGTTAGCAAGAACAAGAGCTGGCCCTATATTAATTAGTGTGAGATAGTAGGTACTAGAGAGGTGGTCAAGGAAAGGGATCAAGTTGTTGGAGGATAGAGCTATGAGTGCCACGTGGTCTCCCTTGCATTCTCTAAGCTGACCTGTTCCTTTCAGTTTGGTAGAAGACACTGTCCCTTCCTCTAATGGTCAAAGTAAAGTTCTTCTATATATGGAAAGGGGTGTGTGCCATGTTGTCTGTTGTCTCAGGCAGCAAAATGTCCTGGGTGAGTCCCAAGTGCTGTCCTCGGTGACTAACCAAGGCAGCTTTTTCTCCTGCAAACTGGTATAATCTCACACCACTACTGTGTAGTAACTCTGCTGTAAGTCTTTCCTCTGTCAATGTGACCTATGTCTTGGAATAACATGAAGGGGCACAACAGAAAACAAGAGACTGTGCATTTCTTAATAAGGACAAACCTCTTATGTAGTTATTACCAGAAAAAAAAGGCAGAATATCAAGGATGTAGGAGTGGATCTGAAGAAAGGAAATAAGAAGAAAAAGGGGTGTGTATGTGTATGTGCATGAATACTGCTCTAGGAAGGACATTTTTTTCTTCCAGAGAAAGCTTTGAGAATATCGTTGTTTTGTATGGAGAGGTTCCAGTGACATGTTTGTCATGATGGCTTATTATTCTGGTTTCAAGTTATGAATATTAATATGGTGAAGTTATAATTACATCTATTTTTAATTTATCTGAGAAAGATGCTGTGTACCCTGTATCTTAGATGTTAATTTCCCCCCCTTGCCAACAGAATCTTACAAGCAGAAGCAAGAATGTTGGTGATTATGGATATGAACGAAAATTAACGCTGAGCATCCGTTCAGTGGGAGTTAATGATTCTGGAGTATTCACGTGCCAAGGAAGCAACCCTTTTGGAAGATCGAATGTCACTGTAACCTTGAAAGTACTAGGTAAATTATAACATTGAAGACATGTAAAATTTCTGTGCCATGGGCAGAGCAACTAATAAATATATGTATTTTGTGTGTTGTCCAGCCTATTGAGGGTGAAAGGGAAAAAAGGGAGAAAAAGGAAGATTGTTGGAGATATGAATTGTTTATTTTTAGTGTTAGTTACACAGCAAGAAAAGCACACAACCTTGAGTTGTGATATGCATGTTGTATGCATTTATAAAATGCAGATAAAACAAGTTATCCAGGTTTTGTTAGAGTTATAATGAACACAAAAGTTATAAAGAACATTAATGCTAACTTGAAAAAAAATGCTGAGTTGACTATAAATCCAACCGGATTAAAAATACAGTACTTATTGATTGAACATTATATCCTCTTCATACTCTGTTCCTCACATAAAGTTCCATTTGTTATAGGCAGCAGAGGTTTTTGTGAGGGGTGGTGATGAATATTGTATGTATTCTTTTGTGTGATATGCACTATTAAGTTGTTGATGCCTCAAGATTGCTAAATGTATTTTACGTTTAAGTAAAACACTCTGAATCCTGAATGCTAGCACAGAATTGAGTGTTATATTCATCAGATGTGGACACCTTCAACAGGTCCTGGTGCAAAGTCTTTCCCACCCCCATAACCTGTTGAGGAATATCCCCTTCCACTGTCACTATGCACTGGTGAAAATCAGCCAAAGAAGCAAAAATAAAAGAAGACACAAACACTTCTAGTTGAAAACAATCTGCATGGGAATTGCATGCTTGGTTTTAAAGGAGAATCACATTTTTCAGAGGCTTTCACAGGAACAATCCTCCTTTAAAATGAGGTGTGCATTCCCTATGTATGTTGTTTTCTTCCTTAAAAGAACCAGGAGTAGAGTTCTTTTATGCCACTGCCATGAACCTGAATTTCAGCGACATGCTTCTGAGTGCTGTGAGATGGTGGCAGATTGTGTGCATCTGTAAGCCTTGTGTTGCCCACTTTGTATATTAGTACATATCAAGAGATACTATAGGTCAGGGACCGGCAACCTACGGCCCCTGGGGCGGTTCCGGCCCAGGTCGCTGGACTTACCGGCCCAGGCAGACTTAGGTCGCTGTCGCCGCCACCGCGCGTTTTCCCGTCCGTGCGGCTACCATTTTGATTTCCAAAATGGCGGCTGTGACGCGTTTGCGCATGCGCAGGAGTACTGCGCATGCGTAACGCGTCGCGGCTGCCATTTTGGAAATCAAATGGCAGCCACAACATGCATCGTGGCGGCTGCGGCAGTGACAGCGGCCCACGGGGGGGCGCGTGTGGCCCAGCGGAGACCTGGACTTCGGGGGACCGGCCCAGGTCTCCAAAAGGTTGCCTACCCCTGCTGTAGGTTGTGTGCTTGTGTTTTTAACCTTTATGTCTTTTGACATGTTCAGTCTACTGCTCACTTATAGTGGACTTAATTGTACTGAAAAGTTACTTTATTTCAGTTCCAAGCACGTTGAGGTTTTGTTTTGATTTGTATGGTGATGAAGTAACTTTTTCTGGCATAACCGTGCACTTAAATAAATGGAAGTTGCACAGGTCCTGGTGACTGCTTGTTTTTTGTGTGTCCATAAATGTTTTATACATTCTTGTACAAACCAAGTTTAAAATAAAAATAATATGTAAACACATTGAAATGATAGATAAATTGCTGGAGAATATGGTTATCAATGGCTATTAGCTGCATAGGTTTAATATTACTTATAGCATTAGAAGCAATATGCCTCTGAAGACCGGTTGCTGCAGCACATGAGTAGAAATACCGTGCTGTCATGCTCCCCTTATTGACTATGGAAACTAAATGCTGCACAGGCTTTGGCCTTACTCAGCAGGTTTCATCTTATATTCTTAAACATGATAAAAGAATTGCACAAAGATGTAAAATGAAAATAGTGCTAACATAAGCACTTGATAGTATTTATGAATCCTTCCATACTTAAAAAGTGCATAAAGTGATACACACTTTTTTTCTCATCTATAAATGTCCTTGTGCTTACTTACCAAAGCTCAGTAAAATTATCTTCTAGGTCAGGGGCCAGCAACCTACGGCCCCCGGGCTGGTTCTGGCCCAGGCGGACCCCTGCTGCCTGCCACCGCTGCCGCGCGTTTTGGTCGCCACGCGTGCCATGACCGCCATTTTGTTTTCCAAAATGGCGGCCGCAACGTGTTTGCGCATGCGCAGGAGTATTGTGCATGCGCAAACGCGTCGCGGCCGCCATTTTGGAGAACATGCGTGAAGGCGACGGCTGCAGCGCGTGCAGCAGTGGTGGTGGTGGTGGCAGCGCATGGGGGGGTCACGCGCGGCGGCGGGGGTTGCGAGCGCGCGCATGAGCTCACGTGCCGCCATTCCCCCCTGGGCCTGCCGGAAGGGACGAGTTCGGGGGATTGGCCCCCGGCTCAAAAAGGTTGCCTACCCCTGTTCTAGATAGGGAGGGATTATAAGATTGTACTTTCATACTGAAGACCATAGAACAGAGTTGGGCAATTGCATTGTGTCCAGCTTCTCCCCCCACCTACCCCTTACCTCCAGGTGGAGGCAGTAATGTATCCATTCTGAAATCAGTAGTGTCCAGAAGTCACTTTTGGTTTCCTAAAAACCTTATTTTGTGGGATCAGAACAGGGCACAAGGAGGTACACACCTGGCTTCATAGGAGAGAGTCTCCCCTTTCAAATGAAGAAAATAGATATGCTATTTGGGGCTCAAGGCTGCAATATTGATGTGTAGCCTACCCTGCCACTCTAGTGGACATTTTTGAAAAGTCTTAACTTTATAAAATGGTTACTGTGATTGAGAAGAACTTGCCCCTGCATTAATCTATTATTTACTTTCTGAAGAGCCCATGAAATAAAGCTTTTTCTAGTAACTGAGCAGGGAGGAACATATGGGAGAAGCTGCACTTGGAGGTATGCTGGATTGGGTCCAAAAAGCACATTTTAGTGTAAAAGCTTTGATTTCCAGGTTCACTTAAAAGCCTGGTCCATTGTTTTGCAACAGACACTCTAGATTAGTTCTGTCAAGAGCCATCAGAAGTGCTTATGTTGTGCTGTTTATTAACATGCTTTCCTGAAAAGCTGCCCCAGAGTGCTGGATTCCTGACACATAGTACTTTTTAAATATTAAAATTACCATAAGTGCTAAACTGATGAGGAACATATTCATGTGCTGTAATTAGCAGGAGCATATTGAACATGTCTTTATCCATAATTGGCAAAAAGGTTTTCCCGCTGCCACCCCCCACCCTTCCAGTTTCCTCTGCTTCTTAGATGGTGTTATTGCACATAGAAAATCAGCACATTCCTATATGGTTTTTCCACTGATGGAACTGCTTCCCTGAATGGAACTAGGACAAGGAGAAATTCCCTTTCTCTCTAGTATCTGCCCTGTCCACACTCCAAATTTGTGCCTCAGCATTAGGAAACTTTTCAGGGTAGGTCTGGGCAGGAACAGAAATCTGCAGTGGGGAGGAGTGGGAAAAGTCAGTCACATCACACTAGTAGGCAACCACTAGCCTGATGGTGGAGTTAAACACTTTAAAATGATCATGTTTTGTATTAATCTGTACTGTTTTGGTTTTTATTTTATCGCTGCTTCTTTGACCTTTTAGTTGTAGGTGGTTTTATTATTTGTGTGGTTTATTATTTTATGTTCAGCTTTGTTATATTTATGCAGCTGTTTTTGTCTTGTGAGCCACATTAAATTTCTAATATAAGCCAAAGTTAAAGTAAATGCATAAGTAGATAAATAGATTGAGCCACAAGTCCCATAGATTTGAATGCCCCAGGGAAAGCAGAGGCTGGATCCATACAATTGTCTGTACAGAAGAGAAAAATCTTTTGTGAAACCTGAGGAATTAACTGCTCTCTTCATTAAAATGTCATTGGCACTCACTCTTACCTTCAGGTGATAAGGCTTGCTTTTCTACACATTGCAATATATCACATACTTTTGTCAGTAAATTTAACTTCTGCCATTGACCTTGATTTTAATTATATCTGCTGGGGGGGGGGGGGAACTGAGAAAGATTCCAGTGATTTTTTTAAAAAAATAATGGTTTCCTATTTCAACCACTAGGTAAAGGATATGTCAGTTTATCAACTTCCACAAACACAACTGTATATGTCAATGATGGAGAAAATGTGGATTTAATAGTGACCTATGAGGCATATCCGAAACCAGAAGAAGAAATATGGATGTACATGAATGAAATCTTGCAAAATTCATCTGATCATTATGTGAGAGTCACAAATATAGACAAAAACAGGTAATATAAAAAAAAAAGGTGCAACCAAATATGCTTTGTTGTGGTTGCTGGGGTCCCTTTTCCAGAAGGGAAGGCACCATAGAAGCTTTATAACAATTCACAGTAATCTTTAAATATGATGTACAAATCTGAGAGGGCAGAGGTATGTCCAGGCTTTTCTACTTTTCTAATGCCCAAGAGTCTGCAGACCTAATTGTTTTGGTGGGGCCCTTAGTTTCTTCCCACAAGTGGACCTCTTGTCTGCCCTGATGTGATGGGCCACTTTCATTCTACTTACTTTTATAGACGTAAGAGTAGCAATAGAATCAATCTACCTGGCAGATACTTACATATACCATAACATCTGTGAGTCCCATACTTATTGTTGTTCCAGAGCAGTGGAACTCTCAGGGACAATGCTGATATTACTTTTCCAAGAGCTGAAACAATTGTTAGGAATGGGTGGCTGTAGCCAATTTTTGAATCACTAGTGGACCTTCTTGAATCACTAAAGTAAATTACAATACACTATTTCCTTTGTCTGAACATTCCTGAGCCCCTTTCACACCACACCACACAGTTGTAGCTCTATGATCCACTTTAATTTTCACAGTTCCATTGTATGAAATCCTGGGATTGCCAGGTTTTTTGGGGGGGCGGGTTGTACTTAGAATTTTCTGCCAGAGAGTTGTATTTCATAATCAAACTGTAGACCTCAGGATTAGTCATGGGAGCAAAAGTGGAACTGTTGTGCTATAATTGTGTAATATGAAATAGCCCTGGACTTCTATTCTCTTTAGAAGCAGAGTGCCCAAAAAAGTTATCACTGAGGCTGTGCAGATGGGCAAAAAGGGGTGCTTTGAGGGTGACCTGTAGGTGTGGCCTTTAGACGATGCATGCCTAAAGTCTCCAGAAAAGCACCCTCTAGCCGTTGTATGCTGAGAAAAGCCGCTCCAAAAAGGAGCCGCTTTTCCCCCACTCATTTGGTGAAGATGCACACCTTCACGTGTATATGTATGCATCAGAAAACGGCTGTATAAATGCACTGTCGCACATGCGTCGGAAGTTGACTCATGCAATCCAGAGCATGCGCCCTACAATGCAAGCTTTAATTTAAAGCACCCTATACTTCCAGGTGTGGATGCACTGGTGCAGGTACGCTTGAATATTAGAACCCTAATTCTAACCCTTATTGTAACCCTATGCATGCGCCCTAGCAACTGTCCTCTGTTATGACAATAAATGCATTCTGTTGGATGTATGCTTGCTGTCAGCATGCACAGCAGTTTGCATGAAAGAGGCTTTTGTGACCTCTTCTGTGTAGGTGTGAATAAGACCTGCACACCACTTCCTGGCATGATTGGGGGGGGGGGGGCTCCTGGAGTAACCTTTGTCCGTGTGTTCTGTTGACCATGTCCCTTGCATGACCACCAGCTGCATGTATCAAGTCTGTGCACACAAACCTCCCTTGCATGTACCTCTTCCCTCCCCTCTGATCTGTGTGGGCCATGTTTTGTGGAGGATGATAGAGTGTCTTTTCAGTTGACAAACCCATTCCTTCATCCCAAGGGTGGCACAATCAGATAGTGTCACCTGTCTACTGCACCCACTCCTTGGGGGGAAGCGGAGGCCAGCGAATCCTTGAATGATATGTGGATGTATGACTGAACCTGTGCAGGTGCACAGGGATGCCGAACTTCAGTCACCTTTGTAAACAGAGAGTGAGAGACTGTATACTAGCCTATGACAGGTCCTGTGCAGGTGCGCAGGAATGTTTTCCTGCACAGATGCACAGTGTGAAGAGATGGTCCTGCGCATGTGTGCATCCATTTGAGAACAAAAAAAAATTAAAGCAACTGCTGCCGGCCCATGCGGTTGCTCCGTCTCCCTTTGCAGCATTCTTGGGGTGGCGGTGCGGTTGCTGGGGTTTCAATACAGCCTTGCAAAAGCTGTATTGACTCCCTGCAGTGCGGTTGCTCTGTCCCCATTTAGGGTAACCTCAGGGCAGGCAGTGCAGTTGCTGCAACTTAGGGAAAAGGCAACTTCAGGCCACCTTTTCCTGCCCATCTGCATAGCCCCAATGTTTTGTGGATTTTGGATGTTATTGTACTTTGGTACATGGCCAACACAGCTAACTATGGATATATTCTCAGTTCGCATTAGATGTAGGGGAAGCCACAGGGTGTATCCACAACATACAGTCATAGTAGTTTGATGTCACTTTAATTGCTATGGCCTAATCCAGTTGTTCTCAAACAGTGGAGCAGGATTCCGGGGGGGTGGGGTGAGGAATAGGACGTGAGAGTTGCTCAAGGGGAGCACGAGACTTGGAGGACACGATTCCTCCCTCCTCTTCCCATTTTTTTTATGTCCTGGAGGGGAAGAGGAGGCAAGGAGCAACCATTTCTGCCAGAGGGAGGAGAAGGAAGCTTGCAGGATTGTGGCCTCTGGGGGCATTCCAAGCTGCCACTACTTCTTTCCCCACCTGTCCCATCATTGCCCCAGTTTTCAGAATTAGACATTGCTGTAGATTCATGTTCACACACCCTCAGTACCTTTCCGTGTATGAGTGACTTTGTGTCACTTTCTGACTTTCTCTCTCTCTCTCTCACACACACACACAGTACTGCTCTTTTTCTGATTCTCCCCCTCAGATATGTTCATTTACAGTCTCCTAAACAAATTCTCTCTCTCTCTCTCTCTCTCTCTCTCACACACACACACACACACACACACCCCTCTTGAATAGCATGAGTAATAAAGCTGCACTTCTTTCTCCTGCTGTAGATATTCCAGTGAACTTCACCTTACTCGACTGAAAGGAACAGAAGGAGGCATTTACACATTTTTTGTGTCCAATTCAGATGCCAACTCCTCTATAGCATTCAATGTCTATGTCAACAGTAAGTAGAAAAGAGCAGCCCATAGTATTACTTTATCACAAATCATGGCGTTTAACAAAAACAATGCACAGTAAAGTGCCACAGTTTCTTAATGTCTGAAACTTGGTTTGCAGATGAGGAAAAACTTCAAGTGTGTGCAGTCTTTTCCTTCTTCCTCCTTTGGAAGAAGATCCCCTCCCACTTTGGGCATTAACCATTGTTTAGTATTACGTTCTGTATTCTCTCAAAATCATGGTTTCCAGTTTCTCTCCTCCCTTCTTAGCATTAACCATAGTTTAATGCTGGCAGTAGCCATAGATTTCTTATTCCTGCTACCAGTATTATCTCAGAACCATTATTTCCAATTCGTCTTTCTCCATCTTGGTATTAACCTATGTTTAGATTATATGCTGTGTTCTCTCAAAAGTGGTTTTTATTCCCCCTTACCTTTTTGACATCAACAGTGTTTTAATTTGATGACCTATTTTCTTAAAACAATGTTTTGCAGATTCTAATAGGAAACCGGATTCAGGAAAAGCATAGTGATGTGGAAAGAAGTGTACATTTTTCAGGGTCCTGCTATTTGAAAACCATGAGATCATATGGCTGTATATGTCCTGGTCCTATAAATGATAAGTTCAAGCTTGATTTGTGTAAACAAGTATATCTTGCTGTGAAAAAAAACTTTTAATTTATGTAATATCTCTCATGGCATTTTAAAAGGTTGAGATTTCCAGACGTTCAGGTTCATACACTATGGTTATGGTGCCTAGGCTCCAGAATATAATATCTTCCCTTCTAAATTTATGGTGGAGTCTTGGAGTCTCTACAGACCAGCATAAAATGCCAGGATCGGGGTGGAGTAGGGGCATGGTCCAACCCTCTGCCGTGCAGGAACTCAAAATCAAACCATCCCTGACAGATGGCCATCCAGCCTCTGTTTAAAGACCTCCAAAGAAGGAGACTACACCACTCTCTGAGGGAGTATGTTCCACTGTTGGACAGCTTTCACTGTCAGGAACTTCTTCCTAATGTTGAGGTACAATCTCTTTTCCTGTAGCTTGCATCCATTGTTCCAGGTCCTGTTCTTTGGAGCAGCAGAAAACAAGCTAGCACCCTCCTCAATATGACATCCCTTCAAATATTTAAAGAGGGCTATCATATCCCCTCTTAACCGTCTCTTCTCCAGGCTAAACATGCCCAGCTCCCTAAATCGTTCCTCATAGATCATGGTTTCCAGACCCTTCACCATTTTAGTCACCCTCCTCTGGACACACTCCAGTTTTTCAACCTCCTTTTTGAATTGTGGTGCCCAGAACTGGACACAGTATTCCAGGTGGGGCCTGACCAAAGCAGAATACAGTGGCTATTACTTCCCTTGATCTAGATACTATACTTCTGTTGATGCAGCCTAAAATCACATTGACCTTTTTAGTTGCAGCATCACACTGTTGACTCATGTTCAACTTGTGGTCTATTAGGACTCCTAGACCCCTT
The DNA here is from genome assembly GCA_026167975.1 of Phrynosoma blainvillii. NCBI lineage: Eukaryota > Metazoa > Chordata > Lepidosauria > Squamata > Phrynosomatidae > Phrynosoma > Phrynosoma blainvillii. The sequence continues at coordinate 1,272,523 of JANUYF010000001.1, read as the reverse complement.
TCACACGTAGTCTTGTTAAGCCAGGTGTCTCCCATCTTATATCTGTGCATTTCATTTTTTTGCCCTAAGTGCAGTACCTTACATTTCTCTATTTTGAAATTTATTTTGTTAGCTTTGGCCCAGCTTTCTAGTCTATTAAGGTCATTTTGAATTTTCATCCTGTCTTCTGGGGTATTAGCTTTTCCTCCTAATTTGGTGTCATCTGCAAATTTGAGAAGCATGCCCCCTATTCCTTCATCCAAATTGTTGATAAAGATGTTGAATAGCACTGGGGCACCCCACTGGTCACTTCTCTCCAGGATGAAGAGGAGCCATTGCTGAGCACCCTTTGGGTTTGGTCAGTCAACCAGTTACTAATCCACCTAACAGTTGCATTGTCTAGCCCACATTTTACTATCTTGTTTGCAAGAATATCGTGGGGGACCTTGTCAAAAGCCTTACTGAAATCAAGATATGCTATGTCTACCGCATTCCCTTCATCTAGCAAGCTGGTAATTTTATCAAAAAAAGAGATCAGATTAGTCTGGCATGACTTGTTTTTGAGAAACCCATGCTGACTTTTAGTGATAATGGCATTCCCTTCTAAATGTTCACAGACTCTCTGTTTAATGAACTGATCTAGAATCTTTCCCGGTATTGATGTCAGACTGACTGGGTGATAGTTGTTGGGATCCTCTTTTTCCCCCTTTTTGAAGATGGGGACAGTGTTTGCCCTCCTTCAGTCGGCTGAGACTTCTCCTGTTCTCCTGGAGTTCTGGAGATGTGCTGCACCAAAGAAACGCTGAAATGCTGCTGCAGGAAGTGCAGCTTTTTCCCCACTTTAAAACGGAGCAGCATTTTGCCGTTTCTTTTTATAGCAGCAAACTTCCAGATCTGCGCTGCGGCATGTGGTTGCTGCGGCCCCAATCCAGTGCTGAAAGGGGCGGCGGGATACTGCTCTATCAGGGCGGTCTGTTCTGATGGACGATGAGCCAATTCATTTTTATTAAGAGAGACTTGTAGAGAAATCCTGAGCTTTTCCACTAAAGACTCATAAGGAAGATCTGCTTGGTCAACCCAGCACAGCTAGTTCACACTGGCTAGCTCAGAGGTATGAGAAGTCTCACCAGACTCTTGAGACTAGTTGATTCCTGTATTTATTTATTTCTGCTTGTTGACAGCAGTCTGGGGTGGTGTGGAATTATCTAGGAAGCGTTCCAGGGCTGGCCTGAGAAAAGGGCAACTTTGGATCCAGCTGATCCAAAGTTGCTTTCTCATTGGAAAGCCATGGTTCGGAGCTTTCTTGCTACCCCTGTTGGTGATAAAACACATGGTAGCAGCTTTCTGATGTGGTGCATCCCCACCTCTCTTTAGGCAGAAAAAGAGACATTATTTTTCCATTCAACCACTCCAGTCATTAAAGCTGAGATCTGGGGTAACAAATATAACTATCACACTCTTAGAAATGGCAGGTGGTGAAACTCACCTGGGGTAAACCTCTTTGTAGATGGCTGATTTAGTATGACTCTTCTCAGTACATCTGTCATGCTACTTCTCACCTAAGATGTGTTTACAAGAAATTAAATTAAGGAAGGAATAATTATTACACACATTATATGGAAGGACTGGTTACCCCATATATCTCAGCCAATTTCAAACGGCACACACCATGTATACACTCGTCCCTTCACATTTGTGGCTTTGACTTTTGCGGATTTGATTATTCATGGATTTTATTAATATTTTCTCTCTAGGAATATCTAGGTCCTCCAGCACAACTCTATAGTCAACTTTAACCAAAATCTGCATGAAGGACCTAGAGATTCATCGAGAGAACATTCCACTAGGCATTTGTAACTCCTCCAGCGTAATTCTATGGACAATGTCTGGCAGATGTTGGCCACAGTTGCACTGGAGGACCTGAAGTCCCTCGGCCCTTAAAGGAGAAAGGTTGCCTACCCCTGACCTAGAGGTTCCTAGAGAGGTGTTTTCTCAGGTAAAAACATAGTGTTTTTGTTATTTATGTTTTTTCCATATTCACAGGAGTCCTGTGCCCCTAACCCCAGCGAATGTGGAAGGACAAGTGTATTTGTCTATAAGTCAAGAAATGTATGCCCCAAAATTGACCCCAAAATTCTGGGTCAACTTATATATGGTCAGTACACTAATACTGGTTAGAAAGGTCCTAAAAGCAGCACCTCTCTGATGCCCCACTCTTCCCCACTCTTCATGCCTCGAGGCAGGAATTAATGTGTGTGTGAGAGAGTTTCCCAATCCGATTTGAAAGCCTTCTCTTCCCATCAAAGAAACACCCCTTTTAACTCCACTTCCTTTCCTCCCCAATCCAATGTTAAAACCTCTCCTCCAGCCCCAGGGAAGTGGTGTTAGGTGGTCGGATGAGATCCAAAGCAGGAGAAGGAGGGACAGAAGCAGTGTCCCTTTTCCATCCTTTGTTATAGCCCCCTACATTTTACCCTCGACTTATCCATGGGTCATATCAAAATCCATGATTTTGATCCTGAAACCTTCCTTCGACTTATACATGAGAGCGACTTGTACACAAGTATATACGGTAATCCCAGCTTCTTGCAATGATTTTTATTATCATCTTTGTATCCAAGGTTTCTTTCAAGGTCTGGGCTTTTCATGTTATCCTGGGCAGTAAGTAGATCAGGCTGACCCATGAGTAGGGAACATTTAACCCTTCTTTTCATTTGGGCTACAATTCCCACAGTCCCTTAGCATTCACTATTCTTATGAGGCTTCTAGGGGTTAATTCAAAATATTAGGGAATGCAAAAGATTCCCACCACTGGGCAAAGAATAATGATTGATCTAAGATGGCAACATTGTACACTTCATGGGTGAGCAGTTAACAATGTTATCTAAACATGGGCCAGTGCTACCAAGTGTTTTGCCCTCCCAGTGCCCCATTCTGAGACTTGCCTTACAGGGGCTTCCTTTGATGCACTCCATTGTTCTTAATTATCCCCTGTTGCAGAAAAAGAAGATGCTAATGGATATATATTGCTAACTGCTTCATCTAGAACAAATTAATTATTGAATGTATCATTAAGCTGTTTTGCATAGTTCCATCCTCTTGTCAATAATCAGCCATTAACTGCTTTAAATCTCTAATTTCATTACTTTATTAAGTGCTGTTCAGCTACCAGCAAGGGAGATTCCAAAAGAGCTTTAAAAAGTGATTTTTTCTTTTGCATCTCAATAGTCATTGCTTCAGCACCATTGAGTCAACCTACATTACATTTATTGCCAATTTATTTTTCTTTCTAATTGTTGTTATGTGCCTTCAAGTTGTTTCTGACTTACAGCAACCTTAAGGCGAACTATCCTAGGGTTTTCTTTTTAAGATTTGTTCAAGGGGGCTTCCTCTGAGGCTGAGAGGGTGTGACTTGCCCAAGGTCACCCTTTGGGTTTCCATGGCTGAGTGGGGATTCAAACCCTGGTCATAGTGCAACATTCAAATCAGGCTGGCTCTTCTTCCTGATAAGTAGAAATAAATAACTGTGATACCAATATATATGTTTATCCTGTAGTGTGCCAGAGAAGCATGTAAGTGTCAAAGTGTGGGTTGCATTAGTCATATTATTTGTCTCTTGAGTGGGGGTATCTTACATTTTTGACAGGTAACAATTATGAGACCCCTGATCTGGATCAGGCCCTGGTAAAAGAAGAAGAAGGGCATTAACATTACCCCAACATGTTGAGGCCCTATCCAGATATCAAATGACCCACACTTGCTCCTGTTAAATATTGGACTCTATCCACACTGGCTCTCTTTTGTTTGTGTCTGGCATCTCTGCCCCCTTTCGGTTACTCCAGTTTGTTTGGCAGATAGGAGTGCCAGAAAAATCTCAACTCAGGCTTGAAAATAAATTTCAAGGTCTTGTTTAAAGCCCACTCCAAAGGAAAGATAAACTTACACAGCCAGTTTATTAGGGACCCTGGTTTCATTTCAGTCTCTTTTGGTTAGTCATTTAAATTTGAATCAGAGCCTGAAAAGTGAGAAGGATGGTATCCCTAACAAAATCTCTCTTGGGTCATCTCTTTCATCCTAACCTCAGCAATCCTGAAGAGTGCTATTGTTACATGCCTTCAAACATATGGTGACCCTGTTACAGGCAAGATTTATTCAAAGGAGGTTTGCCATTGCCTTCCTGTTCACTTGAGAAAGTGCCACTTGCCCACGATTACTTTTAGGCTGAATCTGCACTGCAGAATTAATGTAGTTTGACACCACTTTAACTGCCATGGCTCCATGTTATGGAATCCTAGGATTTGTAGTTTGTTATGGCACTGGAGGTCTCTGATAGAGAAGGCTAGATATCTCATAAGACTACCAATCCATGAATTTCATAGCATTGAGCCATGGCAATTAAAGCAGTGTGAAACTGCATTATTTCTGTAGAGCATCTTCAGCCTAAGTGGGCATTTAACTCCTGGTCTCCTGGAGTCCTCGTCCAGTACTGAAATGTCTACACCAGTGTGGTTGTTTGATAAATTTCAGTGTAAGGAAAATTACAGAGTCTTGTAGCACCTTTTAGATTTAACACATTTATTTAGGCGTGAGCATTTTGTGGAACCAATCCATAAGATTTTCTGATATTTTTGCTGCCACAGTTTAATACCCTTCTGGAAATTGATCTTAATGAGGCATTTTAAAATGTATTCTAAATTTATGAAGACTTTCACTCAGAGAAGATATCCAGTCTGTAATAGATCAAATTTGCTGCCAAAGCCAAGAATAATAAATAGTAGAAATTGAATCTAGGACTACAATTGCCAAACTTCCATTAACTTTAGTGGCAGTGCCACAAACAGAACCACCAATGTTTGGCCCTCAGTTGTTTTTGAGTAGCACGATATCAGAAAGCAAATAACTGGCTCACACTTATGTCTGAGTCCTGATAGCAGAAAAGGAGGGAATGCAATTAAATAACAAATTGAGGAAGGATATAATATACATGAAAAACTGATGCACCCTGTGATGTAGTGCCTCTATAACTTTATGTAGCATAAGATCAGTCTGCAAGAGTTATACTGATAGTCAAAAGTATCTTATGGTGGGAAGTGGGGAGGTTAGTTCATGTCTCTGATTGTTTAGAAGTTAAAACAGTTGAAAACTTGCCTGAGGCTCTTTTCCCTGACTCTTTCTCTGACCAGGATGTCTGCTGGTTAGCTCAACACATAGTTGAGTGATGTTGCAAATCAACCCTGGCAGCTTTTCAAAAGGAGTGGTTGGTTTGATGTATTGAGAGGAACACTGTGTGCAGATACAGGGGAAAAGAAAGGAGCATTTTCAGTTCTAGTAAGTGGGGAATGTGTGGATCTTCAGATCATGTGAAACTGCAGCTCCCACCAGCCCAGCCAGAATAAGCAGCAGTGAAAAATGATGAAAGTTATAGCCTAGTGGCATATGGAATGTCACAAGCTGGTCATTTGTGCATATGTGGATAGTAATAAAAAGAGAATATAAACTAGTGCCCTCCATTCCAAAGCCTCATAAATGATCCAGATAACTGAAATTTTATACCCAGTGACAGCTGACCTGCTGCTCTGCTAAATAATATTTAAATATGTTTATGAATTTGCAGTATCCACAGAGGCATAAGTAATACTAAAAACAGCAATACTTCCTACCCACAGAGGATCCAGGTCTTTGAAAAATTGGTTTGGAGGAACACAGCTTCTAGAATCCTCCAGACAGCATGGTTACTGTTCCTGTTGGTTGTAGAAGTTCACAACATAACTTTTATTATAGTCCACAAAATAACTTTTCCAAGCTTTGGGCTTCCCATATTCTTGACAGAGTGTGGGATTGGCCAGCTAGTGAATTCATGGCATGGAATAAAGATTCCAAGTAGATATTTCTGTAGCTTATCTTGTCACCATTTGTCTGCTGTGGGGATCACAAGTAGTTTTTGATGGGAGCTCCCTGCTTTCTACTAACCTGGGAAGTTTGTGCCTGTTTCCCTTGTCCTTGTTCCTAAGGGCCTAGTGATTGAGTCACAGCAGGTCTGGATCTCTTTTCCAATAAGGGATGGGATTGGAAATTTCTCAGAGGGCTCCTAAAGACATTGCATTGTTGTTTAAGACTCTTGCTCATGTCTAGGTGAGAAGGTAGAACAGGTTAGTTTTTGGGACTATAGCTCCCAGAAATCTTTAGCAGTGTTGTTATCTGGGGGTCTTTGGGGCTGTAGTCCAAAAGGTAACTTTTCTGAACTTATGTTCTTTCCATGTATAATTTTCCTTTTGCATCTGTGGATGTGAAATGGCTGTGTCAAGACATACATGGGTGTTACCAAGTGATATTGGCTAGAGATCCTGTTACAGCTGTCCAACTCCTCCATTAAATAAATCCTTACAGGATGTTAGGTACAAGTTTGTTAAAAGTCTTTGCTTAGTGTACCTGTTCTTCTGAATGCTTTTTTCAAAGACAGCTAGCATAAATGTCTGTAAATCCTCTTTATGGCTGCTGTCTTCCCTCGGGCTGAGATAATAATCGTTTAAACACATCATTTCTGTGATTACTTAAATGTAATAGAAGAAAGCATTGGAAAAGGAAGCTGAAAACCATAAACCTTAGCAGGTGGAAATGCATATTTTAGGTACATAACAATGTAACAAGCCATTAATCTTCATCCCACTTAATCTAGGGAAGGGGAACAAGAGGCCTTCCAGCTGTTGTTTTACTGCAACTCCAGTTCATCCTGATGAGGAATGGTGGAAACTGGGATCCAGTAACACCCAGAAAGCCATTGGTTCCCCATTCCTAATTTAGAAGTTAAACGAATTCTACTATTTTGGAGGATCTGTGCCAGATATTCCAAATACAGGAATTGCTGAAGCTGCTCTGAGAGCATTTTTGAAGAGTGAGGTATAAATACAATAAATAAATAAAAATAATGCTTGTGGGAAGTCTGGTCAGTACAGGTAACAGAGTTTTGCCCGTAGTTTTTCTCCCATTCATGTAGTTAGGCAGAGGGGGATTCCAGCAACATCTGGACAGTCACAAATTGTCCACCCTAATTAAATGTAAAATATTTTAAAGAAGATTGAAGGAGTCCCTTAATTTCCTTTAATTTCTTAATTCTGCTTCTGTTAAAAGCTGTGCAGAGCTAACAGCTCCAGGCATCAGCCCTGCTTGAAATGTTTTTATCTGCAGAGTGAAAACAATCTTAAACTAGGATGGTGTACTCCTCACAACCATTTCATGATTTTACTCACAACCACTACTTGTTTGGCAAGTGGTCTAAGCAGTAGCTGTTGGTGGCTTCCCTGTCATTTGGATGTCAGATTGGCTCCAGGATTTAGATTCAGCACCTTGGATAGTTCCTTTAAAATCAGACAGAAACCTGGAATGGATTTCATTGCTTTACTGTCATGAGAGCCACCAGCAAGCACTAGCTCTCGGTTACAGAAAATCGGTAGGTGTGTGTGTGAGAGACAGAGACATTAACTCTTCCATCACATTTCCCTCTCCTCAAACTGTGCAAGTTACTGAACATCTGTATTTGGAAGCCTAGCTAGGGTAGAGGTAGCCTTTGCAGAGGAATATGCAGTGTGTAGAAGATGATCAAATGCTCACTCTGCTGCTTCCTGCCTTTCTTTGCACTGGAGAGTAGCAGCATCCAGAAAATCAGTGCACAAATGGAACAAGTTGTTCTGTCTATTGAGTGCTGTTGACCATTCCTGATGGGGTTAAGTATGTGAAATGCTTTGAGTACTTAATGAAAAGGGTAAACATTCTTAAGATGAAAATTAGGTTCCTGATTTCATATGCAGTGCAATTCTGTAAGAGCTTGGAAATTTGCAGGGCAGTGGGACTGCAGCTCCTATAGCCACTAACCATACTTGTTGATAGGTTGCTCTGGGAGCTGTATTCCCACAAAACAATTTTTCCAAGTGCTACAAAAAATCCTGAGGGCAAATTCCAGTGTTTGAGGGCAAAAAACCTGGAAAATAATCTAAAGAAGTCAGAGGTGCTATTAGTAAGTCAAAAGGCAGATCAAGGATTAGGTCTCAGGTCTCCTCCTGGGCAGGATGGGGTTACATTTCCCTTGAAGACACAGCTTCATAGCTTGTAAGTACTCTTACATTCAACCTTGAGGGCAACACCACACAGAAGATATTACAATAATCCAAAAGAGTTGTAATTTAGCTATGTGTCAGTATGCCTGGATCCAACATCTTTCTGCACAAGCCCTAACTGTGCAAATGCACTGCTGAAACTCAGGCTTCAGCAGTGCATTTGCACAGTTAGGGCTTGTGCTGAGAGATGTTGGATCCAGCTGTGGTGATACATAGCTAAATTACAACCCTTTTGGATGTCTTCTGTGTGGTGTTGTTCTTTGAAGAGTGTTTGTAAACTTCTGCTGGACTGCAGCCAGATTGTTAACTAGAGTTTGCTAAAGAGAATGCACAGCTTCCTTGTTGCAACAGCACTGTTGCTTGCCAGTTTGTTTCTGGACACAACGCAAAGTGCTGCTTATGACTTATAAAACTCTACATAGCTTGAATACAAGTTATCTGAAGATTGTGTTCTCCCATATGAACTTGCCCTTCTTTCTTTCCCACCACCTTCACAGATACATCTGGTAGGAACATGGGAGAGGAGTTTGAGACTCTGAAATGCCCTTCTTAGGCTGCATCCACACTGCAGAAATAATCCAGGTTAACACCACTTTAACAGCCATGGCTCAGTGCTATAAAATTCTGGGTTTTGTAGCTCTGTGATATATTTTGCCTTCTGTGTCAGAGAGCTTTGGTGCCACAGCAAACTACAAATTCCAGAATTCCATAGTATTGAGAATGGCAGTTAATGTGGGGTCAACCTGGATTATTTCTGCAGTGTGGATGAAGCCCTCAGAGAGGCTAGACTAGCACCTTTTTTGCCGGCCTTCTGTTTGCAGGTCAGGATTTTGTGTTTTGACAGGTTTTTGTGAAGTGATTGCTCACAGCCTTTAAGATTGTGCTGTACTGACTCTTTTTTGTTCTTCTATTTATTTTAGTTTTAGCTATGGTAAGCCATTTTGATTCCCAGGGCTGTAAAAATGGTTGAACATGAGTATATAAATGAATTAATTAATAGCAGATTCAGAACTTGGTGTTGTGGTTTGAGTATCTGACTAGGACTCCAGGAGACAGGGTTCAGATCACTGTTCACCCATGGAAAGCCATTTGGTGACCTTGGACAAGTTCCACTTTTTCAGCCATAGAGAATGGCAATGACAAACTTCCTCTGAATAAATCTTGCCACGAAAATGCTATAGTACAGTTGCCATAAGTAAAAATCAACTTGAGGCACATAACAAGATTTAGAATGTGTAAATGTCACTGTGGTAAACATGGCTTATGCAGAGGTTCAGAGGTGTGTGTTCTTAGGCTGGTGTCTTAGAGTACATATTTTCAGCATACTATCTGGTCAGTAGTATGAATAAAATAGGAATGTACAATAACATAGAAGTCCAAAGGATAACCCTAATCTCCCCATTTATTTTCAGCCAAACCAGAGATTGTCACTTCAGAAAGACTTAGCAATGGCATGCTTCATTGCGTGGCTGCAGGGTACCCTGCCCCTACAATAAACTGGTACATTTGCCCAGGACCTGAGCAGAGGTGAGTGGACAAATTATTTTAATATGTGTTAGGAGTAGATGTGTACTTCATCATGGTCTACAAAATTGTTAGCTATAGCAATGTTTTTCTCAGGGGTTGTTTGAGAAGCAATTGTATGGGGGAGGGGGGCAGAGTCTTCCATCTATTCTGTGTTATCTGGCTCCAAGAGCCTGTCAGCAACTTCTGATGCCACAGAAGTTATTTTCTCCATTGAGATGTTCTTTTGGAAAATCACATATGTGAATGCATAGGGGTTAAGAGTTGAATTGTGCTCATTAACCTCATTTTTGATGTGCAAGGTAGCAATGCACAGTTGCAGAGAATAATCTATGTATGTGTGCACCTGAATGCATTTTATACATAGCCTTTTCAAACTCACTTTAAACATGTGGCCAGTGGTGGGGCTAGTAGGTATGGTCCAGTTTACCTCTCACACTTTTACTGAATGTGTGCGTCTATGTGTGTGCACACATGCACACCTTCAAGTCACCTGTTCTTTATGGGGGGGGGGGTTCTACTGAATCACCCTCATGTTTCTTTTTCCCTAGGTTTGTCAGCTGCAAGACAAGAGCAGTATCCCTCAGGGGTTGGGTTAAGACAAGCAGTCTCTACTTGTTAACACCCACTCTGTAGCTAGCCTTATTTTTCAGTAAAACTCTCTGTGGGTTTGCTTTCTTTACTGGAAGGAGTCACTATAATTTATGACTAGGCATTATGGGCCAAATAAGACTTTAGAGGATTTACACCTATTTACAACCAGGCTCTTCTTGGCCCTAATTATTTAACCCTGTAGAATGACAATTACAAAATAGCTTCTGTGTATGGCTATTATCTTTTGGATTTATCATGTAATAACACAGTTTTCCAGGACACAGGGTAATTAGATTTCCATTTACACAGAGTAGCTTGTATGGTAAATGTGTCTTGTAAGCTTAGGGAAAAGAAAAGAATGCACTACAAAAGTAATTACCAAGTTTCTAAGATGATTGTATATATTTTCAGTGCAGGTAGAGGATATGCAAACAGGATTATAAATACTTTCTAATTTGACAGTGTTCTGGATTTTATTACTAGCAGAAAATGTATTCTCTGAATCATTCTTCAAAAAATATTTTCCTTAGTCCCGTCCCCGTCCCCCATACGCATTTGTTGTCAACAGTGGCAATGGAGCATTTCTCAAATATGTACATATGTTTTGTCTTATAGAGATTTTGAATTGTAGCATTGCAATATAAAATGAGAAAAATCATAGCAGACTTTGAGCAGTGATTCCTAAGGTTTTGTCTACTCAAGTTTTGTCTACTGTACCACTGTTTTGCCTTCACCAAGGATATCTAGAGCTTGGAAAAGTTACTTTTTTTGGCTTATAGCTTCCAGAAACTCCCAGAAGGATTTGATTCTAGGAGCTATAGCAGGGGTAGGCAATCTTTAATAAATAAATATAATTTAAAAAATAAAAAATATATATGCATGCACACTCTCTCAGCCCCCCAAAAGCCATGGCAAACCCCCTGTGGAGATTTTGCCAAGAAAACCTCAAGAACAAGTAATAACAACAATAATCAATATCATCATGGCGGAGGGCGGCGGGGGGTGGCGGCGGGGGGTGCAGGACTGGCCTGGGGCCGGTCCAAAGGTCTCGGGGGGCCGCATCCGCCCCCCCGGGCCTTAGGTTGCCTACCCCTGAGCTATAGTATAGAAAAGTAACATTTTCAGTATCTGAGACAGTTCCTAAGGGAAGTCTCATCCTGTCCTGGCTGTGTCAGTTTCAAAATAATCTTCTTTGTTGTGATGCAGGCTCTTTAATTCTTTTCCGCCTGCCTGTCAGACTTCACTTTCCCAAAAACCTTTTTGCTAATGCATACTGGTGAAGTGTATAGTGCTACTCCCATGAACCATATGTTTGGAGCTATGTGTGTTTCCTGGTGCCCCTGCTAAATATTCTTGCCATTGCAAGAGGAGAACTTGTGGCATAGCAGAATGGATCATTCCTTGGGACCAGTGGTTTCAGTACACAGGATGGAGTTCTGTGCTTCCTTCACTGTCCTGGTGTATTTGCTTCAGCTTTTGCTAGTATAGCACCTTCTTATTTCAGATGAACTGCCACAAACCTATGTTGTGAAGTAATGAAGTTGCCAGATACAGTGGATATACCTAAGAAGGTGCTAGCTATCCCTTGCTGTAGATTTTCAAGGAGGATCTGGGCAGCCATTTCTTCAACAGCAGTAGGCCTTGATTTCTTGAATCACTATGTGGTCTGTAAAGCCACCTCCAGCTCTGTGCTTCTAAATCATTACTACCTTTTCCAGCTCAGTATTTTTAAAGTTGTTCAGCAGAACACTGTTACTGAAGTTGCCCAAGAAAGAGATTTTCTGTTGCACTGTAGTCTCCTTGACTGAAAACACATTATGACTCAAAAGACAAACAAGCAATAGAATGTGCCATCATTTATCATAGAATCATAGAATTGGAAGAGACCTTAAGGACCATCAAGTCCAATTCCCTGTCATGCAGGAATACACTATCAAAGCACCCCTGACAGATAGCCATCCAGCTTCTGTTTAAAGACCTCCAAAGAAGGAGACTCCACCATTCTCAGAGGGAGTGTGTTCCACTGTCAAACAGCTCTTACTGTCAGGAAGTTCTTCCCAATGTTGAGGTGGGATCTCTTTTCCTGTAGTTTGAAGCAATTACTCTGTGTCCTAAAGTCTGGAGCAGCAGAAAACAAGCTTGCTCCATCCTCAATATGACATCCCTTCTAATATTTAAACAGGGCTAATGTTATGTTAGATAAGCTCCTTCAGGCAAGACAAATGTGTCAAGAAGTTGTCGTATTTGTGTCTGTAGTTCTCAGATTGAAACAAAAAAGTCCCAAGCTGTACATGTGCAAAAATAGTTGCGGCTTGTACCTGTTCTTTGAGATTGGGGAGCATACCCACAATAATTCATATGGCAATGTGTGCTGTGGCGTTTGCATACTGATTGAACGTCCTCTTCCCTTACCTGATAATTCCATTTCAAGATAAATAATGGGGAAAGGTTTAAAAGAACGTTATCTTTCCTTTATCTTCTTTTCCCTCTATTCTCCTTTTTTAACCTGTTTCTTAAAAAGATGTTTTAAAAACATGCTACAATGTGATGCAGCAGCTAAGAAAGCCAGTGCAATTCTAGACTGCATCAACAGAAGTATAATATCTAGATCAAGGGAAGTAATAGTACCACTTTATTCTGCTTTGGTCAGACCTCACCTAGAATATTGTGTCCAGTTCTGGACACCAGAATTCAAGAAGAATGTGGATAACCTGGAGCATGTCCAGACAAAAATGGTGAAGGGTCTGGAAACTGAGGAGTGGAAACCCTATGAGAGTGGTTTAGGAAATCCTGTGAGGAGTGGCTTAGGGAGTTGGGTATGTTCAGCCTGGAGAAAAGAAGTTTAAGAGGTGACATGATAGCCCTGTTTAAATTTTTGAAGGGGTGTCATATTGAGGGTTGAGCAAGCTTGTTTTCTGCTGCTCCAGTGAATAGGACCTGGAGCAATGGATTGAAACTACAGGAAAAGAAATTCCATCTCAGTATCAGGAAGAACTTCCTGATAGTAAGAACTGTTAGACAGTGGAGCACATAGCCTCAGAGGGTGGTGGAGTCTCTTTCTTTGGAGGTTTTTAAACAGAGGATGGATGGCACTCTCTGTTTCAAGTGCTTTCACTGTGTACTTCTGCATGGCAAGGGATGGCCCTTATGGTCTCTTCCAACTCTGGAGATTCTGGAGTTATACCACCATAGTAATTCAGTGCATTAGTGATGTAGCACTTTTGCACCATAACATTGTAACTCTGATAAAAAAATTAAACATTTCAGAGGGGAAAATTTGTCCTTCAAACATACATCCACAACTCAGCCTCAGCAAACTGCAGTCTCAGTGTGGTTTTGTGTGTGTGTGTGTGTGTGCTTTTTTTAACCCTTTGGAAAAGCCTTTGTGCAGATGAAAAAAAATCACTTCTTCCCAGCAAGATAACACACACACACACCATGGAAAAGGACACACTGAAAGGCAAAACCCAAGGAATTATATTGCAAGATCGTATGCTTCTTTATTGCAGGAGCTCATGCTTTTTTAGACCAATCTGTTAACCTCTGGATTATTGTAATTTTTCTGACTTTTGCCACAACAAGCTGTGAACAATTTCTTGATTTGTTTGTGTTTTCCCATTGAAGATAATTTTTCAAGCTAGTGAAAAGATAAATAGGATAAGTCTATGAAATCTGGAATCACACTTACGCAACATATAGAATGAAAAGTTGTTGCTGTTGTTGTTCTTGTAAGCCTTCAAGTTGTTTCAAAACTATGGTGACCCTAAAATAAACCTATTACAGGGTTTTCTTGGCAAGATTTGCTGGGGGCGGGGGTTGTCTTTGCCTTCCTCTAAGACTGAGAATGTGACTAGCCCAAGGTTATCCAGTGGATTTCCATGGCCAAGTGAGGATTTGAACCCTAGTCTCCAGGGTTGAAGTCTAACACTCAAACCACTACACCATGCTGGCTCTCAAGAATTAAAAGTAGTTGCTATAAATGTAGTTGATTATTTTTTTTAATTTGGAACATATTCAGTTGGATCCAGAATAGACTTGTTATAAGCAACATGACTTAAGTTTGAAACCAGCAATGTATTGAGGGGAATAGTGTTTCTCAATCGGGTTTTCTAGTTTTGTGACTCCCCTATGAAACCAGAGTCTGAAACTAAGGTTTGATGATGGTGTAGGATTCTTGGCCTGTATAGGAGGAGTGTGTGAAAACTCAGGATTCTAAAGTAGACTCTGGAATGCCGGAGTTACAACCCTGAGCACTGAGGTCTGAACAGGAGAATGGACTGGATATATATCATGGGTTGGAATTCTGACCCACAACCCCAAGGAAGGCTTACTGTTTATGAATGGCAAGAGAGGTATTGGGTTCAGATGTAGCACTCAGCTGAATTCTTACTTACTATAAGTTGACCTCATGTATAAGTTGAAGGCAAGTTTTGAGGCCAAATGGATTTTGATATGACTTGTGGATAAGTCGAGAATAAAACTTACGGGCATGTAACAAAGGATGCAAAGGACAAAGTTTATTGTCTTCATGCAGAAATGTCTTATTCAGATCCTTCTAAGCCCATACTCTTTTCTGGTAAGGCTGTAAGTACTTAGCCTTTTTACCTCGCTGTTTAATATTTTTAGATTTCTTATGGGATGTACCACCTTCCTTTTTTACCCGCTGTTTAATGATTTTGGATTTCTTATGTGATGATTCACCTCTCTTTCTTACTACTTTATTTTTATATTGAGAGTAATTTCTAACTGGGGCTGTTCTGTGGCTTGTAGGTAAGTTGGCTGTAATCGAAAAGGGGATATTATCCTTTGCTTCTTTTATCTTTTGACCATCTCCATAATTTAGGATATTCTCAGTTAGAAGTGTTAGCAAATTGTTACACTCAGCCAAGAATTTCTTAACTAGAACAAACTCTTCATAAAGCATGAGTAGCCCCCCTTGGGTTATAATAGAGTTAACATCCACCTCTGCAGTTTGGTTAAACATAGATTCTTCTTTTGGCATTTCCATCTTGCACAGATTAGAATTAGCTAACTCCTTTAACTGTTTCTTTGTGAATTCGTCAAACCAATTTATATCTGAAAGGGTTCCGGTAAGTGGAGGCCTAGTAAAGGATGGTATATCTGCAGGGGAGTTTGCCCCTTCGATTATTGGGCCTTGTATTATCAGACTATGCTCTAATAAAGCTATATCAGAGAAACATATTCCTGGTGCAGAATGCTCTGGTGCTGGGTTCATAGACTCACTACTCTGGTCATTAATAACTTTAGCAAATTCTGGGGACGTCTCTAGTTCCAAACTATTTGTCTCAATAGCAAAATTAGGAAAGGCGAGATTTCTTTCTATAGGAGACTTGCTATAAACCTGCTTTGAACCCTTGTTTGTAGGCTGTGGCCTTTTAGGGCTTTCAACAAAATCTGAATTACTCTTTTCTTGATTACCCGCTAACTTTGATGAAAAAAAACTAGTTATTTTCAATTGTTTTTCTTTAAAATTTAAGGGGATACTCTCAAACACTGGAAGCATTCCAGCAGCTTTATAGGATCCTCTAGTGCGCATATTTTAAATCTATGATAACAGTCTAATATTTCTTTGTCAGATTAAAAAGCACCGGTATAGAAGTGTCTAAGCTACAAAAAGGCGACAGGTCATAACAAGACTCTACCTCCTCCCTTCCTTCATGCAGAAATGTCTTATTCAGATCCTTCTAAGCCTGATTCCTCTTGGCACTCCTTTGATGGAAAGCACCAAAGAAGTGCCATCACCGCCATTTCTTCAAGCCTTCAAAAAAGCCAGAAGCAGCTGCATGGTGGAAAGAGTAGAGAGGGTTGGTGGTTCTTTTGGGTGCTCCTGGGATGAACTAAGCTTTTACTTTTCGCCACTCTACTCAGAGAAGGGAAAGAGTTAAAATACAGTACTTACATTGCCCCATGGATAAGTTGATCCAGCTTTTGGGGTGGTGGTCAATTTTTTTACTAAAATTTCTAGATTTATACATGAGTATATACAGTAGTTAGCCAGTAATGCTAACAACAAGATGTAAGCAGGAATGGTAAAGCAGCGTTTCTGAATACACTTGCATGAATAATAAACTGGGATTCTTCAGAATTCTGGTTTATCATGTACACAATCACAGCTAATGCTTGAAAAGAAAAAAAGACATTAATGGTAGAAGATACATACAGAACATCTAGCCGATTACATGTTTGCCAGATTTTTTTATCCAGATAACTTATTTCTTCCAGGTGTTCAGATTCACCAAATATTTCTCCAGTGGACGTGAAGACCAGATATAATGATTCACCTTTTCCTTCCTTTGGAAAGATAGTTGTTGAAAGTACCATTGATGCCAGCATATTCAAGAACAATGGCACAATCACATGTGAGGCTTCCAATGCCATTGACAGACGCACAGCTTTTTTCAACTTTGCAGTGAAAGGTAACAGCAAAAGTGGTTTTTGAAATTTCATTTAAATGATATGTATGTAGTGTTGACACACGCACATATTTATATAAAAATACATACATATGCGTGCACACATAGACATGTATATGAACACACAGTTACACATACTGTAAGCTCTCTGACACCAGAGACTTCTTTTTGGGCTTATAATACAAAGCATCACATTCTGTGGTGATGTTGTAGAACTAAATATTTCCTTTTTCCTATTCAGCATGCTATTATATTCTGAGTTTGGAAATAACTAAATAATAACTGGAAACTAAATAATGACCTAAATCTAATAATAGTCCCAACTAAGAGGAGATGCAGACCAACAAGAAGGGCCGGCTTGGGGGTGGAGTTGGGGTGGGGCAGCCACACACCAACCACCCCAACTTCACCCCGACACTGTCCTGACGCCGCGCATCCATCTGCACAGTGCGTGGCATCAGGACGTCCTCTTGGCGTAGTATGCGCACATGCTGCTCCAAAAAAGCGCAAAAAAGCCATGGGGGCGGCAAAAAGGAGGATTAGGGCCGCGACATGTGATCTGTGACCCCAATCCGCCGCTGCCAGGAGCGGCTCTGTGCCGCCTCTTTTGGGTCGTCTGTATCAGCCCTATGTTAGACACATTAAATCAATAATAGATTTAATACAGGGGTCAGCAACTTTTTTTTGCCGGGGGCCGAGGGGGAAATGCGCACATGGGGAGCACCATTTTGGAATGCCCAACGGTGCCATGCGCATGCGCCATTGGGCCTTCTGAAATGGCATCCTGCATCGCATGCGTGCGCAAGCGCAGGCGCCATTTTGGACGCCAAAATGGCGCCCGCGCTCACGTGCGGCAGTGGCGGCCAGACCCGGCCTGTGGGCTGTAGCTTGCTGACACCTGATTTAATAGATATTGAGTTGCCAAGATCCCATTGATTCAACTGGATTTCTGCCAATGAGTTACTTGTAATTAATTCCTTCCTGCTTCAACAAAAGGGGCTATGCAGATGGGCAAAAAGAGGTGCTTTGAGGCTGACTTGAAGGCGTGGCATTTAGACAACGCACACCTAAAAGCCAGCAGGAAAGCGCCCTCTAGCTGCCGTATGCTGGGAAAGCCACTCCAAAAAGGAGCTGCTTTTTTCCACTTCTTCCGCAAAGATGTACACCTTCACACGTGCATCTGTATGCAGCGACACCGGTGCAACAGAAAAAGGGCACTGGAGATCTAAAACAGCCGTATATATGCAGTGCCGCATGTGCGGTGGAAATTGAGTTGGCAATCCAGAGCATGCGCACTACAATGCAGGATTCAATTTAAAACACCCTATTCTTCCAGGTGTGGATGCACTGGTGCTAGTGCGCTTTAATATTAGAAACCTAACCCTAATTGTAACCCTACACATGCACCCTAGCAACTGTTCCATATTATGACACTAAATGCATTCTGTCACATGTACAATTGCTGTCAGAATGCACAGTACTTTGCATGAAAGAGGTTTTTGTGACCTCTTCTGCGCAGGTGTGCATAAAACCTGGACACCACTTCCTGGTATGATGGGGGGAGGGGGCTCCTGGAGTAACATTTGTCCATGTGTCCTGTTGACCATGTCCCTTGCATGACCACCAGCAAGAGTATCCACACAAACCTCCCTTGTATAATAATAATAATAATAATAATAATAATAAATTTTATTTATATACCGCCCTGTGGCGAGCCAATCCGGGCGGTGAACAACAATAAAATAGTTACAACTTAAAACAGTATAATTCCCTCCTCCCCCCTTAAAAAATTATTAAACCAGATCACAATTAAAAACAGTCCACAGTTAAAACTCCACAAATTAATTTAAAAAATGGCAAAATCAAGCTTTGCTTTTTGGAATATGTACCTCTCCCCTCCCCCCTGATATGTGTGGGACATGTTTTGTGGAGGACGATGGAATAGATATCTTTTCAGTTGACAAACTTGTTCCTTCGCCCCAAGGGTGGCTCAGTCAGACAGTGGCACTTGTCTACTGCATCCACTACTTGGGGGAAGCCAAGGTCAGTGAATCCGTGTATGATATGTGGGTGTATGACAGTTCCTGCGCAGATGAGCGGGCATGCCGAACTTCAGTCACCTTTGTACACAGAGAATGACAGACTGCATGCCATACTATGATGTGTTCTGCGCAGGTGTGCAGGGATGGGTCCCTGTGCATGTGCGCATGCATCTGAAAACAAAACAAAAAAACACTAAAGCAGTCGCTGCCAGCCCCGTGTGGTTGCTCCGTCTCCCGTTGCGGCATCCTTGGGACTGGCAGCGCGGTTGGTGTGGGTTCAGTACTTCTTCAGAAAAGCTGCATTGACTGCCCCCCCAGTGCGGTTGCTCTGTCTCCATTGAGAGCATCCTCGGGGCAGGTAGTGCGGTTGCTGCAGCTTAGGGAAAAGACAGCTTCAGGTCATCTTTTCCTGCTCGTCTGCATTGGCCCTAAGGGCCTAAGCAGACGACTAAAACAGTCGTCTTGGAGGCCCGGAAGAGGAGGAGCCACCGCACGCGCGGCGGCCCTTCCTCTTCCTGAGGTCGCCCTGAGCGCTTCCGGGCCACCGCACGCCGGACGCGTTCAGGGCGACCTCCCTCCACAGCGTCCGGACGTGCTGTGGAGGATAAGTCGCAAAAAGGGCGCCCGCCGCTTTTAGGGCGCTCTTTTTGCGACTTATGAAAGGAGTGCCTTTTTGGCGCTCCTTTCAGGGTCGCCGGGGAGGCGCCGCGGTGAGGCTGCCATAGCCCCGCGGCGCTCCGGACCAGGGCGCTCCAAACGCCCTGGTCTGCACCCCCCCTAAGTTACATTATGACTTTTAATATAACAGGGGATAACTTCATTCCTTTTGTTGTGTAATTAGCTTTTTAATTTATTTTGTTCATGATTTCCTGTCAAGTAAACCCATAGATTTGTGGCAGTTCTTCCATCTAAAAGGGGAAGCAGACTGGCGGCACGGGGCCGCCCTGGGAAGGTGCACCGCGGGACCGAGGCATCCCCACGCCTCCATCCTGCGGTGCACCTTCCCCGTCCCTGAAAGGAGCACTAAAATAGCGCTCCTTTCACAAGTCAGTGAAAGTGCGCCGCAAAAGCTTGCGGCGCACTTTCACTGACTTCTCCGCCGCAGCATGTCCGGACGCTGCGGCGGGAGGTTGCCCTCGGAGCGCCGGCCGTGCGGAGGGTCGGCGGCTCCAAGGGCAACCTCGGGAGGAGGAAGGGGCACCAATCGTGCGGCTGCCCCTCCTCTTCCCTGCCTTCAGGACGGCTTTTTAAGCCGTCTGCTGAGGCCCTAAATGTGTATGGGATTGCAGCCCAGATTGCTATGTAGGGGCAAGACAGAGCAAGATATACTGTCTGTTGCTGTTGTTTTTATTTTCAAAATGGCAGCTATAATTAAGCACAGGCCTTGTTGGCAGAAGAGTTTGTCATAGATACTTACACTGTTCTGGCACAATCTGAAACAGGACACAAGTGCACTGTATCTGGGCTTCATTAAACTGTTTACCCCCAGACAGCATTCTAGTAATTAAGCAAAAAGGATCACAGGCTTTCCTAGAAAAACCTAGAACAGGAGAAGGAAGGGTGGACCTCAGAAAGACATTGCTGAAGTTGTTTTGCTTTTCCATTCTTGGGGCTTCTAAAAAGGGAAGGAGGACTTACCGTAATATAAATCAGTACAGCACAGAAGAGATGCCTTTGTCTTATTTCTGAGGATATGCTTTATAAACTTCTGCCTTGTATCACATCCTCATTTTGAGGTGACCCAGAGACATGGTAGCTTCCAACATCATTCCTTCCATTGGTGGAGACCAATAGTAGCAGTAAAGGAGATGGACCTTCTTTGCTGTGTTCTAGGCTTAATTTAAGAGGAAGGAACTGGCAAAACCACCACTGAGTATTCGTTGCCTAAGAAAACCCTACGAAATCTTGGGGTCACCATAAGTTGACAGGCAACTTGAAGACACATACATTAATTTCTGTTGGTTTGGTTTTTTTGGGGTTTTTTTTGTCTCATCTTGACGATATTCAGATTTATTCTGGTGAGGTGGACCCCATCAAGCCCCAGATTAACATGGTAGCCTCCAGAGGATTTTTAGTAACAAAGAAGCAAACAAAAATAAGTTTTTCTTCTTTTAGAAAGAAAATCACTGCTCTTTGAGTGGATGGTTGTTCTGATACAGAATAGGGCTATGTATTAAAAGCATTTTAAGGGTAACTTTCTGGGTCTTTTTAAAAAATGCATTATTGTTGGGTATGTCTCATTGTAAAAACATGAGTTTTGATTTATGCCTTTCTCTTATTAATCTCGTATTAATTCTGTGTGAAATTCTAGCTTGTTTGTGTATATTTTTATTTCTAATGTTTTAGGCGTGTTTTTTACCACAAGCAAACAGCTTGTTACAATCAGATGGTTTTGTTTTTAAGTAATTACAAAATAAATGGAAGGGTTAAAAGTTACTTTTTAAAAGCTACAACTGCAACAGAAATTAACTACGGGGTGGCATGGTGGGTTGCTGCTAATTGGAACTAATTATTCTTTAATATAACTTTCCAGGTTACACTGTATTGTTTGATATACTGTATAAACATTTCATCTGTGATTTCCTGCAATGTAACCTCAAAAGCAGTGTTCCAATACTTCAATAAAAGTACATGTCAAGTTAGTGTTATAGTTCTCCTTCTAAAGATTTAAACTAGGCTCTTCTTTGTTATCTCATTCTAGAACAAATCAGCACTCATACCCTTTTTACTCCTTTGTTAATTGGCTTTGGAGTTGCAGCAGGTCTCATGTGCATCACCGTCATAGTTCTTGTGTACAAATACCTTCAGGTAAGAATCCTAAATAAATAAATATAGATTTAGTAAGCATCCTTTAGCTGTTTTCTTCCCTTACATTTGGAATTTGAACACTCAGAATATTGTATCTGTCTTCCAGAAACCCAAGTATGAGATTCAGTGGAAAGTGGTTGATGAAATAAATGGAAACAACTATGTTTACATAGATCCAACACAGCTTCCTTATGATGACAAATGGGAGTTTCCAAGAAACCGACTAAGTTTTGGTTAGTTGTACACATTTGATTTTGCTGGTGATTAAAATTTGTTGGATCTCAAGAACTGTGTGTCAGCAGAATTGTATTGTTCACTGATAAAAAAATAATAATGTTAATTTTTGTGCAAATCATTTGAGGAGATTATTTCACTTTTAGGGGATTGCTAGGAAGGGCCAAAACATAGAAAGGATTCTCCTCATAGTGCAAACCCCATCCACTAGGGCACCATAACACCTACCAGGAGCTCTTCTACCTGGTTTGCACCCTCTTGTGCTGCTGCCTGCTATTGGCTGGTGCTCCACTGTAGGACACGGGTAGAGAAAAACCTTCTTGGACAATATATCCTGCAAATTGTCCATAAATTGTACTCTGCCTTTAAAGTAATTTCTTTTTCTTATCCTAGCTTTTTTAAAAATTTGCCTAAAGTTCCCAGCCAAATATGTCACTCATACTAAGGCTATGCATAGTAAAATATATCACAGCCCATATTTGACACTCTTACCTCCCATTCATGTTTGTAATGTGTTGTGTTTACTATATTTCACATATTGAATAACTCAGAAATGGGAAGAGGAGAGGAGAGAATAGGCAAAGATTAAGGGTGTGTCTACACGAGTCAAATAAAACAGTTTCACCTAGTCTTCACAATAAGCTGTAAGGGACAATTGGGGCCAAATCCGGGCCTTTATGTTGCCTCAGGGCTTTAATTGTTAATCTGTTTTCTCGGTTTTTTCATGCTTTCTGGAAATACTTTAGGCAAGACTCTAGGAGCTGGAGCTTTTGGAAAAGTTGTTGAAGCAACTGCCTATGGTCTGTTCAAACCTGACGGAGCAATCAGAGTAGCTGTAAAAATGCTCAAGCGTAAGTTCCTGCCCCTTCCATTCTTTTCCCTTGTTTTAGTTAATATCTCTTGTTTTGGCATTCAAAGGGGCCATTCAAAGGAGGTCAAAATGTTAAACTATATATTAAACCAGAGAGCCACTGTGATATTGTACTTTGAGTGCTGGATTAGGGAGTTTATTACATGGGACGAATCCCATGCAGAAACTAGATTTAGAGTGAAAACAACTCACTTTTGTGGGTTGTTTTTCACATGACGTCTGAACAGAAAGTAGATAAAACCCGCAATTACAGGTTGTTTTTCAGACGATGTTTGCATAAAAGAGAAAAAATGTGAAAATAACACGAACGGAAAGATGACAAAACGCATTCCTTTTTACTTTTGAGAACTTCTGAAAGTTAAAAGGAGCGGGTTTTGGTGACTTTCCATTCAGGTTAATGTCGCGTTATTTCTCCTTTACACAAGTACGTCTGAAAAACAACCCACTTTTGTGGGTTTTTTTAGGATTTTTAAATCCTGTTTCTCCATGGTATTTAAGCAATTTGCCTTCGTGTGATAAGGTTCTAGGACTCCAGGAGACCAGGGTTCAAATTCCTGGAAACCCACTGGGTGACCTTGAGAAAGTCACATTCACTCTGCCTGAGAGTAAGGCATTAGCAAACTTCTTCTGAATAAATCTTGCTCAGAAAACTCTGTGATAAGGTCACCAGAAATTGGAAATGCAATAACAGTAGCAAACAATTTGCCAGTAATAATTATGCTGAAGGCCAAGCTTTCAACACAGCCATTTGAAAAGCCAGAATGAGTACCAGTTAACACCATGAGCACTGAATTCCTGTCGAAAAACAAACAAGTTTTTATTAGGTTGCATTCTGTAAAGTAACAGAGAATGGACCTGGGAGGCCTCTCTGGGGAGTAAATAAAATTAAAATTGTCAAGAGGACCCCTTTCCTCAAAGTTTTGTGCCTCATTTTTGGTGCTGTTCAACCATTTCTGAGGCAACATGAATAAGGTTTGAAGATCTCCAAAGCAAATAACACATTGTGTCATAAAAATGTATTTATTATCACATTTTAATACCACCTGTCCACTAAAAAAATACTCAAAGCAGGTAAGAAACATCACTAAAAACATTTAAACTACAAAACCAATGATATGATGATTGAAACAGATTAAAAGGCCAAAGAGAAAACATGTATCCTTACAGCCTGGTGGCGCAGTAGTTAAATGCCTGTACTGCAGCCACTCACTCATAGACCGCAAGGTTGCGAGTTCAGTACCAGCCAGGGCTCAGGCTAGACTCAGGCCTGCATCCTTCCGAGGTCGCTAAAATGAATACCCAGTTGTTGGGGGACAATGAGCTTACAGTTGTAAACCGCTTAGACACTGCATAGCGCGGTATGAAGCGGTATATAAATGAAGCTGCTTGCTTGCTTGCTTCCTCAAACAAGCTCTTCACCACTCTCAGTGGTGCGCATTCCAAAATATGAGAGCAGCACAAGAGAAAGAAAATGTTAACATTACTTGAGATGGTCCTTGACATCCCTGTATCTCTACAAAACTGTGATTGTATAGTTTAATAGAATATAGCATCCTGATGCAGTTGTTGGTTTTGCTGTAGGGGTGAAATTTAATGTACAAATTCATAAGTAAAGAAATGTTCTTTGGCAGACAGAAATAGCAGAAAGCTGGTATGGATCACACCTTAGAAGGTCTTTAAAGACATTGAAGGATATCTATGTGAGGAAGCAGTCTGAGCATACTGCACTGAATAATGTGTATCCCAATCTGTGAC
Organism: Phrynosoma blainvillii; assembly: GCA_026167975.1. NCBI lineage: Eukaryota > Metazoa > Chordata > Lepidosauria > Squamata > Phrynosomatidae > Phrynosoma > Phrynosoma blainvillii. The sequence continues at coordinate 1,248,171 of JANUYF010000001.1, read as the reverse complement.
TTTCGTCTGCTCCTTCATTTGCTGAGCCTCATCTTTCTCTCTCTAGCCAGTGCCCATTTCACTGAGAAGGAAGCCTTGATGTCAGAACTGAAAGTACTGAGTTACCTTGGCAACCACATTAACATTGTGAATTTACTAGGAGCCTGCACTATTGGAGGTATGTTTTTTGACAGTTTCCCTCATTTACATAGCTTTAAATGAAAACTTACAGTATTTCTAGAACAGAGTTTCCAGGCAGAAAGGCACAACCATGACTTGGTTTCAAGTATTCATGGAAAAGACAGCTTCTATTTCCCATGGGACATTAAAAACTCTGGGAGCTCAGGGTATTGGAAGGATTTGTGGGCCCCAGGTAAACGGACGTTAACTATCCTTTATACTACTAGTGGATTAATTACCTGAGTCTGGTTCTTTGTATAACTAGAACAATGCAATCCCTGTTCAGGAGAGAGATTGTACCATCAGAATGCTTAGGGAAATCTCACGCTTTGCAAAAATATTTATAAAAACTACAGGGCAAGAAAAGCGCTAAGTAAAGAGTAAGCTGTGAGAACCCAGAGAAGATGAGCATGCTCAGTGAGCATAGAGTGCTCAAGACTGATCCTGACCTAATCTGATGTTCAAATGCACATCATGATTTGTAATTCGGATTGCTGCTCCTCTCATTCATTTCTGCTGGGAAATCTATAACTTCTCTCTAATTTTTTTTTCTTGACACATCTGGGTAAATTTTGGAGCTTCAAGAATTGCAGCCAAATTGCAACTAGGTAGGCTCGGGAGTTAAGACACTGACTCTGACGATTGCAAGATCGGCAGGTTGGCAGTTCAAGGCTCAGATAAATAGGTACGACTTTGGTGGGAAGGTAACAGCATTCTATGCAGTCATGCTGGCTACATAATCAGAGAGTTGTCTTTGACAGCGCTAGCTCTTTGGCTTTGTAACGGAGATGAGCACTGCCCTCTACAGTTGGTTTGACAACCTTATCAAAGGAGAAACCTTTACCTTTATAGCTCCATGTTAGGCAGTTTTAAAGAATCAGTTTAAAATTCTACTTTTGAATAAACTTCAAGAACAAATATGTGGGGCATCTGTTCCTATGTATTCTATACATTCTGCTTTAAGAAGCAAGCAAGGCTGTATCTCTCTCTCCATTATGGCTGATACATTAATCCAGGATTGCAAATTTAAGATTGTTTTGCATCCAAATTTCTGAATAAACAAAACCGAAAAATAGTCAGAGGGCAATGGAATAGTAGAATTAGAAGGGCCTGTATGCAGTATAGCAGTGGTATTGCTAGTAGAACAAAACCATTTAAAAAGTGGCTCCTTCAACACAGCCACACAAAGACACATGCACACACTTCCCTCCAGTCCATATCTCTCAGTCAAAATGTCTATCTTTTTGATGCATTTGCTTTTGCAGACTTGAGTCTACTTCTTCAGATGCATGGAGCCCTGGTGGCGCAGTGGTTAAATGCCTGTACTGCAGCCACTCAGTCATAGACCACAAGGTTGCGAGTTCAATACTAGCCAGGGCTCAGGCTACACTCAGGCCTGCATCCTTCCGAGGTCGCTAAAATGAGTACCCAACTGTTGGGGGGCAATGAGCTTACAGTTGTAAACCACTTAGACATCCCATAGCACGATATGAAGCGGTATATAAATGAAGCTGCTTTGCTTTTGCTTTGCATGGCTTTGAGTGGAGAGTCCAGGGACAGCCCTATATAAACAGGCTGTGTGTGAGAGTGTCAATAAAAATGAAAAACCTTATGGATATAGATTCCTTAGCATCCTGATTTTCCAGACTAACATGGCCATGCCCTTGAATTCTATGTGTCTATTTGATTTCACCAAAAAAGGAGAAAAATCATCTATATTGTAAACTGCTTTGGATGCCATACTGGGAGAAAGGCAAGGTGTGTGTGTGTGTGTGTATAAATAAAATTAAGCCTATGAAAAATGAGGAAGAAAACTTTTTCTCAAAGACATACACATGCAGTTGCAAAATGGTTAAATTAAAGTAAGTCTTAAATGAAGAAGAAAAAAATCTTACAAATGCATGTATACGCCCCAGGAAGCTCCAGAAATAAAGTTTTTTTTTTAAAAAAAAACACCCCAAAACCTCACAATTGTAACAACACACAAATAACAGAGAAAGAGAGAGAGAGAGTATCTATCACCAGCCTCATCAAACTGATCTCTCTAGTCCCTCTCTTTCTACTTAGCTTCCAGCATGCCTTAAGGATGGGGGAAAGTAGGAAACAAGGGAATAAGTGACACAGAAACCCTCTCTGCAGACACTACAGTTGGAGATGTCAGAAAGTACTAATGAAACTTTCCATAAATTTCAGGCTATACTAAAATTCCAATTACAGTCTCTCCCCATCATACTGCATTGTGAACCTCCCACATTTTCTGTCCACCACTGCTGATGTTAGTGATCCAAAAAGTAGTGGAAGGCTTTGGGTTGGTACAAACTAATCTGGAACCCATCTCACCAGAGACAGTTTTGTCCAGGTTCATTCTCAATAGGACTGAATCAGGCCAATCTCCTTAAGAATTCACAGTTCAGCCAAACCTCAAGCAAAACCTTAAAATAAATCTCAGGGAAAGGATCTAAGGAATGGAATATCCTGAAGAAAAGAATGGCTGGCTGGCTGGCTGGCTGACACCTGAGCAAATATATTCCAAATTGCTATATTTTGTTCCAAGTGCCATTTACAACATGGACTAAGCAGCCCATGCCTCCATTCTCCAACTTTCTGGTCTGACTTTCTGACATAATACTTACCTCAGTCTACCAATATAAGAGTTAGAGATCTAACAAATACAAAAAACATAGAAATGTATTTTTGCTATCATAAAAAGTAGTTGCTAAAAGGTGTTTCTGTGGGCCGATGCAGATGGACCCTAAGAGGTGGCTCTGTGCCACCCCTGGGAGCACTGGATCAGGGCTGCGGCAACCACACACTGCAGCCCCCATCTTCCATTTTGCCACTCCAAAAAGAGCTGGCAAATGCCACTCCTTTTGGGGGTGGCAAAAAGCCACCCTTAGAGCTGCTGCTGCCCAAGAAAGCTCTTTAGGCTGGTCTGCATTGGCCCTGTATCTCCATGGATTGGTGTGTGTATTTGTGTAGAGGAACTATCCAGAAAAAGCACTAGTCCAGAATCTTGTACAGTCACCCCTCCCGATTCGCAGGGTATCCATTCCAGAACCCACCCACCCCACAAATTGGGAAAAATGCAAATATTCAAGGCCTATTGAACAAAATGCGGCACGTGCCTGTGTGTGCCACACCATACGTGCCAGAGGTGTGCACACCATTTTGTCCTTCCTGGCTTCCCACCCATGGAAACTCAAGACCACAAATGAGAAGTCAGCAAATCCAGAGGGACCACTGAATTAAAAACCCTAGACAATATTATTAGATATTCAAATTACTGTGAATCAGCCAGGCATCCAGAAATATAAATATAATATAAAATAAATATAAAAACACCTGTGACTTTATACCGTCTTTAGACTCCATTTTAATAGTTTTGAATGTCTGGAGCATCTAGCTTTGTGTCTTCACAGACTTGTTCTGTCTGAATTGTTTTTTCCTGAAGACTATAATATTTTATATCATTTCCAAAACATTACTGTAAGAGTGTGATGTCCTAGTATAAACAGAAGTGAATCAAAGGGATTAATGTGAGAAGCTTACATTTGGAACAGATAACTTCCTTCAGGAAGGGCTCCAAAATGAAACAGATGTGTCTGGTTTGCACCATTATCACAAGACTTATTTAATTCGTATATGTGTGTGCTTTTAACACTGCAGTCCTATTGATGTGTAGAAATAATTAATTGGAAATGACATCGTCTTAATTAGAAATAGGGCCCAGTTTCTGAATAGAGATGCTGCTGATGTAATTTCACTCTGACTTTTCAAGCTGAAACACTGCTCTGTAGTGTGATTTGATATACATGGCCAATTTTTTTTAAAAAAAATGTCTGAGCCAGAATGCAAAATGCACTCACCACTTCTAACTTCCTGTGCATCTGTAGGTCCTACTCTGGTCATCACGGAGTACTGCTGCTATGGCGATCTTTTGAATTTTCTGAGGAGGAAACGTGATTCTTTCATTTGCCCAAAGCATGAAGAAACTGCTGTTTACAAGAACCTCCTCTATCAAAAAGAACACATGTAGTAAGGATGTGGTGCCAATACTTGTGGCAGTTGTTAGGGAATGACAGTGTGTCTTTTGTGTGTTTTGTTTTATATGGTTTTGTACCCATTTTGTGATAGGAGAAGTTTTTGTTTATCATATTTTCATTTCACTCTTTCTTCTCAGGGGAGTCAAGGTGGTTACACCGAATTGTTCTGTTTGCCAGAATTGTCCTGTGGTCTGACCAGTGGGAAGTGCCTTACTCTGAAATTTTGCTGCAATTTATCTTTGTAGCTGCTCAGTGAACAGCTAGAGTGAAGGATAGGACCTTGACCAAGATCTCTCCCTAGGCTTAGTGGACCTAGTCTTCTGTCCCCCACACCTGGCTTTATTGTAGAAGAAATATCAAATTATTGCATACAGGCTTTTATGTTTTTTAATCTTTATGGATTAGCTATATATATTCGGACACCACAGTATGCTGAGCCACAGTAAAATGTTCTCCATAACTGGGAAGTCCCATTGAAAACAGTTTTGCCCTGAACAAAATGAAAACACAGGCTTTAATAATTAACATAATTAATTTTGTTCAGTTCAGCACCCCTTCCAGTTTGCCATTTGTTCAAGTATTGTGCTGCTCAAATACCTAGATTGTTATGGCCAAGTGCCAGTTTGCTCTTTCGTTGGCTTTTATTGCAGGATGCTTTACAGCATGACAGGACCCAGTCTTTTCAGCAGCTAAGCTACAGATCTATTGACTGTTAGCTTCATAGAATGGCAGTTCAAGTCTTTTTCCCTTCTAGATGAGGATCTTAACTCCTCCACTTCATATAGGGTTAAATGCCTGAAACCTAAAATGATTGGAACCTTCTCTTTTTTTATTCACTTTGCTCGTGATTATCAACATGAAGTAGACATTCATTGAAGAGGTCCAAGACCTCATAAAAGTCGCTATCTGGGTTGTATTATTTCAGATTGCTAGTAGAAGTGCTGGTAGAGGTTGAGATTATAGAATATTCCTTCATACACCAAATAATAATTCTTACAGATTCAAAACTAATAGTACAAAAAGTAAAGCTGTTCTTATTCGGATTTGCACCATTCTTTTTGAATCATCCTGTAATAATAATTAAAAACTCCCTCCCATGCACAAAGAAAAGTATGCCATGAAAGATTAAGTTGGAACCCTCTTAGTGACATCTTGTTTTCTTTGAATGTATCTGTGGTTTATCATGATGTGTGGATACAGCCAATGCTTCAGGGCTGTAATCTTCAGACTACCTAATGTGGGTTTTCCAAATACTACATGATTCTCTATTTTAAAAAAAACCAATGAGAATTGCAAATCTAGATTCCCAAAGCAGGCAAAAATGCTTGTTACAGCCACAAGCAAAATTCTCACTTCTCTTCTTTGAGTCACATATCATTTGATTTTGGCAAAGTCTGATTAATTTTAATTATGGTTCATTTGAAACATTCCACCTTAAAACTATGGATATGTAAACCACGGTTAAACTGTAGTTGGAATAACCTGGTGAACTGTGGTCAGGCTGATATAAATCTCTTCTTTAAAGCCATGCTGGAAGAGGAGGGGAATTACTTGAGTTGGGGAAGGCAGATACGGATGAATGCTGGCCTGTTTCTGCCACAGTAAGCCATGGCTTATTGTGATTCCAAACCTAGTCAATGAATACTAGAGCTGTGGGTAAAATAAATGAAGTAACGAGCATATCAGCAGCTAGCCAGTTGAGAGTGGGGGTTGAAAGAAATTAGTCACTTAACAAAAATGACAAAGAATCAGCTTTGAAATAATTCTAGCTGGTGGTATCATATGATTTATTTGAAATGCCAACAATCAAAAGTAAGGCCCTTTAGGCACAAATCTAATCTGTATTGCAGAAATAATAGAACTGACACCAATTTAATTGCCATGGCTCAATGCTGTGGAATTCTGGGATTTGTAGTTTTGTGAGATATTTGGCCTTCTCTGGCAGAGAGCTCAAGTGCCCCAGTAGACTACAAATCCTCTCCTTAGTTTTATTGTTAATGTACTTCCTCACGTTCTGTATAATATTGCTTGCTTTCTAAGCCTGTTATTCTTCCCAGGTAGCTCCTTTATAATAGATGTTATTTGTTTGAGTTGCAAAGATGTCCTCTGCTTTCTGTGCAGTGATGCCACCAATGACTATATGGATATGAAACCCGGAGTTTCTCAGGTTGTCCATGCCAAAACTGCTAAGAGAAGTCCAGGAAGGACAGGTGAGCTGGTAGGAAGAAAAGTGGAAAACATTCTCTTTTGAAATTGTCCATAACTATCAAAATATGTCTCTCACTTTTTAACTATCTTCACTGAAGGTGAATATAATTTTATATTGGGCTAGCAAACAGATTTCAAGAAGATATTCAGAATTACTTCATGTTTTCATAGCAGATTATGTGTTTGAGTAGTGTTTCTGTGTTAATTTGGTGTCATGCTCTGTTAATAGAAAGCCAGCTATCTTCCCAAACGGCCATAATTAATCCATTTGTGCATTGTTCCTACATTTGTCATTTAGGAACATTTGCTAATCAGGATGTCACCATTGCCATCTTAGAAGATGATGAAATGGCTCTGGATATTGAAGACCTATTAAGTTTTTCTTATCAAGTGGCAAAGGGGATGAGCTTTCTGTCCTCCAAAAATGTAAGTCGGAAACTTGGAAAATAATGATTTCTTTTCATACAGAAAAGAATGGTGCATATTTCCCCTGCTGGCTAATCTTTTAGAAAAGGGGAGTCAACTTGGGTCTTGCCTGCAGTTCTGAATTCTTTTTTTTTTTTTTTACACTCTTTCTCATGACAAATTTTATGTAGCAGCAATTCTTCCTGTCCTATGTGCCTCCCATTGTGAAAGGAGATACTATAGAAGATGTATAAAGAACAACCATGTTCTTCAACCAGCCAATTCACATTCTTTCCATCCATGCTGATTAGGGAATGGGATGGATCTGTGTGGAACAGAGCAGTAATTGTCACATTGTGGCTTAACTTTGGTCAGACTTTAGGAGAGGTGAACAAATTTGGCCCTCGGTATTTTTAGAGAAACCTTTCTAAATTGTGGCCTTGCTTTTTTGACTCCTGTAGATTCTGTTCTACAGAGTCAGCCCCTGATTTCATCTAATTTTATCTTCTTTATGCAACGTGCATGGACTCAGTTATACTAAGAACTGCTCAAGGACTTTGATGGTGAGGAACCTCAGAATGAACAACAAAAAACCACCTTGAAATCATATTCTTTTGATTTCCATGGAACTTTCTACTAATTAATTATGGAGTGACTCACATTCCAAGCTGGCAGTCTCAGAAAAAATGAGGTCCAGTTTCTAAAGAGAAAGTTCCAATAGATAAAATGAAATAAAATTGTAATAGAAACTGACACCAAACAAAGTGAGGCAAACTAATTAAATGTAAACTCTTCTAATGGTTACCTTGGAACAAACTACCTGGTAGGAATCTAGTGTAAGATCCTTAATAAAATGTTTTGCTGTGTTACTGGAACATTGACAAAGACGAAGTACCATTCCAGCTAGTCATGTTAGGAAGACCATCAATCAGTCTTTGCCTGCATTATAACTATTCCAAAATTTCATATTCATTATAAATTATCATAAGGAAAATCAGGTAACTAAGAATGACCAGGATTTGTGTTTTCCTTGTCCCTTCACATATCCCTTTCCTTTCATGTTGTGGCTTTTATTATTGTAATCCTAAAGACAGAGATTATCTCATTATATTGAACTGCAAACTTCTGGTTGAATGGGGCCTTTAAATGAAGGATGGCAAAGTGCTTCCCTAGTTGTGTGATTCCTCCACGGTTGTTTTTGTGAGCCTTGGCACCTCTAGAATCCCTAGATCAATCTTATTTCTGTCCAAAGAGCAAGTAGATTGCCTTCAGGAGCAACAGTTTATCTTTTAAATAGGTCACAAGGTCTCTCTCAAAAATATCAATTCTTGAGGACCAGAAGTTGATTTCAAGCCACTTTTTTTCCCCAGTAGTCTGTGTGCCTCTGAAGGGAATTAAAGTGGCCCCTAGACCTGCTTAAAATGAAAAAGCAAACACACATTTTATTTATATGTCACCTTTTCCCCAGAACCTGGATTCTACTCATCACAGTACTACTATACAATACCTAAAAAGTTATTTTAGCTTATTGATGTTGTATGCATATTTTTTGTATCCATAGTGTATCCATAGAGACTTGGCAGCGAGGAACATCCTGCTCACTCATGGACGGATCACAAAAATCTGTGACTTTGGTCTTGCAAGAGATATTAGGAATGACTCAAACTATGTTGTCAAAGGAAATGTAAGTATATTTGGATGCAACCTGTATATCTGTAAAGCGAGTGTAGAACTTCTCTTGATTCCTAATGGCTAGAGAACACCCCATAAACCTTTTTATTTTAACACACAAAATAATTTCTGCCTAGCAACTTAAACTTAGAATGGGGATGAAGTTGAAGCAAACTGGGCTGAACATTCAAACAGAAGGTATGGAGATACCTTTTGTCATCAGCTCACTACAAATGGCCTCCCCTCAAGTAAACTTCCTCTCAACTAAATCTCTTTATTAAATCTGTAATCTCTTCCTGTGAAGTGGGATTGGGGTACACCGAAGCCATCTCCTGAGATAATGAAGATCTGACTCATCCACGGCTCAAGCAAAGATGACTGCATCCTTTCCTTTTAGGTTAATTTTTACTGCCACTACGTTTCTCCTGCAAATTTCAGTGTGAGATGCAGGCAGGCAAGAGGAAATAAAGAATTCGAGCAACAAAACTAGTAAATTTAGGACTAAACCCTCTTAATAGCATATCTGTTTGCTCCAAAAATAAACTGAGACACCCGCTTTAATTTCCAGCCTCTGTCTAATTAACTCCATCTAGGATTTTTTAACGTGTAAGACAACAGCTTGCAGGTGGGCAGTAAGTAATTGCACTCCATTTGTCTAGATTAGGGGGTTTCAGTGTCCTGAGTTGCCTGATGTTTTATAGCATGAAAGAGTCAGCAAAGGGCTTAGCTGCAACTGTTAGGAACTAGGGGGAGAAGATGTCCTGTAATTGTGTCTGGCATAATCTCAGAGCAGATGCTAAGGGAACCCTGATCATTCTGGAAATTGACAGCAGGCAATACTTCCCCTAACTGACAAGAACAGATTTGCTCCTCCTTGCTTGATCAAAGATATGATGGATTTAAGCTCATCATTCTAATTCAGAGGTTTTGCTTCATAGAGTTAGATGAAACATTTAAACAAATTGCTTTCTGTAACCAAAACGGCAAGTTCTTACTGTACTCTGCAGTGGTAACTGTGATGATTTCTTTTTATATCTCACCACTGGGACCATCAAATGTGGGGCTTTCCATGGAGGCAATCATACCAGTGCCACCAAGTGTGAGGATTCCTCTGAGGCGGTCCACTACTGTGGCCATCAGATTTACACCTAAGACTCTAAGGGTCACCATAGAAAAAGTAGAGCCCTAGACCAGGTTACAATATCATGAGCAGTCTAGAAAAAAAAAAAGCCAGAGGAGGTTCAAAGGTGTGTTAGTTTAGTACAGCCCAAAGGATAATGCATTACAACTTTAGCTTAATTGTTTTTTCACAGAAACCCATAAATACACACATGCACTGTATCACAAAATGTTACAGAAAGTCCCTTCTGTAGCATCTTGATAAGTTAACACTTATATAAGTTTTACTGCTTCTGTGTCTGCTCTTTTAGTGACTAACAATGGAATTTAGGCATTTGATTTTACAAGGTTTTTCACTATATCGGTGGGAAAGCTCAGATATTTGTGGTGATGTGAGTGAAAATTTCTTTGATCAAATAAAAACATTAAACAATCGATGAAAGAAATAAAGACAGGTTGCAATAAAATAATGTTGAATGAACTGGACCACCATCATCGCTGTACCAATATTTAACAATGTGGATAAGCATTGCTAAAAATGTTGTGGGTGGTCAGAATTGCCAAATCTTTTAAGTGACTTTAGATTAGGGTGTATCCACACTGCAGATTTAAAGCAGTTTGACACCACTTTAAAATGAGATATTCAGCCTTTTCTGTCAGAGACATCTAGTGCCTCACCAAATTACAGATCCCAGGATTCTGATAGTCATGGCAGTTAAAGTGGTGTCAAACAGCTTTAATTCTGCATGTGCATACATGCTATATGTAGCTGCATATAAAACATGCCATCACCACCTTTTTAGCATTTTCATGAGAGATAAGACAAATTGTTTGTTGTTGAAACAGGCCAAAATGAAATTCCTCCCAACAATACCAAATTGACTTTTTAAAAAAAATCAGAGTATAAGGTCACAACAGATGAATTTCAAAAGTTTTTTTTTAAATAACACCCTTTCTGTTGTCTTGCTTGGTATCTTATGATAAGGGAATGTCCATCTGTATAGCTCCTTGCACTCTGATAGTAATCACTTTCTGAGTGTACTGTACAATAATTGGAGCTGTAAAATGTAATAGATTTAATTGGTACATTCATCAACAAAGGCTTTAGTGATAAATCAGTGGGAACCAATTTTAACTGTCAGGGCTTCAAGTTAAGGGCACACTTTAAAAAGTATTTATTTATGTACGATGCTTACATGTTGCCTTTAATTGAATTATCTTCAAGGCAGCTTAAATTGCTACAGTGAACACATATCCTATCCCTAGGCCCACACATCATTCAGCAGTTTCTTGGCCAGTGGATGGGGCCAGGCACTGCTTTCCTTCTATTCTGCAGTCCCAGGATAGCAGAGTTATTTTTCTGATAGGGAGAGTGAAGTATAGCTCTTCTTTCTATGACCCCTTTGAGGGTGGGAAGTTGGACTTCTTTTTGCTGTGATGCTCTTCCTGGAAGGCAAGGGGTGCACCATTCCATTGCTTCTTGGTCCATTGGTTGATAGATGCGGCCAAGGTGTGATTTTCCTTCCTCTTAGTGTAACACAGAATGAATAAGGAAAGATTAATTACAGTCATTACTTCTAAAAATGAGTTTTATCTTTTTGTTTATTAAAATAAAAGTGATCTTCTAGTTCTTTTATTTTGGTAATAGGCATATATGTTCAAATACAATCAGTTAGTGATTAATCTCTTCAAAGACAAATGGTTAATCATCTAAAAATCTTTAAACCTGAGACAGCTTTATTGTCATATTTTCTTCATCTTCCCTTCCTTTGTCTTGCTTCCTTTCACAGGCTCGACTTCCTGTTAAGTGGATGGCACCTGAAAGCATTTTTGAATGTGTGTACACATTTGAGAGCGATGTTTGGTCTTACGGAATTCTGCTTTGGGAACTCTTCTCTCTAGGTAAAATGCAGTTGACTTTCAGATTTCTGCTTCATATAAATCAGCAAGATTAATTATTGGATGTTTTATTTCTCTCATGTGTAAAACATGCTATGATATATTGACATCTTCTGTGTTAACAGGAAGCAGCCCCTATCCTGGAATGCCTGTGGATTCCAAGTTCTATAAAAGGATTAAGGAAGGATACAGAATGTTTAGCCCTGAATTTGCACCTGCTGCAATGTGAGAGACTAGACTTCTTACCATTCTGAAATGGAAAAGGACAATTGTCCAGATTTTGATTTAAATAACATTTTTGTTATGTTTTCTCTCCTTGTGGAAATTGCAGTAGTGGGGGGGGGGGGAGAATCCTAATTGTATACTGAATATTCATAAGACTCCCTATCACAGCCTTCCAGCTGTTCCTCATTCATTTACTTAGAAGTAAGCCCCTGTGAAATCAGTGAGATTGATATCCCAAGTATACATGTGTGAGATTGGGATATTAGTTTACTGAGTCATTTGTACTCAGAGTTGTATGCTTTCTGTGTAAAATAAAGATAATACTGTATAATAAAATCAAACAATCAGGTGAATCAAATCCTCTGCCAAAAAACTCTGTATCCAGCAGCATGGGCAAATTATGGGGCAAAACAGACCATCATAAAGAGCTGGCTTCCCTGTGGCTTGGAGGCATGGTGTACACATAACGCATGCCTCAAGACACAGATAAAACTCTGTGAAGCCACCCCACTTGCCCATACAGCAGCAGCTTTTCAGCCCTCCTGAAGAGTGGCATTTACATGCTGCAGGAGTACCGAAAAGGTGCTGCTGTGGTGGCAAAGGCACCCTTTCCCTAGCTTTCTGCTGTTCCTTTTTAAGCTGAGAAAAAAACGAGTTGGGGTGTGGCGTGGGGTTGCTGCAACGGCTCCAATTTGACACTTTTGGGACATCTGTTTCAGCCCTATATCAATTAAGTACATTACTTATAAACACTGACTCAGTATTGTCAGGTTTGACTGACTAGCACCTTTGCAGGGTCTTATGTGGATGTCCTCTTAGTTCTCTTTTAGAAATCTTGGACATTTTACTTGCAAAGACCATGCTCTACAATTAAGATATGACTCCTTTCAATATTTGCATCTATTTGCTTATTTTGCACAGTTCTGTTTTACCTGATGTTGGAGAGGTGAACAGACATGGACTTGACACTTAAACATCTCTTTCCCTCCAGTGGCTAGAGGTGGTCCTCCAGCAGGGCCCAGGCTCTCTTGAGAAATTTCAGATGGCATTGCTCATTTTTACCTAGTGTTGGTGTGTCAAATTTTGTAGTATGACCGTATGGACTATGCTACTGCATTAGGCAGAGGAGGTGGGGGGGGGGGTAGCTAAATGGAAATTCATGTCCCAAAGTTAACCTACTCCTGTTCAATATTTGATTGTTACAGTCCCAAGGAGGGTAATCTTTTGTTCTCAAGGCATTTTGGCATACATTTCCCATCAGTCCCATCCATCATAGCGTTATGAGTCTTAAATCCTGTTCCTAGTCTCAACTGAAATAGACTTATTAAATCAGTGATTTTTACGTAGGTATTGACCTACAACTCAGTGGTTGATTCAATGAGACTAGCAATTGAATTTAGGCCTACAAATTATAGTTTAAAACAGTGCTTTACAAACTTTGGTTCTCCAGGTGTTTCTGACTTCAGTTACCAGAATTCCTGATCACTAGTACTTCTGAGAGTTGAAAGTCCAAAACATCTAGACGACACAAGTTTGAGAAGTGATGGTCTAAAACTTCTGGAGTGTCATATGTTCTCTGCACCTGTTACAGTTAGTAGGAAATTGCTACCAATAGATCTTCACAGTTACAACTTGAGAACATGACATTCTTATAGATTCTTTTTGGTGGGAAAATCCCATTAGTAGCACATTAAACTATACAAGATGAAGCACTTTGATCTATTGTTCAGGACTTTCACTAAAACAGTGAAGATGGGAATAAGGCATATAGCTGCCTGAGAACAGAAAGACTGAATGAAACCGAAAGGTAGATTTTTAGAAGAGATTTAATGGGGAGAAGAAAGAATTCCATAAATGTCATGTACATTGAATAAATCTTGAGAAGAAAACCCCATAATAAGTTTGTTTTAGGGTCACCACAAAGAAATGAGTTGAAGGTGCACAGCAAAGTGTACCATTGACTTCCTCTGAGGCTGAGAGTGTGTGATTTGTCCAGTGTTATCAAGACTGAGATGTAATAGTTGAGCAGGGATTTGAACCCTCTCTTGGAGTCCTAATCTAACACTCAGACCACTATACCACACTGGTTCTCTAAATGTACATTCAATGTATATTCTGATTTTTTTTTCTTTGGTTGACCAGTAGGCTTGATAGTTTGTTTAGAAAACATACAGACTTTTGTAATGTTTGTAGTTAACATTTTGTGTGCTGCCAAAATCTCAGTGGCTAAATTCTTACCATGCCTCTAGGTATGAGATAATGAAGAGCTGCTGGGATGCAGACCCGGTAAAGAGACCAACCTTTAAGCAAATTGTACAACTGATTGAACAACAGATTTCAGATACTACAAACCATGTAAGTGTTAAATATTCTGGGCTGAATTCTGAATGGAGATAAGTGCAGAGTGTCCAGCTTAATGTAGTTGCACACTACAATACATTCCTTTATTTGTGCTATGTAGATTTTTAATAAAAGGAAATAGTGCTGAATTTAAATAGTCTTGCTGCATATTTTCTACCCATATGTAGATCTTGGGGCTGTGCAGACGGGCGGCTCTGGGCTGCTCCTGCTAGCTGCAGATCGGGGCTGCAGCAACCGCGCGCCGCAGCCCCGATCCTCCCTTTTGCCACCCCTGAAAGAGCAGCGCATGGCTCTTTAGCACCCCTTCCGGCACAGTGTGTAAAAACGCTGTGCCGGGAGGACATCCTGATGCCGTGCATCATGCGTAATGGCACGTGGCGTCAGGACGTCATTGGGCTGGGGTTGGGGCGGCCAGCATGCCTCCAAGCCGGCCCTTTGGGCCAGTCTGCAGAGGTCCCTTGTTGTAGGAATAGCACTATCGTGGCTCACAGTTAGCAGCATTATTGAAAATAATGATGTCATCTTGGCTCATCACAGACATTACTAGGAGGATTAATTTCTCCCAGAGCTTGGAAAAGTTATTTTTGGACAACTCCCAGAATATCCTCAATAGTATGGCCACTGGACATGCTGGCTAAGAGATTCTAGGAGTTTTAGTCCAGAAAAAACATTTTATGTCAACTGAAGAGTAAACAGTCATTATAGTATTCAGTTAGTATTCAGTATTCAGGTTAGTGTAGAGAATGAGCAGAGTTTAGAAATATTCCCTTTTGAGACAATAACTCCCACAACCAACCTGGCCTCTAAAGTACTGGTAGTTATAGTCTAAGAAAGTAATTTTTTTCAAACTGTCTGAAGGAGTGAAGAGTGCACAATCAGGCCTTTGATCATCTGGTTACTGGCATGTCAGAGAAGAGAAAATAAGGTAGAAGGGAATAGCTACTTTGACATAGTGAGAATTCAGGGCTTGTGTGATCACTTTGGTTCATCACTGTGCAATAGATGTCCTGGAAGCTCTTCCAGTTTAACTATATATTTTAAATTTTAGGGAAGCAGTGCTGGAGAGCCTTATGGACCAGAAGGCAGGATAAAAATCAAATAATAGTAATTTATGGACTGAAATGGCCTAGAGTCCAGTAATCTTTCCTCTGCTTTTTAATAAAATTGAACTTACAGTTTTAAAGAGAGAGAGAGAGAGAGAGAGAGAGAGAGAGAAACTGTAAATCATCATTGGTTTCCAGAAATGTATGCAAATTTAACATTTTCATCATTGATACACAGGACTGTTTTTAAAGTGAAAAAATTACCCAATGGTGACATTGGCCTTCAGTTTTTATATTGTGTTAGTTTTATGAAGGCACTTCCATTTGGGAAACTGTATTGACCACAGCCTGCAGAATACTATATATTTATGCTTGTGCTGCAGTAGGCAAGGATCTCTGTGCATACATTCAGTAGGTGGTTTCTGTTGTTCACTTAATATTTCCAATTGCTTCTAGTAGCAAAGGAAGACCAGAGCCCCTTTTATTCATGTGACCCTTTGATCTTTCCATTGGTGATTGGTTTGACTATCATCTTATACAGGGAGACTGGGTTCAGTAAAAATAATTGAATGCACTGGATGGGAGACTTTTACCTCTTATAGCAGGTTTTGGGGTTTGTTTGTATGAACAGATTACATCCAAAAAAGCAATTCCTGTACCCATTTACCTGGGAGTAAACCCACTGAACTTAGTGAGAATTTTAAAATAAACATTATTGTACTTTGAGTGTTCACTTATTTGCAGAACATGTTAGACATCACTCTTGCTATCTTAGGATCCATAAGCAAGACTGTTTCCTACAGGAAACCAAGAGGAGAAAATGCAACTTTGTTCATCTTAGTCACTATGAAAATTTTCTCATGAAACAAGCATTATTTGATACAATATTCAGAAAATGTATACCCAAACCCATCACCATCCTGCATTCAATTTAAAGCAGGTGCATGTAGTGTGGGAAGCTGTGGAACCCTGGATGGTTTCCAGTAATTTTTTGAAAAAGTCTTCCATGTGGTTATTGATAGAATAATTGTAGAGTAGAATTCATCCCACTGAGTAGTTGATGACTTCCACACGGTGGATTGGTGAATCCACTCTAGGTTTTAGAATTTTAAGGGAGCTATCCAGGGCACTGGGCCGGTTTATGGGATATGAGTTCAGTTATAAGGCTTTTCTATAAGCAAAAATAATGGGGGAAAATGGCATCTTCAAAGCTAATGAGTTTATTGTGGCATAAACTTCAGTAGCCTGGAGTTCTTTTCATCATATGCATCATGAAATGGTATGCTGAGCTACAGCTGCATGGTTGATGGGGTGGGAATGTAAAGAATGAGATCAGAGAGAAATAAAAGAACTGATCTCAGAGGGGTAGTGGAGGGGGGCAAATACGAACATTGTTCCATCAAATAAAAATGCTGCCCCCAATGAAATTTTCCTTCACTCCCCAAACTTTTAGCATTGCAGAAAGTGAGACATTGAAAATCATTCACAAACTCTTATACAGTTGGCCCTCCATTTTCACAGGTGATCCGTTCCAGATCCCCACCCCCCCATGAAAATGGAGATTCACACCCCATTGATTTCAAATGGAGGTTGGCCCTCCATTAATATGCAAAACTGCGGACTTGAAATCCGCAAGAACAGAGGGGCGATTGTATTTGCTGTATGCACATTCCTTGGTAGCTGTGCCTCTACCTTTTCTTTGAATGCCTAACCTGTATTGATAAATGCACAACTGATATTTTAAGATACTACAGTGCTAGAAATTTGGGAATGAAGGAAAATTTCATGAGGGAGGGAGATATTTTTTATTGGGGAGCTGTGCCCTCATTCACCTTTCCATAACCAGATCCCTTGCTGACCTCACTGTCCACACTTCCTTTCTCCCTACCCAAACAAATGTGTATAGTGTAATACAGCATAATACATGCACCTGCTGAATTGGAATCTAGACCATGAAAGTGTATGTCATCATAAATGTACTAGTGTTTAATGTTCCATGAGGTTGCTGTTTTTGCAGCAACAGATTATACTTTTTGGAGTTTGTGAAAAATTCATTGTGGCATGAGATTTTGTACTTCATAAAATGACTGAACTGGAGATCAGTATATTAACTTGCCTCAAATATGTGCAAAAGAATTTATAGTCACTTTGGTGTTATGTGTAGTCATTCAGTATTGACTCCAATTTTCATCTTTTCCAGATCTACTCAAATGTTACGAGTGGAATTTGCAGTCAAGGAAATGGTACAGATCACTCTGTGAGAATCAACTCAGTGGGCAGCAGTGCTTCATCAACTCAGCCACTCCTCACAAATGAAGATGTTTGAAAACAAATTTAGCTAGCCTTGATTGAGATTCTGCCATTGTTAAAGGAATAAATACTGGTTGTTCTCATTTTATTCACTGCTACACTGAGGGTTGTAGGAATATTACAGTAATTTTGTTTTGGTTTTTTTATTACATGCTGTTAAAAATAAAAGTAGATTACTTATCACAGTTACAGCATTGTCACATTGTTTGCTATAGTCTGTATAGTTGCTATGTTATTTACATTTGTAGTGTAAAAGTGAAAAAATAAACATTAACATTTAGGAGTGGGGAAGAATGTCTAAAAAGGTGGGGTATGCAATTCTTTGAAAACAAATTTTTAAAAAAGATCTTGAGAGATCTAACTGTAGAAAATTAGTGGCTGTGTTTGAAAATCAGTAAAGGCAAATGTTTAAGACAATTTCCATTACTTGTGAAACTTTGAAATCTTAGAAATGTTAAAAAAAAAAAAAAAAAGCTGTTCTGGGCTGAATCCAATTTGAAGCTGGTGGTGACATCTGGATTTTCAGTTTTCCCCATTGCAACTGACAGAGTTGCCCAAAAAAACAGTTCCAGAAGGTTTTGCAACCATCTGAAACAGTTTCTTTAGGGCTGCATTGGGGGAATGGTGATTGCAGCCCCTGTTCTTATACTATTTTCTGCTTTGGCATGAGTAGAAATCCAAGATTGGATAGAGCCCTCTGAATCCAAGACAGAACTTGCTTGACTAGAAAGAAATGGAAAGACATTGGCCTAACTTCACTTCCTACTCCCAACTAGAGTAGACCCATTGAATCCATTGCTGAATGGTAAATCAATCCAATTCCCATTGAATTGCAGTGTATCTACTCTAGTTTAGATTAGGCCAGCTTCTGAGAGGGAAAACCGGGGCCCTGCAGATGTCATTGTACTTCATCTCCCATAAATTACAGCCAGCACTTATTGTGGTCAGGGATTATGGGAGCTGTAGTCATGACAACATCTGGAGGGACACAAGTTCCCCAACTCTGCTCTGAGGGATTAGAGACTATGACAGGTAGCCACCATGTCTGTCTTCCAATTCATGTTTCTGCATGTTGAGGTAGAAGATATGTAAGGGACAGAGAGGGGAAGACAAAAGACAGTTTCCAAGCTTTAGTTTTGTATGCATAGGTTCCCATTTATATACACACATACACATGTCCCTGTATTTTATGATGTGGCAAAAGATGTCCAGTGTATACTTTTTATCCCCATTATACACACTGGAAAGTCAGCCTGTGCATCTGTTCCTTACAGCATATATTGGGAAGAAAAGACCCACAGTTGCATGGTAATTTCAGGTGAACAAATTGTTTCATCTTGGAGAATTGAGGACATTCAAATATCATCAGGTTAGTTTCTAGGTCTGTAGAAGGCAACTGCCTGTATTTAAATAGAGACTACGATATGTTCCTTGTGTAACTCTAGTAGTTTGGTTAGGGAAACAGCTATGTACTCCCAGAGGAAGGTTCCTATTTCATAGTTATTTTGTATGTGCATATATGTAGAACAGTCAAATAACTTTCTTACTCTCCTCAGAGCATCTCGGTGTATATGCAGCTGTGAAAGTTTATTAGAGAAAAACACCACACAATTGCATCTTGTGAAGGGCTTATTTCTTTTTAACGCTGACTGCTGCAGTGTCAACATTGGCAACGTTGATAAAGAACTACATTTTTGAGATTAGTAGATTTTCAAGTCAGCACTTAATGGAGCATAGTAGGCAGGTGGCTTTACATGTCTATGTTGCCATTAGTTGATTTTTTTTAAAAAAATCTTAATACCCTTTGATTTTCTAAAAGGACTTCAGTCAACAAAAATCTCATAAAACAGCTTTTAATTCATAGACTTGTGCTGAAATACCTGTATATTTACAATACAGCTTCCTTTCAGGACTGTTATTTACACTTAATTTAACAACCTTTCTGGTTGAGTTTGCATTTTCTTGTTAGATGTGACTATGTGTCCAAATGCAGCTATTAGCCCAAATGAAAGTTAATTTTTAAAATGCATCACCGGAGGCCTGCTTAATTTAAGTTGAGCAGCTCTAGCTTTTGCTGATGGAGAGTTATGTTTTCTACCCTACCAGATTGTTTGGGATTAAGGTTACAGAAATATGTTAGCCAATTTTTAAAAAAGTAGGCACTTGCACTGGAAATATTTACACTGTTGCACCTTTCCAAAGTTTGCTGAGGTTTGTGAGGAATAGCTTGATCCAAGCTCCATGTATGCAGGGCTTTCCATACTCTTCTGTGAAGGGAAATGCTCCATACGTGCATCACGTTTTGTCATTGCATGCGCAGGTTCTCTCACTTTTCTAACAGTGGGGAAGTGGGGAAGCCTCCACGCACCCTGAGCACTATGCATATTATCAAAACTATGCATGTGAATGGGAACCACTGTCACTCCGTAACTGTCATTCCGCTAGTGTATGCATGTAAAAAGCACACAGTAGCGCTAGCTGACAGTGCCCTGAGACTCTGCTTTCAGCCAAAAGTATGAAAGGGGCTTTATGGAGTTCTCTGTATCTAAATTTTTATGTGCAGATAGGAGTATTGCACAGTTAAGGTTCCCAGATTTGTGGAAAAGGGTTCATGCATTCAACTATATACAGCCACTTCACACCTTCCACTGGATGCCAGGTAGGGGACAGGACCCAGTGAGGGGGCAGTCAGTCCCTGTCTCCCATCCACACATTCACTGTGTGTTGGTATTAAAGGGGAGAACATGGCTTGTATCATATTTTCCTCCCCCAACCCTACTTCTAAGACTATGATAATAATAATAATCATAATAAATAAATGAAAAACCGTTTGGCTTTCCTAGCTGTAAGAGACAAACTTGTAATAATTGTTGAGACCATGGTACGTCTTTGGCACTTGGATGGACAATGTTTTTTTCCTTTAATATTCTCAGAAGTTATATTTTTATAATTCTGTTTTTGTTGACAACTTAGTTACAGAGCAGCTTGATAGTTTCAGATTGGTTTTATAGTTCCAATTGTATTGTGTAAATGCTGAAATGTAGCAATAATGTCTTCTCAACTCCTTTAGGCTCTTGAGTCTTAAAAATATTTTTATATAAATATATATATATATATATGCACACAGCAACCATATGTATAAATATGTGGAATGTTTGAAAGCTGTATTGTTGGAGAGTTTGAATAAAAGTGTAAATAGTATACAAGAATTTGCAAACGTTGTCATGGCATACGTAACCAGTCAGACACTTGATATAGTCAAAGCCCTAATCAATGTGTTCCCTGAGACAGCACTCAACTGGGACATCATAAACACTGACATTTGACCTGAGTAAGCTTTATTGTGGAATATACTGATGCACCCAGATGCATTTGCGTTGTAGACAATTATTAGTAACGATTTTATAATCTATGTTTATCTTACTAGTAAGCCCCCTTAGAAGGATTGCTGCCATGAAAGGCAGCATTTAAATAATTGCAATTAAATCCATTTTAATTAAACCAATCAGTTAAAATAATATCTGGCATCCTCTTGATGACTTACAGTGGTGCAAGTCAGATTTATACCATTGCAACTCACTTTTTGGGGTGGTTGCACAGGTTGGAAGTCCATACTGAACATAAAACAACCAAAATCTCCTCTAAGCCTCACTTGTTCTCAGCAGCAGTCTTCCAAATTGGCATTTTCCTGATTGGTGGAGAGGGAGAATCTTCAAACAAGCATCCAGCTATTTTCCTGTGGCTGGCTGCAGAACAATGGCTGCATCTGTAAAGATCTGTAAGGACCTCTGGAAGAGGACCACTTGAGTTCCTTATAGATACCAGTCATTGTATGTGTAGCTGTAGGAAAATAGCTGGACTCTGCCTCTTGCTTCCCTTGCTCTTCACCAGCCAGGTAATGGCTAGGTTTGTGGGGGCTGTAGCTGAGAAAAGATCCATTGGGGTAGGGTTGAATTAATTATTTGTATTTATATCTCCTGATGCAAGATAGTAGCCATAATTAACTACTGAAATATGAGGGGCTCAAAAACCTTCCCCAAACACAAATAGAATGAATAATATCAGAAGACCCATAAGTATCAGTTTCTGTTAGACAAAGGATATTACCAATTATATAATGCAAAGAAAAGAGGGACAAAACAGTTCAAAATATTTAAAATGGCACCTAACATAATCTTACTGTGGTCAACCTATATCTGGTTTATAATACAATACAGGTTGAGTCTCCCATATCCGAAATGCTTGGGACCAGAAGTATTTTGAATTTTGTTTTTTATTTTTTTTCAATTTCAGAATACCTGTATTTGTATATGCTTACATAATGAGCTATCTTGGAGATGAGACCCAAATTTAAATACAAAATTCGTTTGTTTCACACACACATTATATACATAGCCTGATGAAACAAAAGTTGTGTATCTTGAGTCATCAGAAAGCAAAGGTGTCACTATCTCAGACGCCTGTGAAAAAACGTATTTGTTTTTGGAATATATCAGATTTGGAATTCTGTTTAAGAGAAACAACCTGTAGTAAAAAATGTGGGATAACTAATTGCAATAAAGGCAGATTTTTGGGAAGTATAAGCCCTAAGGACACCAAATATTTCCAATAAATCATGTTAACAAAAATAATTATGCCAGTGGATGGACTGGAGAAGCTATGTGCTGTGAATAGAAAAGCTGTGGTCAGAATCATGGTAAAGCACTTCCTTTACCCTCAGCCTACAGATTTCATTTAGATGCCTAACATGGTAAAAGGAATCGAACACCCCAGGGACTGAATGGCAAAGAGAACACCATTGCTCTTCTGAAACTGGTCATCTATCATGGTGACCAAGGCCAATTCCATCTCGTAAATAGGCTTAAACCCAATCTGGAATGCATATAGATCATGGATGGGCAGGTCTGGGGGCCAGTTTTCTGCCTTTCGAAGCCTCCAATGGCTACACAGACTGCCTAAAATGGAAAAAAATGGGAAAGAAAACCAGAAATGGCAGAAAGTTCACTTCTGGCTTTGAAATTTCTGCCATTTCTGGTTTTCTTCCATATATGTTTTGATAGATAGATAGCTCAACTATTTGCATGGGGGGCCTGAACTTGGAAATCCTTTTGAAATAGAAAATGGCTGGGAGGGCTGCAAATGTAGTCTCAAGTGGCCACATTCAACACCAACCTTCCCTGGTCTACATAATCAATACCCTTCTGCTGCAAGGCCTGATTCTGGATAGCTCACACCCTTTCAAGCATCTTGTCCAAAAGATGTAGTCTGGTATGTTCGGTCCTAATTCATATCATTTTCAATAATTCATTTTGCTACCTATTCATAGAATCATGGAGTTGGAAGAGACCACAAGGGCCATCCAGTCCAACCCCCTGCCATGCAGAAACTCAAAATCAAACCATCCCCGACAGATGGACATCCAGCCTCTGTTTAAAGACTTCCAAAGAAGGAGACTCCACCACCTTCCGAGGGAGTGTGTTCCACTGTCAAACAGCCCTTACTGTCAGGAAGTTCCTCCTAATGTTGAGGTGGAATCTCTTGCAGCTTGCATCCGTTATTCCGGATCCTGTTCTCTGGAGCAGCAGAAAACAAGCTAGCTCCCTCAATATGACATCCCCTCAAATATTTAAAGAGGGCTATCATATCCCCTCTTAACTGTCTCTTCTCCAAGCTAAACATACCCAGTTCCCTAAGTCATTCCTCATAGGGCATGGTTTCCAGACCCTTCACCATTTTAGTCACCCTCCTCTGGACACACTCCAGTTTTTCAACCTCCTTTTTGAATTGTGGTGCCCAGAACTGGACACAGTATTCCAGGTGGGGCCTGACCAAAGCAGAATACAGTGGCCCTATTACTTCCCTTGATCTAGATACTATACTTCTATTGATGTAGTCTAAAATTGCATTGGCCTTTTTAGCTGCCACATCACACTGTTGACTCATGTTCAACTTGTGGTCTACCTGGACTCCTAGATCCCTTTCACACATAGTCTCATTAAGCCAGGTGTCCCCCATCGTATATCTGTGCATCCCCCCCCCCCAAAGTATAGTACCTGACAGTTCTCTGGATGTTATCACACGGGGGAAATCTGTTCGTTAATCCACACAAATCCCAAACAAAAACTGAATTTGTGCCTCATGATTTCACACAACGTCGCACAGAAACTGGTCAGAAACTGGACAGAAACTGGTATTATCCGAGATCTTTTTAATTTCGGGAGTTTAGAGGAAATGCATTTGCAAAATTACAGTAATTTCGCATTTACTGTAATGTGAAAAGCAAATACGCATGGACAATTCTCTTTTAAAACCTGGAGGAGGGCCAATAGGAGGAGGAGGAGGGGCCTCCAGGGAGGGAGAGTCCTGGGCTCCTTCTCAGTGCTAGGGAAGGGAAGGGAAGGGAAGGGAAGGGAAGGGAAGGGAAGGGAAGGGAAGGCAGCCCAGGAGAAAAAAGTTTGGGACGGAGGAGAAGTTTGGCATTTGGGATAGAGGGAAAAGGAGGGGAAAGAAGGCTTCCCTCACAGCAGCTGTGGGTGGATGTGGGTGCAAGTGTGGGGTGTGCTTGTGGAACAATTTGGAGCTCCAGCTCACCATGAAGTTCTGCCCTGCAGGTCCTACAAAGGGGAAAGGCTTATGGGGGGGGGGCATGGGAACTACCTCCAGTTTCCCCCTCTCAATCCCTCCCTTGCCTTCCCTTGCCTTGCCTTGCCTTTCCAGCCTCCTCCTCCTCCTCCTCCTCCTCCTCCTCCTCCTCCTCATCTGCTCTCTTGGGAAGTCCTAACCCAAACGGAAGGGGGTTAGGACCTGTGCAGGAGGACATGACCCCAAATATAGGACAGTCTGACATTTCCTCCTGGGAAATGCAGGACTTGCCCTGGAAAAAGGAGGAGTCTTGTCACAAAACACACCCATTTCTAGTACATGTATGGGTTCTTTTCACTTGTGTATGAAAGTTAAAAACGTCTTTTTTTCGCTTTTAACTTAATTCCGTTATTACTGTAATTACAGGTGAAAAACTTTTGCATAATTAAGCTCTATTTTCACTTTCTTTTCGGGATGCTTTATTTCCACTTTATTATCTCTTTAACAATGAAACTGGCCCACGTGTGATAACGTCCTCTGTGTTGAAATTCATTTTGTTAGCTTTGGACCAGTTTTCTAATCTAGTAAGGTATTTTTGAATTTTCATCCTATCTTCTAGGGTATTAGCTATTCCCCCTAATTTTCTGTCATCTGCAAATTTGAGAAGCATGCCCCCTATTCCTTCATCCAAGTCATTGATAAAGATGTTAAATAGCACTGGGCCCAGGACAGAACCCTGTGGCACCCCACTGGTCACTTCTCTCCAGGATGAAGAGGAGCCATTGCTGAGCACCCTTTGGGTTCGGTCAGTCAACCAGTTACTAATCCACTTAACAGTTGTATTGTCTAGCCCACATTTTACTATCTTGTTTGCAAGAATATCGTGGGAGAACCTGTCAAAAGCCTTACTGAAATCAAGATATACTATGTCTACCACATTCCCTTCATTTAGCAAGCTGGTAATTGTATCAAAAAAAAACCTAGATTGTTCTGGCATGACTTGTTTTTGAGAAACCCATGTTGACTTTTAGTGATTATGGCATTCCCTTCTAAATGTTCACAGACTCTCTGTTTAATGAACTGTTCTAGAATCTTTCCCAGTATTGATGTCAGACTATTCTTTTCTATGCTGAATGAAAACTAAGTGAAAGCTTTATTCTGTATTTTGATTTAATTTGGATTGTACATGGTATGAAAGTTCAGCACTCTTGCCATGAAGAAAAATATGATAGCAGTCATCCTGTTAGTAAGCTACAATGCTATGAGTTCTTAGGATATCGTGTTTTCCATAATTGCTTAGGTTGGAATTCTATTCCAACCATGCAATGACTAACAGTCCCCCCGAAACCCACCTTGCAAACTGCAATGCCCCCACAAAAGTGCCATTTCCAGATTGTCAAGAGAGTGAGAAGATGAGTAACAATATGTCCACCTCTTTTCCTTTACCTGGGTGTACTGCAAGGACATAGTCTACAGCAGTGATTCCCAAACTTTAGTCCTCCAGGAGTTTTGGACTGAACTCTCAGAAACCCTAGCCAGCTTGGCCAGCAGTCAGGAATTCTGATGTCCAAAACATCTGGAGGACCAAAGTTTGGGAACCACTGATCTGCAGGGATGTCCCAGGGATTCCTGAAGGTCCCTGCCCGTGCCTGTTACAGCATATCCAGCTTAAGGAAAATAGCTGGATGCATTGCTGCTGAATATCCCTAGATATTCCTAGAATATCCCTAGAAGCCAAGATGACAAGACTTAGACTGTTGTACTTTGGACACATCTCGTTGGAGAAGACAATAATGTTAAGAAAGGTGGAGGGAAATAGAAAGGAAGGAAGGCCATTTGCTAGATCAGGGGTAGGCAACCTAAGGCCTGGGGGCCAGATGCGGGCCCCCGAGCCCTTTGGACCAGCCCCAGGCCGGTCCTGCTGGTGATATTGATTATTGTTGTTATTACTTGTTCTTGGGGTTTTCTTGGCAAAATCTCCACAGGGGTTTTGCCATGGCTTTTCTGGGGCTGAGAGAGTGTGCATGCATATATATTTTAAAAAAAAATTAATGAAAAAAATTATTTTTAGTTGTATTTATTTATTTATTTATTTTTGGTGCTTCGGCCCCCCAATTGTCTGAGGGACAGCAACCCGGCCCCTGGCTCAAAAAGGTTGCCTAACCCTGTGCTAGATGGATGGACTTTATTAAAGAGACAATGAATATGAGTTTGCAGGAACGGAGAGGACAGGGGAGCCTGGAGATCTCTCATCCATAGGGTCGCCATGGGTCGAGACCGAAGCGAAGGCAGTTAACAACAACAAAAATTGCTGCTAAACCCCCATTCAACAACCTAGATATGGCTGTGTTGGGGGGGGGCTTTACGGCTTACAAGATGAATTGGGGGGGGGTCACTGTGTAGATATTCATCTCCTGATGCAGGATCTCAGCTGACATTGCAGAAAGCATCTTACCACACTGATCCAGCTTGACCAGAGCCTTATCCCGAGCTTTAAAGAGATCTTTTTTGTGCATAGAGGTATTGAAAAATCAAAGGATAACTCCAGTTCTGTTAATTCAGATGCCAATTAATATCCTAATGTCATTTTCTGACTATTACCAACAGTCAATTACTACTATTAACACTTATTTCATAGTAATCTGCTAGAATTAGGTCAAGCCACTTATAAAGTATGTCAGCTATAAGTCATCTTTAGAGTAAGAGGAGGAAACACTAGGATACCGTATTAAAACATTGGTAGAGGAGACAGAAGGCATGAAATCAGATTAGCAGCTGTGAGACAGGCAGAAAAAATGGATGGGAAGAGAATCACACCCAGACAATAGACATTATTATGCCTATATCTTTTAACCATTTCTGTTTGAAATCTCTCCCATCACCACTGCCTAACATGCTTTTTCAAAACTTAAACTAAAATTGGGTATGTAATAGGATTTGAAGATCTCTAGAACAAACATATGGTCATCTCTAAGTCAGTCAACCCTCATGCTCTGTTTATGACTATACTCTATGGCAGATAAGATTCATTCTCTTTCTGACCAAATATATATTTTTATTTGGTAATACTTGATGAAGACACGGAACATAATCCCTTTGACTGACTAAAATGAGCCACTTGGCATCAATTGTCATTGAATTAGAAACATACTAATGTTATTCCTGTTCAAAACAACAGTGAAGACAACTTTAAAACAGTCAGCTCTGGAAGTTGAAGAAATGTTGTTACATTATAGAAACTCAATTATGATCAGAATGTAATTTACAGTATACTTCAGAAATACAAGGACTGCAGGAATCTTCCATTTTATGCCAGATCTCCTTCTTAATTTTATCAAATTTTGTCAGAGGTTACCACATGGTTTTACAACTTCAGTGACAATGCTTTGGGGGGGTGTAAATTTGTGTTTGCCTCACAATTGGCAAGTGAATTCAGAAAAGTTTAGATAAGCAGATAGCAGAACTGCTGTTAGCACAGTTTGGTTGTAGGCCTATTTGTGTCCTGTGTACACAATTTGCCATGGTTTGAACAATTCTGGTCTTTATTAGGAGTTTTCAAATTTCATTTCTGTGTGTAGTGAAATGGCACATCTTTCTCTGAATATTTTCCACCTAACAAGCCTCCCTGCGTCAACTGTTACATTTTGTGTGTATCTGTATCTGTATCAAGGGACAACCAGGCAGACTGGATGGTTTTGCAGAAATTACCTGAGCAATGAGAGGGCCTCAATTCTAATCTAATCCAATGCCCATTATTAAGAGTGCTATCTCTTGCTAACTATTAACAGATCCCTTACTGGCAATTTGGAAATAGCTACGTGGATAGGTGATATGGAAACTTTAAGGTGGTCTATGTGTATCCAATAGACCCTGTCCTCTGTTGGTGAGTCCTGATGCTTATCAGATGGAGTGGTGGGTAGTAGCAGCAGAAACATTGGGTGGGCGGAACATGCCATTTTAATTCCCTATAATGACCCAGAGTACATTGGGGAACTTGTGGGAAATTTAAATAACAGAATGGGATGAGAGTATAACTGCGATGGTTGGGCCTATTTCAATTTCATCCCAAAATTGGCCACAAAGTTTTGGGGGAGGGGTATCACACAGACTATTCACTGCATTTTGTGAGGTTTTCCCATCCCAAGATCCAGGTCCAAGGTAATATGTCTTCTTGGCTTGTTAAGTAGAAAATGCTCAAGGAAAGATATACCATCTCACTGCCACAGAGGTGGGTACAATAGCCCCATCTATCCTAAGCCTTGGTCATGCCTAGACTTTAATGTGAATGTTTGTGTGTGTGCCTGCACATGCATGTGTACGTATTTTAAACTTAAGCAGTGTATATTCTAACTTGGGCAAAAGAGCACTATTGCCACAGTAGCTAAACAGTGAGGGTCTCAATTTGACCGGGATAATCCCAATTAATCATCTGTCTTCCCAATTTTCAGCTCCTTTTGACACGTCCCAGATTCTCTCTTCTCTTCTCACTTTCTCCCTTTGGCCTTGGCTTACTTCAATTGCTGCCAGCTGAATTCAAAGGAAAAAAGTATTTTGCACTCAACTCAGTGTGGAATGGAAAAGAGTGGGCACAGTCTTTCACTTCCCTGAAGATTCAGGCAAAAGCATGCCTCCAAGTCTGTCTGCATGGACTAAATAACCCAGCCTTCCTCCGTCCTCTTGGCAGGAACAACACATGACCGAAACCTTAAGTTTGGGATGAACAGACTAGATGACGTCCAGCCCATTCAGTGCCAAACCTAGGGTATACCCCTCTTGAAACACATTTTTAAAACTCCCTGTTGTCCTCCGTTCCTATGCGGAACAGCTCTTTGAAACGTGTCCTGCTGTGCCGCCAGTATGGTGGTGGCTGGTCACTCACTTTGAGGTCAGAGTAAGATGTCCAGCCATGGGATTGAGGCTGGACACCTTGTGGTGACCTCAGGAGTGAGCAACTCACCACTGCCACACTAGGTAGCACAGCACCACACATGTACAAACAGCCACTTGGTGTCAGAATGGAGGGCTGAGGTAACGGAGGAGCTCAGGGCAGCTCCAGGGCCAGGATGCTCCAGGCTGCCCCTGCAGTATCCTGGCCAGTGCAGACAGGAGCCTTGCTTGTGTGTTCTTCCTCATTAATAACTTTCCCACCACCCTCTAATGTTGCTTGGCCACATGTGTCCCAGTTTCAATCTGTGAAATGCTAGCGGGTAGGACACCAGCCAAGAGAGAAAGTAGTGATCAAACTGCCTGTTTAAAGAACACATTCAAAGCTCTCCATCTTTTTCCTTGTGCCTCCATTTATCTCTCTGCTTTCCTCTCCCAAGACAGTCCACCTCGTGCCTTTTATTCTTTTAGCTATGCCACATTTTCTACTACTCCTTATTACCTTAGTTCTTTCTCCAAACAGCTATGGTTCTGCCATTTTCTCTTCCTCCAAGTCTTTCCGCAAGGCCCCATTTTCTGTGAAGCCTTGGTTTATTCTACTAGCCCACATCCCCTAAGAAACTCCCCAACCCAAGGGTAAGTAACCCCTTTCAGTCTCAGGACTAAATCCCATTTCAGAGAAGTTCTCAAGAGCATTATTCTAGAAGGGCAGGGCTGGGTAGGGCTGGGCAAAATTTCTGGGCCAGAATTATCAGCATGGTTTATCTTAAAGCTCAGTGCCCGTAACAGCCATAGGAGAGGCATTTGCAGTCTTTCAAGCCATTTCCTTTTTAGAAAGTGAGGGGAAAGCTATGGCTAGGGGAGGAAATCAAATAGTGCAGTCATGGATTGTGGGGTAATTTAGGTTTCTTAAGGCTTCAGCCTTTTTAAGGATGTTATCACACGAGGGCAAATCTGCTGGTTAATCCACACAAAACCCAAACAGAAACTGGATTAGTGCCCCGTGTTTTCACACGACATCGCACAGAAACTGGACAGAAAGTGGACAGAAACTGGTGTTATCCGAGATCTTTTGAAATTTGGTTGTTTGGAGGAAATGCAAATGCGCAATTAAGGTAAATTCGCATTTACCGTAATGTGAAAGCCAAATGCCCATTTGGAAGCATTTCCCCGCATTTTCCCATGGTTCCGCGGGGTCTCCTTCCCCCTCAGCAGCCGGCTAATTGAGCCGTCTTGGGGGCAGGGAAGGGGAGGGGCAGCCGCACGATCGGCGCTCCAACCCCTTCCCCTGGTCGTCCTCGGAGCAGCTGGCCCTCCGCACGGCCAGTGCTCCGGCGCTCCGGCAAGGACCTCCCGCCGCAGCATTTGCACACGCTGTGGCGGTGGAGTCAGCAAAGGTGCGCCGCAGCCTTTTGCGGCACACCTTTGATGGCTTGAAGGACAGGCGGACGTGGGCCGCCCCGGGAAGCTGCGCTACGGGGCCGAGGTATCCCCACACCTCAGCCCCGTGGCGTAGCTTCGCCGCCCCTGAAAGGAGCGCTAAATTGGTGCTCCTTTCACAAGTCTCTGAAGGTGCGCCGCAAAAGGCTGCGGCGCACCTTCGGTGACTCTTCCACCACAGCATGTGCAAAGAGGTCCTCCTCAGAGAGCCGGCCGTGCAGAGGGCCGGCTGCTCCGAGGACGACCTGGGGAAGGGGTGACAGCCGTAGCGAGCATAGTGCGCATGTGCTAGAAGATCATTTCTAGTACATGTATGGGATTTTCTCACTTGTGTGTGAACGTTAAATGCGGTTTCAGTGGGGGCTTAGCTTAAATGCGCAATTAAGGTAATTATGTGTGAAAGCCATTTGCGGAATCAAGGTTTATTTTTGGTTTATTTTCGGAATTTGTCATTTCCATTTTATTTTCGAATTGTGGCACACGTGTGCTAACGTCCTAAGGCAAAAAAAAAAAAAAAAATTAAATATCAAAATATGAAAGCCAAGCCTGTTAGAGTCTGGCTTTAAATTAGCAGAATGTGCCTTTGCCTAACCATGCTTCCCTAACAACTGAGACTGACTCCAAAAACAACAAACACATAGTTTGTAGTTTAAAACAATGGCTTTAATCTATATTTACCTAAAAATCTATATCCTAATCTAGCTTGTGAATAGTTCAGGTAAAGAGAAATATTTATCTCACCATCTTTCCAAAGAAAATTGAGAGAGCAGGAAGATGGGAATAGCTCAGTCAAAAATCTTGAGATAATGTCTGTTATTCCCAAAGAGGGAGTGACCTAAGTCACATGGTTAGTTTGAATGAGAGAGAGAGAAGGAGGAGTTTGCAAACAGGAAATCCCTATCTATCTAAGGAGGGGAAAAGAGAATGCAAAGATTTTCCAACATGGATAAGGAAGCATGTCCAACATTCCCAGATGAAAACCAAGACACATGTGGCCAAGCAACAACAGTGTGGTTAAGATGGCAAACCTATTAATGAGGAAGAGTGCACAAGCTAAGAGATGCTGCAGCAGTTTGCTTTTGCTTGATACTACTGGAAATAGCAAAATTTGGTCCTCTCTTCTTCCCCTTGTTGAGTTGAACTCATTTTGCAGTAGATGAAGTAAGCTGAGGACAAAAGGGGGACGTGGGAGGAAGAGAAAGAGAAAATGAGTTATTTTAAAAGCAGCTAAACAAGTGGGATGACAGAGGATTAATTGGGATTGTTCCTGCCAAATCAGGACAGTGGGGGGGGGGGGGGTATGGCATGGACACTGAAACTTCGGATGGCTGGTCTGAAATCTCAGGAAGTCTGGATTCATTTCTCCCCTCAGCCCTGAGCTAGTTACATGTAACTGAAGTGAGCACATTTTTCTACCCATTTACCTTCACAACCACCTTCCTCTATTGCTTTCCTGGTTCAGAGATTGTAAGCTCCCAAGGCAGAAAACTATCTGTATTGTCATAAAGCAGCATGTGCACATATGCACACAGACACACAGCCCAGATTGGCACATGAACCTTTGCAAAGAATTGTCATGAAAAGACAAAGAGGCATAAATCATATGTTATTTATTGATTTGATTTGATTTGATTTACATCCCACCTTTCTTCCCAGAGGGGACCCAGGGTGGCTCAAGAATAAAATTCTAAAAACATATTATAATAAAACAGTTAAAATCTCATCTAAAAACAATATAATCCAATTTTTAGTTCATATCATCTCTAGAATCAATGGAACTTGTGCAAGTGTTGACTTACAAAGTTCTCACTGATTTGATGCACCTGTTCTGGTTGGGAGTAAAAATTGGATTTAGGCTTGAAAGTCCATGTATGTAACTGGGGCAGCAGGTGTGCAACATTTAGCTGCAAATCATGTTAATAGCTCAACTGGGCCTCCCTTCTTTCCTTTTCTACTTCTTTCTGCACTATTTCTTCAGGAAATTGAACTTACAGACAGTAGTTGCTTTGAATGGCTTGTCAACAAGAGATACCAAACTATCATCATATGGTCAGCCGGGCCCCTGCTTTTGTTGCTTCGAGGGAAAGTAACTGACGCCAGCAAGTGGCAGAAAATGTCTTCAGGAGGTAGAGTATCTGTTAATTCAAGAGATACAATTACCACAGTTAATAATCAAAGCACATGACTATCATATGCATAGTCGGGTATAGCGTTGCTGTGATTATTTCAAAAAGTGATGTAAAAGAAAGAATTGTTCCTAATGCAGTTCAGAGAAATGTTAACTGTCTTTTGTGACCATACAGTCTTTTTTATGCCTCCCCATCAAATGCAGAATATGTGTGTCATCTCACCCAACTATCCCTACTCTTGATTTCCTTCCCTTTATCCTTTACCTGGGAATCTTTCCTCACACTAATTCTTCATTCTACCCCTCTCTTTTGCTAACATACCACCTGAAGGCAAATCCTATCAAACATCCCTAGGCTGCATCTATACTGTAGAAATCATGCAGTTTGACACCACTTTAACTGCCATGGCACCATCCTATAGAATCCTTGGATTTGTAGTTTTGTGAGACAACAGCACTCTGTGGCAGAGAAACTATATGTAAAACTACAAATCCCAGGATTCTACAGAATTATGCTGCAGCTCTTAAAGTGATGTCAAACTGCATTATTTCTATAGTGTAGATGCACCTTTTGTCTCAAAATCTGTCCTCCTGCTTAAGTCTAAAATTAAAGACTGCGATGCTGCATCAGGAGAGATACAGAGCTACAAGACTTAGCTATAATAATTCCTTACCAAGCCCACCTTTTCTCAGTTGCAGACACCTGAACCCAGCCATCTCTTAGCTGTTTGTCTGGTGTTCTCCTTGCTCTCCACCAACTAGGAAATGGTTGGGTTCAGGAGACTGCAACTGAGAAAACGTGGGTTGGGAATGGAGACTTTTGGTTATTGTGAAGCTGGTAGTGAATTCCAGCCTCTGAAACAAGGAAAACAAGTGTGTTGTGATGGCATAAATCCAACATAATTCACCAACAGGATGCCAGTGGTCACAGTCAGGATCTCAAACATGTATGACTCAGAGCTGTATCTTCATACTAATAAGTATTGTATCTTGAACTTGTTTCCTTGGGATAGCCTTCTGTGGAGAATAGTTACAGATAAGGTCTGCAGGTCTGCCCCAAGATATTTTTAGGCAAAAGATAATCTAGTCTCCCTCCATACCTGTTCCATGTAGAGGAGCCAACCAGCCTGATGATCCTAACTGCATCCTAACTTGAGCGATTGGGCAGGACATGCTGTGTACCATACACAGTTCTGTCGTCAAACAGAGGAAAATGCATAGAGGACCCACAAGGAAGTTGGGGAAGAAGCTTTGTTTCCCCTCCCCAACTTCTCTTGCCTCAAGCAATTTGTCTCTATGCCTAATAGCATCAGCAGCTTGTAATCACTACAGAAAGGGCACCTCATCCTGCACTATCAAGTTGTCCTCTTCTCCAAACTGGCCATCCCTGGAAAGGAGATGGACAAAACTCTTCCAAGGAGAAGCAAATGAAGAAAAAGCAGGGCATTTAAGACTTTAATTTGAATTTGGCTAGCCTCATGCCACATGTTGCAATAGTGACAAGGACAGGGATTCCATGAGGCATTTTGTTGCTGGAAATGATGGGCAAGATGGCCCCCTTTTCCTTATGTCGAATATCACCTTATCACTGGCAGTGGGATAGTGTCCAATACCATACATAAAGGAAACAGGCCCCTTTATGTTGCATTCAGTTTAGTCCTCCAACTAAGGGGAGTGAGCAGAGTACTCTGCCAAAGCACTGGAGAAGGCTTACCTCAGTCTCCTAAAGGTTAGGCCAGCCCTTGACACAAGGTAGCCTTGTTTACATTCACTAGAAATAGTGATTTACCAAGTGACAGTGTGTTTTAGAATACAGAAAAATAACAAGGATGATGAGCATTGTGTGTGTAAAATGCTGGTATTCCTAGGGGGCACAGGGGGTACAGTCTGCAGCTGGTGACACCCTAAGGGAAGGTGGCACCATTGGTCCTCAAACATCTGCTTTTTGGCAGAAATAGGCTGTGGCATTCACCTGTGACTCTTTAAAATGCTGAGGAGATGGTGTGAATGGGATAAGGCTCAGCGGGAGGAGAAAGGAGAGGTCCCAGGGTTGTTTTTTGTTTTTGTTTTTTTTACAAAAATTAAAAATTCATTTTTCATTTTTAATTTTTTAAAAATTAAATTTAAAAACATTTTAGAACTTTCTTTCAAAACATAACATTTTATCAAATTTTCACTTCAACCACATTAAACTATGTACATGTAAATGCACGGAGGCTGTGCATATGATATTGTAATTTAAAGGTATAGTGTTAAAGGTATAGGGATTGGGCTGAAGGATTGTTTTAATTCATTGTTTGTTTTAAATTTTGTTGTATGCTGCCCTGGTTGCTGTGCAGAGGGGCAGGCTAAAAAGAAAACGTATTATTTATTTATTTATTTTATGTCATAACTATTACCATTGCATTCAGTGATATTCAGGAATTACCATTAATGAGTAATAGTAGTACCAAATGCATTACTAAAGATTCTGTATGGTGTGGTAGGGGAGGACGTCAATGCAGGGGGTGATACCATGAGTTACTGCACCGGGTGATGCCAACCCTAGCGACTCCACTGCCTTGGAACACCATTTAAATTTTTTTCTGGCATTATACTATGTATATTTGGTTGTCTCCTTGGAGTTTTTAAGCACCAAGGTAATATGAATGGAAGTCCTCCATCCAATCAGCTCCTGCATCAAATGCTTGTCCCCCTACAAATAAATCCTTTATGGCAGGAGGTTGGACCGGATGGCCCTTGTGGTCTCTTTCAATTCTATGAGTCTATGAATCATCCAACAGTAAGTCCACTAGACGTTCCTCTTTGCAAGCAATCTTTGTGCTTTGTACTTTCTCAGCACTTAAATAGCCAAGGTATGCCCTCCATAAGGTAAGTTGATATAACCAAGTACCTTGGTGGTAACAACTGTGATATTTGGTCATGGATATAGGGGTCCCTGTTTTCATTTCTGAGGAAAACAAGTCTAGGCTAACAGTAAAAATCCTTGGTGCCCTATTGTATGAAATCTCCATGGAGTTCATGATTCATTGGAGCCATGACATTCCTTTCTTTTCTATACACTTGCCTTTCAGTCAATATTTTGTCCCCTCCTGAGTGTGTATTGATAGTCTTTTTTCTCTCTTTAATATTTGTTCTGTGATTTTATTAGGTAGTGAAGCCAATTTTAACAGGTGAATGGAAAAATAATTATCTGGGTGATTATTTTTTGTATGTGTCTCTTCTAAAACTACCATTTTAATTGCTTTTCTTTGTAATAATGTAGTCCTCCTGCACTACTTGCAATTCTTGTTCAATCAATTAATTCCATTAACTGGTGGCCCAATTCTATGAGCCATTTCAAAAAGAGAGCGAGAGAGAGGTAAAAGAAGAAAACTGCTGCATCTTTGATAACTTGATAAGTTAGGATGCTGCACTGGATCTGCAAGCCTATTTGTTTCTGGCCACATACTAGATTGAGTTAGACTGGTGGTGTGATTTAGCTGGACTATTCTTATTCTGCTATGAAATATGATCCAAGAGGTCACACTAGTGAAACAACCATCATTACCAGATCTGTCATGCATGGCTGCATCAAAAAGGTTTTGAATGGCTCAGATTTGGCTACATAGAAAGGAGACAAATAGTGGAGGTGAATTCTATAGGAACAACCATGCAAAGCTAATATTTCACAGTATGATGTGGAAATGATGGCCGGTTCTCCGGTTCAGCTTGGCAACAGGAGAATGTGGATGGTGTAGTGCAGGGGTAGGCAACCTTTTTGAGCCGGGGCCGGGTTGCTGTCCCTCAGACAATTGGGGGGCCGAAGCACCAAAAATAAATAAATGAATAAATAAATAAATAAATAAAAATATATATTTTAAAAAAATTAAAAATATATGCATGCACACTCTCTCAGCTCCAGAAAAGCCATGGCAAAACCCCTGTGGAGATTTTGCCAAGAAATCCCCAAGAACAAGTAATAACAACACTAATCAATATCATCATGGTGGGTGGGGGCGGTGGCGGCAGGACCAGCCTGGGGCCGGTCCAAAGGCCTCAGTGGGCCGCATCCGGCCCCCGGACCTTAGGTTGCCTACCCCTGGTGTAGTGAATCTATTTGAAATTCAGTGGGCTAAATCCAATTATTAGTTCCACCTAGGGTAGATCTATTGAATCAACTCCAGTCAAAAAGAAGAATTAGGTTTAGTCAAGGACTCTGCTAAAGGAGTCGTGCACTTCCCTCAGCCAAGGCTCTAAATTCCTCTTCCTAATCTGCAACTCCAGGTTTCCAAAAAATGTACAAGCAGCAGTCTGGCCAAGCTTATTCATACAAGAGAAGTTTAAAACTGAAAGCCCTCAGGTTATTTATACAGAAGAGCAGCATACAGCAATAGCATAAAAACAGCAAAAGTACACAATTACTTAGATGTTTCAAAGGTAACATTGTGAATAAGAGCTACTGTATTGATCCAATGTACAATGATTCCTTCTTTCAAAAGTTACTGTAAAAGGGCAATTTGACAGACATTTTGACAGGAGTACAGGTTTTTATGTCATTTCCTTACAAATCCTAAGGGTTTTCTTCTTTAAAAAGTAACATAAAGTAATAGAAAAATAATGAGCAATTTACTTTTTTCAGCATTATGATTAATGATCACAATTTCGACTTCTTTAATACCTTAGTCAGCAACTTAAATTACTTTTAAAGAAGAACTCCCTAAGCTCCCCTTTAACTCCAAACTACTCCTCAGATGCCATCCATGCCACACTCAGACATCAAGGAGAAATTCTCAACCTGTTTACCTTAGCAACCAGATCACATCTTCATATTCCCAGGACCTTGAGCCAGTTATCATTAGGCAAAGCTACATGTAGCACCATTTTTCAGAACTAGGTAACCAGAACTCTGCTAGGTAACAAAGATTAGCATTTAAATAGAGAATTCTGGGAAAGAAAAAAATGCCCTGTACAAAATACACAGACTTGTCACAGATGAATGTGAGCGTGACAGTTAGAAAGGGCCACGTACAATAATCATTGCTAATAAAGAGAACTGAGTGCTTTGCAAATGGTGCCAACTTCTAAAATGGTATTTGTGGTACTGTGAAATAGCAATGGTTTAGCAAACCTAAAATCATCACAGAACTGGCTGTACACTCAGTTTGCATATCCTCCAGCTATTTCAATTTGCCAGGGTTGCAAACTTATTGAGTTATTACTCATTGCTTTTACATGACTTTTCTTAAGTATTTTTTTTTAACCTTAGGATTGATAAGAGAATGGCATCAAAGTTGAAAAATTCCATCAAAATGCCCTTAAATGGTAAGTAACTAGAAGGCACTACTTGTTATACCAGTAAACTGGCATTGCATTTTTTTTGGAAATGTAACTTTATTACATCTCCAAAACTCAGTTACATTCTAAAACTCATTAGGATGAAATGCACAAGAAAAGAACTGGAAAATCTTCTAAGTTCTTCACATATATTAATGTAGTAAGATTCACAGCAAGCTTTTGAAGGTGGGTTTTATTATTTTGCAGAGAAGATCAGTGTAGAAAAATAGTGGCTTGCTTACAAGCTTAAAAAGATGTCACTTTAAAACAAGATTTACCTTTGTATTCTCATGCAATAATCCCTGACTCGGGGATTTACATGTTTTTAAAATTAAAATCTTGAGCTTCTCCTAATCATAGAAAAGCCCCTGTAATCTGTGAGTTTCCATTTCAGAGTTTTCACTGCTTACACAAATTTTACAGTCATGTGAGAACTTAGTTCTTGGGGCTAGCTGACTGTAGTTATGTCTATAACCAGCTCTAAGATCAGACTGCATATATGTAGCTGGGGAAAAGTCCTTTTAGATTCTGACAGTTAAAGCCAATGAGTAATAATTGTAAACATGTATTGCACTGTTAGTGAGTTATAGGCTGAGGAGACTCTTGAAAGAGGAACTCACACTCTTATCTATGAAGTTAAACCAGCTTTAAGGGCATGATAAAACAGCAATAAGTAGAAGGGGAGGCATTCCCTCAAGTGGAAAGGAACTGTTGTTTTTGTCAATATACTTGTTGTTTATTTGCATTTATATTCCACCTTCTTTAAACATATTGTTAGCATGCCTTACATCCCTCTTGCTAGAATATGGGCTTTCATATTTTCATATCTAGAGTCAAGCATGTTTTTAAGAGGTCACAATGACTTTTGGAACCCTGGGAAGTTTCACATGGGAAAGGCATACAGGCCTGAAGACATGTGGAAGACCTAGATAGCACTAAATAAAGGTTAAATGGGTTTACTGATCATTGCATCTTCCCACAGGCTTTCTGTATATCCTCTTGCAATAAGGACTGAGCGAGTCCCACGAGAAAGCAAGTTAAGACTATTTTTCTCACCCAGGGCTGTGTCCCTATTCACCCCTTCCTATTCCAACTATGCAGGGGTTATCTCAAATCCAATCAATGTTTTGACACTCCAAAGTTAAAATCATCAGTCATTCCAGAATCCTATTATCAGTAATAGTACCACTCTATTTTGCTTTGGTCAGGCCTCACCTGGAATAGTGTGTCCAATTTTAGGCATCACAATTCAAAAAGGATGTTAAGAAGCTGGAGCATGTCCAAAGAAGGGCAACCAAAATGGTGAAGGGTATGGAAACTATGCCTTATGAGGAGAGACTTAGGGAGCTGGGTATGTTTAGTCTGGAGAAGAGACGGTTAAGAGGTGATATATTAGCCATGTTTAAATATTTGAAGGGATGTCATATTGAGGAGGGAACAAGCTTGTTTTCTGCTGCTCCAGAAAATAGGACATGGAACAATGGATTCAAATGATAGGAAAAGAGATTCCACCTCAACAATGGGAGGAATTTCCTGACAGTAAGGGCTGCTTGACAATGGAAGGAACTCCCTTGGAGAGTGTTGGAGTCTCCTTCTTTGGAGGTTTTTAAACAGAGGCTGGATGGCCATCTGTCAGGGGTGCTTTGATTGTGTGTTCCTGAATGGCAGAATGGGGTTGGACTGGGTGGCCCTTGTGGTCTCTTCCAACTCTATGATTCTATGAATTCCATGGGAAGAGCATCAGGTCTTTGTTACATCATGTGGGAATGTTACATACCCCTCAAGGTGCAAAACATGATATAAATGTATTAAATTATTTACCTCTTGAAGGCTTCCTTTTGAACTAATATATTCCCTCAAAATACCAAGGAGACCTTGACATTGCTGGTGGGAACCCCAAGTCCATAACACCTTTTTGGGTAACAATATCCAAGATGAACTATAAGAACTGGAAATTCTCAAAACACTTTGGATCACTTCCCTTTTAACCACCTCTTCCAGAAGGACTGCTTTGTTCCCTTCTGGTTGTGATACAGGAATTCTCATTTTTGGCATTGTTATCTTTAGCCTCCAAGCTTTGGCTATAATTCATTGCTTGTTTTTCTGCCCACCTTCTCATACCCAGTACCTTTTTAACAACAGACTTGCAACTATCTTGTATGAAACCAAATTGGCCACTTCCTGTATCTGACGTCCCCTCTCTCCTGGTTTATACCTCAAAAACTAATTTCTGACTTGAATTACCACAGAGCTTTTTAATGTATTCTTAATTATTCTTCTAATCTTCTACTTTTAAAATTCTTCCTCCCTGAGCAGCATATGTTCATTTGAATGATGACAGAGGTGCATAGAAACTGGTATCCACACCACCTTCCCAGTTCCTTTGGTCACTGATCAGAGGTGACCACAACTAAGCTAGACAATCTGTTCATGAGTGTGGAAAAAGAATGAGCAGTGACATGCCTAGTATATTTTGACACCTGGATCATTTTTTTAACACACCCCTCTTCTCTTCATCAGTCGTTTCAGGTCAGGCAGAGCTGTTGGCTGGGCAGCAAAGGGAGGCAACTCTCTTTACTGTCTAGGCAACAGACTCACCAGATCCAGAAGGCAGCCCAGTCCTGTTACCCAGCAATCTTTCCAGGTCTGGTGGAGGAGCTGGGTGAGCAGGAGAGGGAAGAGACTCACTTTCCTGCCCAGCCAGCAGAGCCATCAGACCCAGAAGGCAGCCCAGTCCTGTCAGTGTACTGGGTGACACTTTCTTCTGAGGCATCTTGGCTTCCAGGAAGAGTTCAGGCTTGATCTGTTCAAGGGTCCATTTGTTTGTCTTTTTGGCTGTCCATGGTATCCTCAGCACTCTTCTCCAGCACCACCTCTCAAATGAGTTTATTTTCTTTCTGTCAGCATTCTTCACTATCCAGCGCTCCCATCCATACATGGTGATGGGGAATACAATGGCTTGGAAAATTCTAACTTTAGTGCTCAATTGTATATGTAATAAAAATAATAATAAAATGTTATTTATATCCCGCCTTTAGCCAAGGCTATCAAGGCGGCTTACAGTTAAAATACAATCCCATACAATTATAGTAAACATATAACCCCCCCTTAAAAATATATTAAATCTTTATCAACATTAAATTTAAACTTAAAACACGGCTACGAGTCAATACAATTAGATAGCCAGCACTCTGAATATATAGAGGAGTGATCTAATGGTCTGATGGCAGGGGAGAGATTGTGAGAATGTCATTCATGGAATGCCTGCCGGAAGAGATCCATCTTGATGACTTTTTAAAAGCCATCTAAGTTAGTTATCTGATGGATCTCCTCCAGCAGGGCATTTCACAGACTAAGGGCCGTGGCAGAGAAAGTCCTCTGGGAGGTTGTCGTCAATCTGGTTCTTATTGGTTGAAGCAACTTCCTCCCAGAGAACCTGAGGGCACGGGGCAGATTATATGGAGATAGGTGATTCCTTAAATAAGATGGGCCCAGGCCATGTAGGGCTTTAAAGGTTAACACCAACACCTTATACTGTGCCCAGAAACTAACTGGCAGCCAGTGCAAAGATTTCAAGATTGGAGTAATATGATCACATCTTGGAGTCCCAGTGATCAGCCTGGCTGCCATATTTTGTACTAATTGCAGTTTCCGAGTTAGGTATAAGGGTAGCCCCATGTAGGGTGTGTTACAGAAGTCGAGTCATGAGGTTACTAGGGCATCTACTACAGTTTCTAGGTCCTTTACTTCCAGGAAAGGGCGCAGCTGGCGTATCAGCTGAAGCTGATAACAGGCGCTCCTGACTGTTGCATTCACCTGAATTATCATGTGGAGTGACGGGTCTAGGAGTACACCCAGACTGCGGACACGGTGGAGAGTGTGACCCCATCCAAGACTGGCAGTCGCAACCCAATCTCTGGTTTGGGGACCCCTAGTGTAAGTACCTCCGTTTTGTCTGGATTCAGTTTGAGTCGGTTTTTCCTCATCCAGTCCATTACCACTTCAAGGCATTGATTGAAGGGAGAACCACCATCTGTCGTTATAGCAGTTGACCGAGACATGGAGCAGAATATTTGAGTGTCATCAGCATATTGGTAACATCCTGCTCCATGTCTTTACTCTTTAGGATCTCATCTAGTTCTTTCATCGCTGCCCATCCCATTCCTAGTCTTCTTATTTCTTGACTGCTTTCTCCTTTTTGCTCAATGTTTGACCCAAGGTACAGGAAAGCTTTAACTATTTCAGTTCCCTCATTGTCTAGGTTGAGTTGATGTAGAAAATGAGAAACCAGATTAGAGACCATTGTTATGCTT
This sequence comes from Phrynosoma blainvillii, assembly GCA_026167975.1. Lineage (NCBI taxonomy): Eukaryota > Metazoa > Chordata > Lepidosauria > Squamata > Phrynosomatidae > Phrynosoma > Phrynosoma blainvillii. Next base: position 1,206,065 of record JANUYF010000001.1, on the reverse strand, counting down.
CATAATTTACTTTTACTTTTTCTTCCAATTCCAGGCTGTAAGAAACTAAAATGTGAAAACATCAAAAGAGTATGTGTGTGAATACTTCATCGAGGACCTGCACATGGATGAATTCCCAACTTGGCATTTATGCATCCTCCTCAGATGGCATCAATGGGCCTTACGGACCAATTCTGTGTATGTTTACTCAAGTGTAATTTAACAATGAGGCTACCTTTCAATTAAATGTGGCCCCAACAATTTCTCAGGCCAAGATTGCATAGCCCCCAACAGTTTGTAGAGGAAAACCAGAACATGTGTGGCTAAGCAACACTAGAGTGTGGTCAAGATGACAAGAGTTATTAATGAGAAAGGGCACAAAAGTTAGGAGAAGTTGCAGCAGCTTGCTTTTGCCTGAGCCTACAAGGAAGCACAAGATTCTGCCCACTCCTACCCCTACCACCACTGACTTAACTGAATTCAAACTACTTTTGCACTTTGAACTCAATTTGCAGCAACTGAAGTAAACTGGGGACAAAGGGGGAAAACAGGAAGAAGAGAGGAAAAAGTGGGACATTTTAAAAGCAGCTGAAAAAGTGGGATGGCAGAAGATTTATTAGTATAGTCCTTACTAGGTCTGTATGAGATTATGCCCATAGCAAATGCAAACATAAATATGGCCCAAATGAAGAAGAAAAGTTAGGAATGAAAAGAAACAACAGTTCACCCATACTTTTTCTTTTTTTGGGTAAGCATTACTCTTTAATTATGAAGTAGAAGAAATTGTTCTCTTCATCCATGAATCTTACATAGATTTTCTCCAAGTAATATAAAACCATTTACACTGTGATTATTTTTAAAGTAAAATAAGGTGCTTGGAAAGGTTTAAAGTAATTCTAGTTCAATTTAGTGCTGCTTTCTGGACCATTACAAATAGATGAGCATCTGCTTCTCCTCCCCACCCCCCAGACCAACTTTGCATACACACCGAATTACACAAAATGCAGTCACCGTGTAGAAATCAAACATCTCAGAAATGATTCTTTTGGCTACATAATCAAGCAAGCAATTATTGCATTATCTTCAAATTATGGTTATACATTATTAATATGTATTCTGTGGGGAGGGGGACATGTTTCTGTAAAAGTATTATTTCTGGCATGTATGATAACCCAGCTTCAAGTGTGAATCCACATGGCACTGTATCAACAAAGTAGGTTGCATATGCCATCTTACGTCTCTGGACTTGGGTTCATTTTTAATGGCACAGGGGAGGACATAAGAAGGATGAAAGCAGTTAAGAAAGCAGTTAAGCCTCATTCCTAATATTACTGCTTAATTCCAGAGAAAAAGATCTTAGATGAAAAGGGAAATGTCTAGACTGCTGCTGTCACAGGTTGAAAGAGATAATTGTTAGGTAGGTGGACCAATGATCTCACCCAGTAATATGAATCAGCTTCATATTATCTTAGTTTATTATGATCTCACACCACCTCTGGCAAAACTAATCCAGCCCTGAAATGGTAATGTCTTTATCACAGTATGATTATTTTAGGTTCAAGAGGGTTAACCAAACCAATCTGAGGTTGTCTGCATCTAAGATGGATGCTTACAGTCTGGTGAACAATTTGCATCTCTTAATGCCCCAGAGTTACCATAACCCCACATCCTGTCCAGCCCTATCTCCTACCTTCTGCCTCCATTTTGGGGTCAAGAAGCTCTCCTTTTGCCCACATGGAGGGAGTGGTGATGTACCTGGCATGAAGGCTGTGTCTGGTGGTGTCATGTAAATTTTGAAGTGCAGATGCTCATCATAATAAAGTTGCCAAGAATCCAACAATGGAGGAAACTGCATTGATCCACAGCAATATACCAGATCTAACAGCTTTAAACTCCCACAGCAGGTATAGTGGTGAATCTTAATTGCTCAAGCCACCTTGCATAAAGTATAGCTCACAACAACTTGCTGTTTTTGGAAAAATCATTTTCCCTACTGCTGTGAGGATTATAGATAAGCTCAGAGGATACAGAGAAGCCAGTGGAGAGTAGCAAATGATAATTCTGCTGCTATCAACGGATCCTGGTGCCTCATCCCTGCAGGTCCTGGCTCCACTTCAGTCCTAGCAGTATCTCTTCTTTCTTGACCCCTGCAAATGGTGTCGAGGAAGGTTCTCTTTTCTGGATGGTAACCTGGCTTTCTTACAATTGAGACAATTTAAGAATGAGAACAGAGAGATAAGGGCTTCCACTGTCCATTAGATGCTACTGACAATAACAGTGTTTTCACTATTTACTGCTAAAGAAACAAGGACATGGAAAGCCTTACTCCGGGGAACTCAGTGACAGCTCAACTACCAATTCAAGGAGTAATAGGCCTTCATTCAAAGAAAGGGATTTTTGCATTCCCATGATAACACTGCTTGAAGCATCTTACACATGAATACTAACTTTGGTGGAGTACAAGAACATAATATATGCAGAGACTAAAAGTCTCCTTAAACCACTTAGGTTAAAAGTCTTGTAGTTGAATTTGAGATGTCATGTTACTTGACCAGTATAAAGAGTTTCATTCATTGAACGATATGTCTCAAAATTTTGTTTGCGGGAATAAATATCCACTAAACTGTATCACAATGAATGTCAGCCTGTTTGAAAACATCACATAGCATGCTAACAAAGGTTTATACATGAAGCTCTCTTTGATTTTTTCTTTAAAAAAAAACCAAACACAGCCAAAGCAGCTCTACCAGTTATCATTTTTCTTTAAATATAGACTGCTTCTCTCTGTTACATTCACATGTTACTGTGTATTTGATTTGCCTGTATACACGCCTCTAGATACCGTACATTAGCCAGAATCCCTTTGGTTGCTAGCAGCTGCATGTTTTCCAGGTTCATGCAGCAAGTGGCAAGGAAAGACAGACCAGATATGCTGGCTCTGAAGGCCTATTTCTCCACTGTTTACTTCTGTCATGATGACTGAATTGTGTAATCCCGCCTCGATCCGTAGGGAGAGGCGGGAAATATAAATAAAATTATTGTTGTTGTTGTTGTTATTATTATTATTATTATTATTATTATTATTATTATTATTATTACAGCTTTTTCTTCCTGTCATAGCCACCAGCTACACTGGCTTGGTGATTCTGGTGTAGCAAACCAACAGTTGCACTGGCCACAGTTATATTGCATAAGTTTTTCAGCATAGTTGAACCTCCGTATCCATGGATTCTGTATCCATGGCTTGAAAATATTCCAGAAAAAAACATGCCAAAAGGTAAATCTTGATATTGCCATTTTATATGACACCATTTTACTACAGCATTGTATATAATGGGACCTGAGCATCCACAAATTTTAGCATCCATGAGGGGGGTCCTCGCTCCAAACCCCAGCAGATAGGCCCATTGTACTTCTAAAAGGTATGGTAGCTTCTTTATTCCAAATACACATGTGTGTGCACACACACACATAGAAGTTAATTAGAACTGGTGCCAGAAGAAATGTTTTCATGATTATAAAATATGTCTCATTTAGAATGTGCAGCATATTGAGCTCCCCCTCTAGTTCCTTCACATAAAAATTTTATTTTTATTCTCAACTGAGAATCTACAGTTGAAGAGCTCTGTCTATTGAAATTAATAAAGCAAGAAATCCATGAACTGGATTGGCCTTCCACTTGCATTGCCAAGTGCTAGCTCAGGGCTATGTCATAGATGATAATTCAGTCTCTAGACCAAGATTAGAGAACATAAGGCCCTCCAGATTTTTGACCATTGGCCATGCTGGCTGGAGCTGGTAGTAGTTTAAATCTCAGAAAAATTGGGCAGTGGAAGGTGGAAATGCCCCTTCTCTTCAGATAGGGCAAGTCCAGGCAAAATTGACTCTAGGTGGGTCATCTCTGTCCATCTCCATGCTAGGGTCTCCACCAGCCTTCCCCTTCTTCATCCCATCAGCTCCATTTCCCTTCATGGGAAAGCTAAGATTTGTTCTCCTTAATGCAACTGTTAAAACAATAATCTGCCTGGCTGTTCCTGTAGTTAAAGAATATTGCTTCCAATCATCTATTTCTCATTTGAGAGAGTGGCTGTTTTGAAGACTTCAAAGACTTCAAAGGCAAAGAGTCTTTGCCATGCTGCCTGACTTTGAAGTCCTTCATGCAAGACCAAATGGTTTTGTAATAAATTAAGAACCTTGGTTGTTTAAGGGGGAAAAATTGGAAAAAAAATTTCCCCCTTGGCGTTTTTGTCCCTGAATCCTCAGTGGATGTTCCATAACAAAAAGAAGTCTTAAAAACCAAGAACTGAAGCAGTCATGCTAAGGGACATTGCATCATGTGATTCCCATCAGGACTTGTTCTCTCATCTAAACTCTTGTGAAATCCTGCACAAATCCTTAACATGAAGCAACAACTGCCCACAAATCAGCTTATGCACATATGGCAGCCACAAGTCACACTGCTAGCTTACATTTATTTTGATGCCTTTAAAAGAGACCCATTTTGCTGTGTGATCCATTTCATCCCATTGGCTCAAGGTAAGGAAGCAACAGTTCACACGCTGAGCACATCTGGAATGAAGAAACACAAAGGCAGATGTGATGGCAAGCCCTATTTTTGGACCAAGAGGCATTTGCTCACCCAGTGCCATCCCTGTATTTAGATAGGCTGAGGCAGCTGCATCATGAGCTGATCTGGGGGATCATGACAGGGCAGGACACTGTAAGTTGTTTTATTTTTATTACCAGGGATATGGAGAGGTGATGTGGAATGTTTTGCCTCATGGGAACTTCACACCTTAGTTTGGGGTGGGGTGGTAGTGCAGTCACCCCTTGCTGTTTGGCATCAGACAACAAAATCACTTGAGGTAGCTCTGTAGTCATCCACCCATGCAGTCTTTGCAAATTCTGTGTACACACAAGGTCTGTATGCATTATGAAGAACACAGTTCCCAACTGCACCACATACAGTTTGTAGAATGGAGACTATTGCTCTAAGTCAGGGGTAGGCAACTTTTCCCCTTTAAGGGCCGAGGGACTTCAGCTCCCAGAATCCCAGGAGCTATTGGCCAACATGGGACTATTGGCCAATATGGCTGAGGCTTCTGGGAGCTGAAGTCCCTCGGACCTTAAAGGGGAAAGGTTGCCTACCCCTGGTCTAAGTCTACACTCTTAAAATGGGGCTAGGTTGCTTTAACTACCCTGGCTGCTGTTGCAATCTGGAACTTGTAGTTTAGGAAGGGTCATTTAGAATATTCAGCCAGAGAGCTCTTAAGCTTTACTGAACTACAAACCCCAAAATGCAACAGGAGGCAGTCAGAGCTGTTAAAGTGAACTAGCCCCGTTTTAAGAGTGTGGTGCGATAAGCTGAACAAGGTCTGAGTGAACATTCTTAGGCCATGAGGAAGGACTTGCAGTTATGGTCCTGTTCTTCTACATATATTCACTCTGTGTGTGTTGGGATGTGTGTGTGTCATATTTTTTCTTCATTGTTCAGTAGATTATGATCTAGTTTCTTTGTTCAGTAGGTTGAGGTTGTTCCCCCTTTACACAGCTTGGAAATGAAGAAGGAGTGGTGGTCTTGACATGGTAGAGAGTCCTTTGACCTTCCAAAAAATAGCCTTTTTGACAACATCATAGGAACAAGATTTGGTAGGTGTAAGGTAGGTCCCTTTACATCAAGGACAAGAAACAGCAGAGAATGCAAAGGTGGCAGCCACACAAATAAATTTACTGTATACCCAAAGACAAAACTGGAAATGATTTCTGATTTTGAAGTTTTTCACACAGCTAAAAAAAACCCAGCTTACCTTTCCCAGTTTGAATCCTCAAAATTGGCCTCTGGAACCACCAGAGTTGCCCAGCCTGGTCTAAAGAATGGGCATAGAAATTCAACCTGTGGTTTATATGTGGCCCACAGGAACACTTTTGTGCCCCCCATCCCCTGCTGGACTTTCCAATCCCCCCAAACCAATGGGAAGAGGCTATGAAACTTGTTATTGCTGTTGTGTGCTTTCAGGTCATTTCAGGTCATATGACGAACCTAAAGAGAACCTAAGGTGAGCTTATCATGGGGTATTCATTAGCAA